>CM055894.1:74287626-74837626 GCA_029582155.1 Panopea generosa | reverse complement strand
CCAATCCCTTTTCATCCTATATTTGTACTACTCAGCCATTCACAAAGCTCTGAGCTTAAATTGCTGAAATAATTTTAATATAAATGATTTTTTAATCAAATATTTATGAAAAGTTGTTTTTGAGGATTAAAAGGTATATACCTATAGTTACAACAGCTGAAACAAACCCGTTGTTAAACTATGACAATAATATTTATTATATAACAAGTCCAAGTTAAATTAGTTTTATTAAAATCAATTAAAACAAAACTTTTATTTGATATTATAAGCAACAATGACAGCCAGTGCACAAATTACAGTGAATATGAATGTATGTACGTTTTTTTTTATCCTTTCACTTTGAACCAGTCATTTTAGCGAGCAGAAATGAATAAACAAATAAATTACGGTTTTGCAATACAGTATAGGTAACTGGTATTATAAAGCGAACAGAAGAAAAGATTCAAGGGTCACTCTATTTGCAAAAACAACATATTAACATGCAGCTTGAAAACTAAAAATATGCCTGGAGATGCAAATGTCAAGTTCTTCTCAAACTTTAACAAATAAATAAGCTTCAACTACTGACAGCCATAATTACTACTACAACAATGCAACACTTGACTTCACACTAATTCGCCCTTGTAAGTTTGTCCAAAATCTGTTAAGACGAAAAGTGCTGATAAGATTTACCAGTAAAAATAATTAAAAGGTCGCGTTTTAAGACACTGGTTCATAACAAGATGATTATATGCACAAGTGGACTCCATACTATTACTTCCTGTCTATGTATATAGCAAGTTTGATCATCATTGGTTGAGAAAAAGAGGGCAGAATATGCAGGCCCATGCTATGAATGTTTACTGCTCCCTTGAGACGTGTACATGTACATGGGGTATGTATACTATGGAAATAGGGACAATATAGTGAGTCCAGGAACCACTAGAGTTTATTCTATTGTATTACCAATAAATCAAACAACAAGAAAGCATCAAAAGAGATAAGAAATAATTAAAAAACAAAATCCATCTATACCAGAATGAGAATGAACAAAGAAGCGCAAAATTACATTTAGTATTTTAGTTCAAGTTCAACAATAAATTATTGAAGAGACAATTTTGACAAACAAACACCTAGTAACTTTATGTTGCTTGACAATATTTTGATATCACAGAAGCTAATTAAAAAACAGCATTCATGTAAATACAGTCAATGATATAAAGGTCAATCTACAACAGTCCAATTTTCTTTTTTTTCAAACCAGATGTTTGAAAACTGTGTGAAAACTGGTGACATGGACAGAAAATTAGTTGAGAGGTATCCTGTTCAGTGAATAGCTGTCAATAAAAAAAGTTTGAAAATTTAAAAATGTTAATCTCTACCAAAAATAACAAAGGGAAATAACTCAATTTGGGAAATAGGAAATTGATAAATTCAGTCATAAAAACTTTATATTTGCAACAAAAATTTAAATAAATATTTAAATAAAAATCACATTTGATTCTGGGTTGGTTGTTTCATACCGCAATTTCGTACCGGGTGGTTTTGTACTTAAGGAGGTTTCGTACCATATATGAAATATACAGTGTTTGAAACTTTACGTTTAAAACGTGTGTCCCCTTGTAAAAATTCATTTCTTGTACATGTATAGAAATAAGATCGTAATACTGATATATATGATGAAAACAATTAAAAATTATTGAATTATAACAAACGATTAGATAGTGATATATACGCTTCAATAAAAAAAATAAAAAAAACATACACTGTGGTCCCTTTATAAGGCGGTTCGATATTTAACGTGAATTCTGTTATAACGCGGTTTTTGCTTGGCTCCCATTTTTTCGGTGGGGGTGAGGGACATGTCATGATATAAAACTTGAAAATCTGCGCGAATGATCAAATGACAACCAAACAATATATATCGTCGCCATGTTTTGATTTAATCATCGCTCGTCTTCTACTCAACATTTAGCCTTGATTAGAACAAACCGTTATAACCTTTACCTCATGGTGGTTTAAAGGATAGTTATAGTGATTGATTCATACCAGCATTGACTATCAACAGTTTGTAATAATCCGAGTAATAAATGCTGACATGTGCAAAACATGGAAGCCATGTGCAAACTTTGTTATTATCAAGCGATCACGTGATCAAACCACCAAGCTGTTGACACGTATAAATATACCGTGGGTATGTTATCACATCATAAACACAAACTTATTTTTATTATTTTATTGTTGTAAATACTCTTGATATCGTTTTTAATATTTTAACACTAATAGCGTTTAGTTAAAATTGAAGTGCCATTTTTTTATAAAGACACCGTTTGTTTTACTTCCTGGTCACACAGAAATGGCTGCAAATTTTAGTTTTATCAAAACACGAAAACATTTTTCTTTTCTTTTCCTTTTTTTATTACTTATATATATCTAAGTGTATCTGTTGTAGCCAAATACACGTTGTATCACATTACAATGCAAACAATACCATTCACTTTGAGTCAGACAGTACGATAGGTGTAAATAGCCAACATAGATTTTTTTTAAGGTAATTATCTCTTAAGTTATAACGCGGTCCGCGTATAACGCGATTTCATTTTGTGGACCCCACGATCCGCGTTATAACGGGACCCGAGTGTATTTATTTATCACATTTGTTACATTCAAGCTATGCCATTTAAATTCATTAAAAACATGAAAAATGAAAAATAAACTATCATAAATGTAAGCCAACAATTGGTATATTAGATTTGTAATTCATATGAAATATCAATAAAAAAATTCAAAGTAATAAGGACTGATCAATGCACTTACTTTCAACAATAGCTTTAATAAACAAAAACCAACAATGTCCTTACTGAATCTAGAATTATGGTACTATAGTCAAATGGATATAAAAGTAAGAATTACTCAATAAACTGTTTTATTAAAGTTAAAAAAACAAGGGGGTGGGGTGCATAAAAAAGATCCCATGTTCAATTTCTGAATTTTCAGTCCATTGAACGAATAGGGTTTTACGGCGTACCAACACATTATAGGTTATTGGACGCCAACAGGAAGGAAGATTCCAGGTTCCCTCTACATGTACAAAAACAACAAATTAACATACAGATTTAAAAACTAGAGCTATCACTGAAGGTGATGAATACCCCCGAACGCCGCCATGACAGAAAATGGTTTATCATTGTATGAAGTTTTATTAAATTATATCCAATAGTTTAAAAGTAAAGCACCAGACAAGGGAAATATATCAAAGGGCAATAACTCTGTAATTAGCAAGAATAAAGTTATGTTTCTTGTACACTGCACTTCCTCTCATTATATTCTACCATTGTATGGAGCTTGATGAAATTCCATCCGGTACTTTTCAAGTTATGCTCAGGACAAGAAAAAATATCAAAGGGCAATAACTCTGTAATTAGCAAGAATAGAGATATGTTTCTTGTACACTACACTTCCTCTCATTATATTCTAGCATTGTATGACGTTTGATGAAATTCCATCCAGTACTTTTCAAGTGATGCTCCGGACAAGGAAAATTGCAACGGACAGAACGACCGACCGACAGACCGACCACAGGATGACTCCAATATACCCCCTCAAACTTCGTTTGTCGGGGGTATAAAAATACACCAACAAATGAATATGCAGAATGAACCTAGAACCTTGATACCTGCAGAACTGCAGAGTTTCAGCAAATTCTATCGTATTACTCAAATTGTCGCTTCTTACGACATGCATGAGCCACAGTAGTCCTATTCTTGCCATCACTCATATGGCTCCCTGAAACCACACAGGGGTTGATAATTTAACCACAATAGTGAACATGACAAAAAATGATAAAATGAACATGACACCCATTCGGAGGATTCCTACCCCTCTGCAGAGATCGGCAGTGATTCTATTCTTAGCCGGAACCACACGGGCTGACTTTTCAGTCCAGTCGAACTAGCAGCTTCATTTAAGTCCCTCCGCCAAGTAGTCCAGGAGGCTTGCCACTATACAGTGGGGACTGTAAAAGGTATAATTTTGAGATTTTGATGGTTTTGAAGTTCCGCCGCAGAACATTTCTAAAGTTCGTGAAACTGTATAAATTAGGATAGATCCGTTGGTTAATTTAACCCCTAGTGGGTCTATCCAATGTTGCCGAGGTAAAGAAATGGTATTATCCTACTGGTTGATATGCTTGCCGCTGCACCTGTTAAGGTTATTCATTACCTTAAATACTATTTATAGACATATACTTCTATTGTTGTGCTAGCATAAACTGTCCACATGACATCTTGGCCATTTAAAGGTCAAATAAAGAAATAACTATTTAATTACAGTTCTTATTACATACAGATTTCAATACATGTTCTCTTTCTGTTAAATTATAAATAAGTGTATAACATTATTTATTATAACTTGTAAAAGGGTGTTTCTTAAAAAATATAATATAGATGTCAAACGGCTACAATGAATTAGTTTCTCAAGTTAATTTCATGTTGCATGCTCTTCTGTGATACTTTGTCTTGGTTAGGTATATAGGCCAGTATAAGTGTGTATTCTGCACTTAATTTCACAGCGCTAAAGGTAAATTCCACCTTACAAGTCATTAAGTATCTCCATCTCTTTCTTAGTAATCTTTCTCCTTTAATTACTAATTTTAAATAGTAATATCTTCAAAATATACTTTATTGAAATAGATTTAATCATTCCACTAAAAAGAAATAAATATTTCATATTCCCCCTATTACACTATCACACACTAAATAGTAAATTACAAACATCATAATTATTTGAGTGTAACACCTAATCATTGTGCGAAACACGATAAAATTTATGCATTAATCTATGTATGATATGGAACCTCTCAATTTGGTACAAAATTGTAGTGGTACGAAAACCTCTGTAATTCAATGCCGTGCATAAGACTGTCCAGATTGTGTCAACTTGTATTGATTTAAATGACTGAAAGAGTGTCACTAGTTTGACCTGTATTTATCCATAGACATAATAAGTAACTAATTTATCACACAAGATAACCCCGATAATATAAAGGAAAAAAAAGGTATATCTTATAACTTATATACAAATGCTCAAGTAAATAGAAAGATTGAAATGCCAGTGATTTACTGTACCAACCATCCTATCTTTATAGCAGCGTTAACATTTACAATGAATTGACTATGTCAACTCAAGTGTAGATATAGTTCAAGACTGCAGATATTCTTGATATGTTTTTCTTTCCCGTCTGTGCTGTAAATGAAAAGCGATACTGACTTTGGATTTTCTGCAAACTCACTTCGCGAAGGATAAATGCTGCCGATCCCAGACAGGTGGGATAGGCCCAACTATCTGAGACAGGTATTACATATGCATGAGGTGTAATGATTGACACATTCTTAATACACTTTCCGAATACTTAAAATGATATTGTTGTCATCTGTACGTGAAGAAGTACGATTTGTTGGGATTCTCAATCTAAGCATAAATAAAATGAATGGTAGGAAAAGAAGAGGAAAAACAATCTTCCAATAGCAATCATGTGATTCGTAATAACTGTATCATCTTATCAAGGGACTTATTGGGGTTTTACATTGGCGTTAACTACCAGAGACAGGTTACTATATAAATAGAGCGTAAATGATACATTTGTATATACATTCAGTCCAAAGTGTTTTTAAATATGTTTTTTAAATGTGTAAATACTTAAAACTGATAAAGCCTCAATGATAGGCCTACCATGCATGTATGAACTTACCAAGGGAGTTAATGGGGTCAAAATTTGCGTTAACTACTAGAGACAGGTTACTATATCAATAGAGTGTAAATTCTACATTTGTTTATACATTCAGTCCAATGAGATTTTAAATAGTTATTAAATGTGTAAAAACTTAAAACTGATGATACCTCAATGCTATCATGCATGTATCAACTTACCAAGGGACTTAATGGGGTCAAAATTTGCGTTAACTACCAGAGACAGGTTACTATATAAATGGAGTGTAAATTCTACATTTGTTTATACATTCAGTCCAACAAGATTTTAAATAGTTTTTAAATGTGTAAAAACTTAAAAGTGATGATGCCTCAAAGCTATCATGCATGTATCAACTTACCAATGGACATAATGGGGTTAGAGTTGGCGTTAACTACCGGAGACAGGTTACTATATAAATAGAGTGTACATTCTACATTTGTTTATACATTCAGTCAAACGAGATTTTAAATAGTTTCTAAATGTGTAAAAACTTAAAACTGATGATGCTTCAATTGAATCATGCATGTATCAACTTACCAAGGACATAATGGAGTTAAAATTGGCGTTAACTACCGGAGAGAGGTTGTTATATAACAAGAGCGTACATTCTATATTTGTTTATACATTCAGTCCAAAGTTGTTTTTAAATAGTTTTAAATGTGTAAATACTTAAAACTGACGATGGCTCAATGATATCATGCATGTATCAGCTAATCAAGGGACACATTGGGGTTAAAATTGGCGTTAACTACCAGAGACAGGTTACTTTATAAATTGAGTACAAATTCTACATTTGTTTATACATTCAGTCCAACGTGTTTTTAATAGTTTTTGAATGTGTTCATACTCAAAACTGTTTAAGATTCAATGATAAGATGCATGTATCAACTAACTAAGTAAAAAATTGGGGTAAAAATTGGCGTTAATTACCGGATACAGGTTGCTATATAAATAGAGCGTACATTCTACATTTGTTTAAACATTCGGTCCAAAGTTGTTTTTAAATAGTTTTGAATGTGTGCATACTTAAAACTAACGATGGCTTAATGATATCATGCATGTATCAGCTTACCAATGGACACATTGGGGTTAAAATTGGCGTTAACTACCAGAGACAGGTTACTATATAAATAGAGTGTACATTCTACATTCGTTTAAACATTCTGTCCAAAGTGTTTTTAAATAGTTTTGAATGTGTACATACTTAAAACTGACGATAACTCAATAATATCATGCATGTATAAACTTGCCAAGGGACACATTAGTGTTAAGATTGGCGTTAACTACCAGAGACAGGTTACTATATAGATAGAGTGCAAATTCTACATTTGTTTATACATTCAGTCCAACGTGTTTTTAATTGTTTTTGAATGTGTAAATACTTAAAACTGATGATGCATCAATGCTATCATGCATGTTTCAACTTACCAAGGGACATATTGGGTTAAGATTGGCGTTAACTACCGGAGACAGGTTACTATATAAATAGAGCGTACATTCTACATTTGTTATCAATTAAGTCCAACGAGATTTTAAATAGTTTTTAAATGTGTAAAAACTTAAAACAGACGATGCCTCAATGATAGAATTCATGTATCACATTATTAAGGGTCCTTATGTGGTTAAAATTGGCGTTAACTACCAGAGACAGGTTACTATATAAATAAAGCGTACATTATATGCTTTTTTATACATTCAGTCCAAAGTTATTTTTAAATAGTTTTTAAATGTGTAAAAACTTAAAAGTGATGATGCCTCAAAGCTATCATGCATGTATCAACTTACCAATTGACATAATGGGGTTAGAGTTGGCGTTAACTACCGGGGACAGGTTACTATATAAATAGAGCGCAAATTCTACATTTGTTTATACGTTCAGTCAAACGAGATTTGAAATAGTTTTTAAATGTGTAAAAACTTAAAACTGATGATGCTTCACTGGTATCGTGCATGTATAAACTTACCAAGGACATAATGGGGTTAAAATTGGCGTTAACTACCGGAGACAGGTTGTTATATAACAAGAGCGTACATTCTACATTTGTTTATACATTCAGTCCAAAGTTGTTTTTAAATAGTTTTAAATGTGTACATACATAAAACTGACAATGCCTTAATAATATCATACATGTGTTACATTATCAAGAGACATAATGTGGTTAAAATTTGCGTTAACTACCAGAGACAGGTTACTTTATAAATTGAGTACAGATTCTACATTTGTTTATACATTCAGTCCAATGAGATTTTAAATAGTTTTTGAATGTTTTAAAACTTAAAACTGATGATGTCTTAAATATATCAAGCATGTATCAACTTACCAAGGGACATAATGGGGTTAAAATTGGCGTTAACTACCGGAGACAGGTTGCTATATAAATAGAGCGTACATTCTACATTTGTTTATACATTCAGTCCAAAGTTGTTTTTAAATAGTTTTAAATGTATACATACTTAAAACTGACGATGGCTCAATGATATCATGCTTTTATCAGCTTACCAAGGGACACATTGGGGTTAAAATTGGCGTTAACTACCAGAGACAGGTTACTATATAAATAGAGTGTACATTCTACATTTGTTATACATTCTGTCCAACGAGATTTGAAATAGTTTTTAAATGTGTAAAAACTTAAAACTGATGATGCTTCAATGGTATCATGCATGTATAAACTTACCAAGGACATAATGGGGTTAAAATTGGCGTTAACTACCGGAGACAGGTTGTTATATAACTAGAGCGTACATTCTACATTTGTTTATACATTCAGTCCAAAGTTGTTTTTAAATAGTTTTAAATGTGTACATACATAAAACTGACAATGCCTTAATAGTATCATACAAGTGTTACATTATCAAGAGACATAATGTGGTTAAAATTTGCGTTAACTACCAGAGACAGGTTACTTTATAAATTGAGTACAGATTCTACATTTGTTTATACATTCAGTCTAATGAGATTTTAAATAGTTTTTGAATGTTTAAAAACTTAAAACTGATGATGCCTAAAATATATCATGCATGTATCAACTTACCAAGGGACATAATGGTGTTAAAATTGGCGTTAACTACCGGAGACAGGTTGCTATATAAATAGAGCGTACATTCTACATTTGTTTATACATTCAGTCCAAAGTTGTTTTTAAATAGTTTTAAATGTGTACATACATAAAACTGACAATGCCTTAATAATATCATACATGTGTTACATTATCAAGAGACATAATGTGGTTAAAATTTGCGTTAACTACCAGAGACAGGTTACTTTATAAATTGAGTACAGATTCTACATTTGTTTATACATTCAGTCCAATGAGATTTTAAATAGTTTTTGAATGTTTTAAAACTTAAAACTGATGATGTCTAAAATATATCAAGCATGTATCAACTTACCAAGGGACATAATGGTGTTAAAATTGGCGTTAACTACCGGAGACAGGTTGCTATATAAATAGAGCGTACATTCTACATTTGTTTATACATTCAGTCCAAAGTTGTTTTTAAATAGTTTTAAATGTATACATACTAAAAACTGACGATGGCTCAATTAAATCATGCATGTATCAGCTTACCAATGGACACATTGGGGTTAAAATTGGCGTTAACTACCAGAGACAGGTCACTATATAAATAGAGTGTACATTCTTCATTCGTTTAAACATTCAGTCCAGAGTGTTTTTAAATAGTTTTGAATGCGTACATACTTAAAACTGATGATGTCTAATTGATGCCATGCATGTATCAACATCCCCATGGACTTAATGGGGTTATAAGTGTCGTTAAATTCAAGAGACAGCTACTTTATAAATAGAGCGCAACTTATATGTTTGTTTATAACTTCAGTACAAAGTTGTTTAATTGTTTTGAATGTTAAAGGTCTACTATAGGTAACAGTCTCGATGTTAGGTTCACCTTCCTGATGTTTATAAAGGCCTCAGCAACCTCAGTTCAGATACCTGATAAATAGGGGTCTGCTATGGGCAGTCATCTCATTTGACATACTTTGATATGTATATATATATATATATATTAAATTATGTTATAGGCAGCACCCTTGGTGTTCGATTCGCGTACCTGAAGTTCACATATTGATGTATATAAAGGTATACTATAGTCAGCACCCTCGGTAATAAGTTCACATATTGATGTATATAAAGGTCTACTATAGGCAGTACCCTCGGTGTTAGGTTCACAGCACCCTCGGTGTTAGGTTCACATATTAATGTATATAAAGGTCTACTATAGGCAGCACCCTCAGTGTAAGGCTCACGAATTGGTGTATATAAAGGTCTACTACAGTCAGCACCCTCGGTGTTAGGTTCACGTATTGGTGTATATAAATGTCTACTGTAGTCAGCACCCTCGGTTCACATATTGGTGTATATTAAGGTCTACTATAGTCAGCACCCTTGGTGTTAGGTTAATGTACTGGTGTATATAAAGGTCTACTATAGTCATCACCCTCGGTTTCAAGTTCACATATTGGTGTATATAAAGGTCTACTATAGTCAGCACCCTCGGTTCACATATTGGTTTATATTAAGGTATACTATAGTCAGCACCCTCGGTGTTAGGTTCACGTATTGGTGTATATGAAGGTCTACTTTAGTCAGCACCCTCGGTTCACATATTGGTGTATATGAAGGTCTACTATAGTCATCATCCTCGGTGTCAAGTTCACATATTGACGTATATAAAGGTTTACTATAGGCAGCACCCTCGGTGTTAAGTTCACATATTGGTGTATATAAAGGTCTACTATAGTCATCACCCTCGGTGTCAAGTTCACATATTGACGTATATAAAGGTTTACTATAGGCAGCACCCTCGGTGTTAAGTTCACATATTGGTGTATATAAAGGTCTACTATAGTCATCACCCTCGGTGTTAGGTTCACATATTGATGTATGTAAAGGTCTAATATAGACTGTACCCTCGGTGTTAGGTTCACATATTGATGTATGTAAAGGTCTACTATAGGTAGCACCCTCGGTAAAAGGTTCACATACCTGATGTATACAAAGGTCTACTATAGACAGCACCCTGGGTAAAAGGTTCACATACCTGATGTATATAAAGGTCAGCTATAGGCAGCACTCTTGGGGTTAGGTTCACACACCTGATGTATATAAAGATCAGCTATAGGCAGCACTCTTGGGGTTAGGTTCTGGCATTCAGTGGCTATTGCACTGAAACCCAAAAATAACGACTTTTCACAAATTATGAGGCACAACTCTATAAAGAAAAAAGCCACAACCCTAAAATCAAACATTGTTTTGTCATTATAAACATTGTATTAGAATTTTAAAAGATTTGATTCAGACATTCTCAAGTTACTGCATGGGTACCAAAGTCTGAATGACAGACTGACAGACTGACAGACGGATGGACGGAGACAGACCTAAATTAGTGTCATGCTTTTCTTAAAGAGGGGGACAATAGTAGTAACATGCATCTTTTTAGCTAATATGCCTGATTGCAACAACGAATGAATGAACAGGGTTTTACGGCGTACCAACACATTATAAGTTATTCAACGCCAACAGGAAGGAAGATTCCAGGTTTGATTGCAACAAAAATTTCAATATATCATGGTCATTCAATGACAAAAATATAAATTATCATTTAATGGGAAATTCCAGTTAGACGGTATCGGCAAATAGTTAAACAACATTTTTCATTTGAAAATATGTCTTTAATGATACATAAGTATATATTATTCATATATTATAACATGTTTTTAACTATGAACAAGACAAGATGACATAAAACTACTTGATTTTAATGTTTCAAGTGTATTGTGCTTTACACTTCTAAGTTTCACACTAAATGTTCATGCAAAACACAGGAATGAAATATCATGATTTTCATGTAATATTGATCTATTATGTTTTTACAGTTTTACTGATTTATTTACATAAAAAATGGTCCATGAATATTCACACAATAATACACAAATGAATAATACATGTATAGATGGCAAACATTTGATATATGCAATAGTAACTACAACTGTATTAATGTTTATAATTAAATTTGCTGATGTGTTCATCTTTTAAATTGATCTTGGTTGTTGTTATGTTACAAAACGTTAGGAATTTATTGGGAGAGATATATTTATTCTGTTTCTGTCATAAAACTTTATCAATACAATTGTTCATTAAAATACCCGTAAATGCACGTTTCAAGGAATACTTTCTTAACTTACATTCTCTAAGTGATCTTCATTTTATTGATAAGAATTGGTGATTTTTCTCAATTCAAATGAGTTATATATATATAAATCCCTAACAGTTTTACAACTGATTTGTTTGTACATGTTATCAGTTCTGCAAACTTAGATAATACACTGTGTTGTATTCATGCAAACATTATCTTACTAAATTATTGTAGTAGGCTTGATGACTGGGAAGTCTTGAGTAAAGCTTCAATGACAATGACAAATCTTTATTAAGCATTGTAGGCCTCCGACTCATTATACATAATGTTCAACAAAGTGACATACAGAATGAATTATACATGTATAACAAAACATACAATAATATCAACATGTCAATATGATTTAGGTAATAACAATGAATGAATGAATAGGGTTTTACGGCGTACCAACACATTATAGGTTATTCTACTCCAACAGAAAGGAAGATTCCAGGTTCACTCTACATGTACAAAAACAACAAATTAACATACAGATTAAAAAAATATATCAAAAATGAATATGTAGAATGAACCTAGAACCTTGAACCTTCAGCAAATTCTATCATATTACTCAATTTGTCGCTTCCTACAACATGCATAAGCCACAGTGATCCTATTCTTGCCATCACTCATGGCTCCCTGGAACCACACAGGGGCTGATAATTTTTACCACAGTAGTGAACATGTCAAAAAATGATAAAATGAAAATGATACCCATTCGGAGGATTCCTACCCTTCTGCAGAGATCGACAGTGATTCTATTCTAAGCCAGAACCACTCGGGCTAGGTTATAACAAACATGATAACATTCATCAAGTAATGTACATTATAACCATTGTGATGCAGCATCATATTGATATATATATTTATATATTTTTAATACTTTCAAATTGTTTTGAAATTTACCACAATTTTTTTTATCATATTTTAGGTAATTTAGAATGTAAAAATAATTAACTATACTTGTTGTTTATTTAACAGTTTAATACTGTCTATTATGAGAGCAAAGTATATTAACTTTGATAAGTTTAAGACTGTTACGTCATTACTATCAAATAAATAATAAAATGATTGTTATGTAGGTGTATTAAGCATAGAAATGTATTGCTGCCTTAAGTTTCTATATAACGGGCAGATCATAATAAAATGATACTCGTCTTCTATAGTTTGTTCCTTGCAAAATGGACATATTCTGTATTCATATGGAATATTGTTATGTCTGCCAGTTTCTATCATGAAATTATGAGCTGAATATCTAAATCTTTAAAGTGAAATTCTGAATTTCAATGGCAAATTATAATAACAGGCAATTTTCAGTTTTCAGTTCAGGCATAATATATCTATAAAAACAACATTTTCCAGACTCAGCGACACTACCACACCATTCCTGTTTAGAACAATCAATCAATCTTTGCTCAGATGTATAAATAAACAATTTATCATCACCAACACCAATATTTAACCAGACATACCCAAACCCATATTTGAATAGTAGATTTTTAATTTTGGTTGCCGAAGTAATATGTCGAACTTCATCCAACTGTTTAAACATTTTATAACATTGGTATGGATACCATGTTCTATTCATCTTTAGAAATTTTAACCAATATCTGACACAATTATAGTGATAATCGACATACAGTGGGCATCTACCATATTCTCCCCTAACAAACATATGAAATACATTAGTTGGTAGTTTTAAAAATTTTCTACAAAACTGATCATGTACATTTTCAATTGGTTTTGAATATTCATATCCCCATATTTCAGATGCATAAAGTAAAATGGGTTTAATCATCGTATCAAAAAGTTTAAATTAGTATTTCCTCTCAAAATACCAACATTATATTGTAATTTAATCATTGATATAATTGCTTTCTTAGCTTGTGTTGCCAAACATATATTTGCATCTGTCCAAATCAATTTTGGAGTTATATATAAACCCATATATTTATACATAGAAACTGTTTCTAGTAACATATATCTGCCATTTCTTAAAACAACTATTTTTGTCTTTTGTACATTAATTTTCATTCAGTTCTAATGCAAAATAAAGAAATGATATCAATCTGTGACTGTAAGCCTGTTACAGTATCACTAACGTTTGCCAAATCATCTGCGTACATCACTGCAATGAAATCTTCAGTTTCTGATACTTGTATTCCTCTGGCATTAGCTCCGTTAAATCATCAATAAGATCATTAATAAAATGTTTACACTCTTGCTGTGTACCTATGTTACAATAAACATTTTTAGTATATTTACAATCATTGACCCTGACACATATACATACATTTTTATGAATAGCAACAAGAAGTTTTAGAAATTTTCCTCCAACTCCTTTTCGTTTCAAACATTGCATAAGTTCAAGGTGGTTTAAGGTATCAAATGCCTTAGAAAAATCAACGAAAATACAAAAAAATCTACCACCTTTCTTGCTAAGGTATTTTTGTGACATCGCCATTAATGTAAATAAATTATCTGTTGTATTGTAACCTTTAAGAAATCCTGATTGCGCTTCGCCTATTTTATTTTGTTCTTCAGACCAATTATATAGTTGTGTTTTCATCATACCTGTAAGTATCGTATTCAAAATATCAATTAAAGATATACATCTGAAATTATTAGTATCATTCATTGAACTCAATAAAGTTTCAATTGAATACATTAAGTGGTTGGTGAGATATGGACTTGATGGTACTTGCACGCAAAAATTTAACCAGAAGTCAAACAAGGTCAATAATATTGCATTATGGCCATCTGAAAGTTGTCTGTTAGTCTGTTGGGTCATCATGTGTTGACATGTTGGAGTGTAATACGCGCTGTTTGATCTTGCATATGTTGGTAACAGTGACATAGACTGGCGTTGTTGCATACATCTGTCTTATGTTGACAACCAATAGAATGGCAGTATATTACTATAGGGTACTGAACTGTTCCTTTTTACTCTTACCTGTAAGTACACAAACGTGGAACAGAGAATATAAATGACACACATTAAGAATAACAAACTATTTCATTTATAAATTTATTGTATTAGCCTTGTTATCGTCAAGTTATAATGAACTGAGCCAATACGACAAGGGTTATTTAAAGCTAGAGTCATTTAATCAATTAACTGTTGATAAAAAGAAGACTTTGTAATGTTGAGGTTGACACTGTTCATCATATCAATACATATTTTAAATGTAGAATGCACTGACACCTATTATAAGCCTACCCTATTACATTAATTTTCATATTAGATAATTGAAAATTGACATGGTTATTAGAATTAAAAAAATAATATAGGTGGAACGGATGGATGCTCCCCAAGTGAGTGTTTGACTCTGTACTGGCTACTTGGTTGAAAAATACCAAACTGCATAGCAGGAACAATATGTGGCTCTGCACTTCACAGAACTCATTTGCAAATCATTGAACCGGAACAAAATGACAAATTTGCATATCCTAGCTAGTCTTACAAAATTAAAACCAGAGGTTGTAGCAAAATAGCGTCATGAAGACAATAAGTACATCTCCACTTGGTAATGATGCATCCAAGCAGAGGTTGTAGAGAAATAGAGAGGAGAAGAATTTGGTCACAGACAATGAAAGGGCCATAGCTCTGTGAAAAATCATCAAACTGGAATACAAACTAGCAAGTTTCATTAAATTCCAACCTGAGGTTGTAGAGAAATAGCGCAGACAAGAATTTGGTCACAGACTCAATATTAGGGCCATAACTCTGTGAAAAATGATTGAACAGGAACACAAAGACTATATGCACATCTCCACTTGGTAGTGATGCATCCTAGCAAGTTTCATAAAATTCCAAAGTGGGGTTGTGGAGAAGTAGCGCGGACAAGAATTTGGTCACAAACAGAAACAAAGGACCATATCTCCGTGAAGAATCATCAAACCAGAACACAAAGACAATATGCGCATCCGCACTTGGTAATGATGCATCCTAGCAAGTTTCATAAAATTCCAACCAGGGGTTGTAGAGAAATAGTGAGGACAAGAACTTGGGGTCGCAAGGACGCATGCACAGACGAAGCGGCGACTATATGCTTACCCCCTTTAGGGAGCATAATAAAATCGTCATTGATTAAATGATTTCATATTGACCAATTACATTAATTGGTCCCGGACACTCATATTTGCCTGCAACTATAACTTTGGGTCATTATGTAAATCCTTGGACTAATAACATGGGCAATATTAAATCACTTAATAAATAAAATAAAATTACATTTCAAGAAAGATTTTCACCTACTGAAAGGAAATTTTGCCTTAAATATTAATATAAAAACCATGACATTGTGTATTAAAAAATGCTCAGTTTGAAGGCCGATTGATTTTATGGTTTTATAAATTTGCCAATCTCTTTAAACAGTTATCAGAAATCATTATTATTATGATTAAAAGAGTTAAAATAAATGATAAATGTATTTCAAATAAGACAATTACATATTTCTACAGATGCCTTTAGAGCTCTGGTTCCAGACTTCCCCTCCACCAACCGACACTCGTAATCTGCATCTTCATATGTTATACGAGTCACACTTTGGAAAATGGCAACCATGGCCTCCTTGCACAGGACTTTAGTTATAAAACAAACTGCTAAACTGAAAACAAATGTTACATGTGTTTAAGCATATTCCACCATAAATAGAATGTACTGTGATAACAACAACTATGCAACTCAGATTTGTTATTTGGCATCATTCAGTATTCCTCAAAATAGAATTATGCTTAAGTGTCTTAATGCATATTACCCGCATAAAAAGACTCAATAAAAGTCTGATATTTCATTCTATCATGTCAATTGATTGATCATTTTCTATTGATAAACTGCCTGCCTAATAAACATAGGTTTATCACGTCTTTGCAAGTTTATCAGGCACATGAAGTCATTATGTATACTTCATTATGTCGTTGTGTATATTTATACATTTTGACCTGGATGGAACTACTTTTAACCCTACTTATAATGAATAAAAACAAACTAGAAATATTGACATGATAAATAGAATACCAGGTAAATTTCTAATATTATCAACTTCATCAGGTTTGGCACGTAATTTTTTTTTCTCGAAGCCTCACCTCAGAAACAAACTCTCACATAAACTCAAAGTGTTGTCTTCATTGAAGACGCTAAAAAACACTTACTACTTATCTCTCTGGAATAAGTTTTTCAACTGCTTGTCACCCAGACCCAAAAATTGACCATGCTTTGTATATGGCTTGCTTAAAGAAATCAAAGAATGTCATGTTTATGTGTGTTGTTTAAACAAAAATATATAATTTCTATACAGAGTCAGCAAAAATATAAAGTATCCCATTTTCAAATTTTTTGTTCTTCTTTTACATGCAATTTCAAAGCTCTCTCAAAACTGTTAAGTATTGATTCGGTATGCATGCACTGTTGATGTACCTAAAGAGTATACACATACCCATACCATTTTCAATTTCACATGTTAAGCAAATATAGTAAAACAATTCATAGTTCATTTCGATGCAATCTGCTACTTTTCATTTAAATGCTAGACAATGGATTGAAATTTTGCAAACTGTATTTTGAATACAACGTTAAACCGAAACTGCATATGGACATTATAGCATTTATTTTGGGAACAATTGGTTGATAATATATCTAATATTATAAGTTATTTTTGTTAACGAGATAGTTAATATAAACCCCTACTTTGTTTTGTTAGTGAAGAATTTGTCCTTGATTCTGTTTTGCAGGAGCAAGACAGCCTGAAAAAAAATTATATTCATTATATTTCCATGTGCTGTTTCATATATGTTTAATTTATATATAAATTTAATAATTTCATTATTTTGTAAATTACAGATTGAAAGCTTCCTTAGTACAAAAATAGCAATACCACAAGAGGCACTTTATATCTATCATGCAAATCTCCAACTTATTCAGATTTATTTATGGGGTTCAATATCATTTTCAACATATTTCGTGTTATATATGGTATATTTGATTTTACTGGTGGAGAAAAATTTCTGTTTATAACCACTATCCTTTCTCAAGAAACTGGCAAACTTTCTCACAGGAAGATTTTGGGTCTAGCAGGACTCAAACATATCACCCAGCAGTGAAAGATAAGTGATCATAAGATGGCACTGTAAACCACACCTTCTACTTGAATACATTTAAGTTTTAATAAAAAATATGTCCATTACTACATGTTTAGTGTTGATATATGTGCAAATTACTTATTTACTGTATGCATGTACATCTTGTAAAACACTGGTTAAGAAATGAATATAATCCAATTAAACTGTATATTGAAGCAAAAGTTAAAAGATGAACAATGCTATAACAACATTTTTTAAATGGCTGTATAGAAATAGCAGCTTCATTATACCCCAAATAAACTTCACATACCTGTTGACTGAAAAGTGTGTATCCAAAGTCATACTTTCCAATTTCACTACGATTTCCAGCTTTGAAAGCATTCTTTCTATTCATCCAAGGCTCTTTTCTGCAAGTAAAGTAAACACAATTAACATGTTCATGTCATTTTGTCCCATTGGTGCAATAAGGTACCATGTGCCTTCATATGTCATATACACATTTTTTGGTACCTTATTACACTAATGGTGCAAAATTTTATAAATAGTTAATAGCAATGTCAAAAATGAAACATTCATTATTATTTAGTGTTTAACTGATACTATTGAAAAGGGGACATTAATACTTTTTACTTCCTAAATAATGACAATATGCAAAAAAGGGGACAACAATACTTTTTACTTCCTAAATAATGACAATATGCAAATCTCCATGTATTTTTAGTCTAAATTCATAAAGAATAATTTTAGACATACTCATCCTTTTCTACACTAATTATGCTTTCCAGCCTGTCATATGCCCTCTTCATCTGAAATATATTAGATAAAATACACGCTATCAAATTTTAACAAGAAAAAGTACATACATTGTACCCAAAACATACTTATTTGTTAAAGTGGGCTTTTTTTATTATTTTTTATGTG
The DNA here is from genome assembly GCA_029582155.1 of Panopea generosa. Lineage (NCBI taxonomy): Eukaryota > Metazoa > Mollusca > Bivalvia > Adapedonta > Hiatellidae > Panopea > Panopea generosa. Next base: position 74,818,698 of record CM055894.1, on the reverse strand, counting down.
TATGTACATTAAAACTGATTGGCAATAAGCAAATTATGCCAATACATTAAATACAACAAGAAAATATTGGTGGAACAGATGGATGCTCCCCTTTGGCCAGTAGAGCTAATGATAAAAGTGAGCGCAATATAACATGTTGCAAATTGTATAAATCATTGCTAACAAGATTTATCCATATATATATATGTAAAATAAATTGTTGATTAAAGTTAATTATAAAAAAGCATGCACTCAGTATTTCTCTCTCACAAAAGGGGGAATGCACTGTAAGCTATGAAAGCATTTTTAACAAATCAGTCAAGTATTGCAAGCAATACATAAGTCCCTTACCAGTTTACTTTATTAACGTATAAAACGTTTGTGTTACAGGAGGTAACCACAATTATTTGTCCGCTGAAAAAGTAATTATATGATCTACATGATGTTCTTATTTCTCACTATCCACATGCAAAGTTTGTGTTATCGCAGGGTCCAGGTCGTATATATAATAACTGCCATAGCAACCCCAATTTTTTGTCTAACTGAGAAAATGACATGTATTATCTCCTTTTTGCCCTCTATCCACATGCAAAGTGTCACAAACCTAGCTTTGAGTTTTTAGTAAGATTTTCTGATGACGGAGAGAATTTTGTTACCATAGCAAGCACAATGTTAGTTGGACTGAAAAAATAAAATGCCTACATTTTCTCCTTATTTTTCTCTAGGCATATGCAAAGTTTCACGAACCTAGTTTGGATACTTTTTGAGTAATCTTTCAAGATAGACTGATGTTGGATTGACAGAAGATAAACCTAACACTCCCCTCTGGTAAGATGTCGTACAAAACTATGCAGATAAGATTTTATACAATGTTAACTATTCAACACAAATTCTACTCTTTGGTCTTACCTTTCTTGATTGTCTGGCATGAATTGCTTCACCAACACCTGTACCATAGAAGTTAAGGTCTTCCCATGACAAAATTTTGCCAGATACTGTTTTTTCAACTCACAATGCTGGGCCTCTAATCCATTTGTTGTGTTGATCTTAATGTTAAATAGGTTTTGTCGATAGCAATAAACCCATCGCTGTTGGACAAAAATAAAAAAAGGGTAACTAAATACTTATTAAGATTCAGTTTTATTTAATTCATATGATTTAATGTAGAACAAATAAAAACAGTTTCATACACATTGTCAACAACCAGAGCCTCAAGTGTATATAAAATATTTTCATTAGACTACATTAATATTAACATTTTGTTTTTGGATCTGCTTCATGGTTTGATGAAAATGCTGATATTAGTTTTTTAATAAGTGTCCACATTTGTTATTCGGTCATAAGAAAGCTTCATGTCAGACAGATTTAGGTCATATTACTTAGTTTAAAATTCACTAGGCAGTTTAAGTGGATATATTTAGTTTATACTAATTTATTTTAGTTCAATTGCAATGAAAGCTCAGAGCTTATATGAAACACTCTCGAGTCCCTCTCCTTGTTCCTCAGTACTGAGTGAGTGTTGTTTTATGAGATACATCGGGCCGAGCTTGGGCTCGAACCTGCAACCTCCGGCATGGAGATGTTCAAGCAATTATTGTAGATGGATGGACAGTCTTTAAGAGTTCAGAATCCAAAAATTCAACTTATTAATAAAGTATAATATTTTGGGAATATATTAATACTAGTATATAATTGACAAATTGAAAGATTGTAAACAAAGTAAAAAATTATCTTTTCAATGATTCATAATTTAATTTTCAAGTTAAACATTTATAATACAATCTTACATGACTTTCTTGTAACCATTTTTTCTCTATCCATGCGCTGAAGGCATTGTTTGTTTTGTAAACATCCATTTCTCTGAGAATGGTAACTTCGTTCTTAATACTGTCTTCAGTCAAGGCACTGGAAATTTTCCTCAGCCTGTATCAAGAAGATAAACACAGCAATTTAGTTGTGAACCTGAAGTTCTGGAATCACAGGAAATCACCATGAACTATCAAAAAAACAGTGCTCTATAGTATACCAAACATGTTTTAAAATACTCTCAGTTATACGCTGTTTACTCTTAAATAATGTATAAAGAAAAACAAGCCCCCCCCCCCCTCCACACACACACACACATGTTTGTGAAAGTAACAATATATTTTATAATAAGTAGCGATGTATCCATGAATATCAAGAGTCATGTACTGATGTTTCAAACTAGACACGCAATTTCATGTTGTTGTTTTTTACATTAAAGTATGACCTTGACCTTTGTGTTACCTTGACTTTGACATCTGATGTAAAGGTCTGGTTAATTCTACAGGTAAATGCAGGTGAGACATCATCATGACATGTTGGTCACTTACATGTATGTCAAGCTATTTCAAAAATCCCTCAATGTAAGACAAAGTTACAAACCAGACATTACATATCAAACTGAAAGTGTGACCATGAACTTTGAGGTTAGGTTCTGGGTCTTAACGCTACACATTGTCATGCCATGTTGATCATAAAAACATTAAAAGTGAAATGATGAATAAAATGTGCAAAGTACGGTAAGAGTAATGCTGACAACATTTACCATTAAAAATATTGAAATGACCATGTCAGGTTCATCAATTGATAAATTTAAGCAAGTGTTTTTGAAATCCATCCATGTACGATAAAGTTACAGACCAAACTTCAAATTGGAAACAAACTCAAAGTTTGATCTTGACCTTTGTGTGACACATCATGTCATCTTGATCAATTTAGCCAAGTTAAAGACAAAGTTACAGACCAGACATGTAATGTCAAACAAATTGAAAGTGTGACCTTGACCTTTGAGTAAAGGTTCTAGGTCTTACACGCATCACTTCATCATGTCATGTCGATTAACTGTGCCAAGTGCCTGTCCATTAATTAAATCTGGATTTTGACTAAAGTCCAACAGCAGATCTAGATTTATATTTATATAAAACAGTTGGTATAACACTATCAGCACTCATATGAAACAATATCCAGAATCATTATATAGAAAACAGTGTATAACAAATTGGTGGTGAGATAGTATTGAAAAGCTACATCCTCACTAGCAATGCATAACTTACTGTTTTGTGGTGATGTCCAGTTGGTTACCAATACCATTTTTTGTCGCCTTCAACCAGCGGTCCCATGCCTGATTGCGATGAAAATCGCAAAGATATACACTTGTTCCTGTAATTAAACATTATGTGATAATAGTAAGGTCTTTCAAAATAAAACAATCCAATTAATCTGTGACATGCAAGCCAGATTTTCTAAAAATAAATAATAAAACAATTACCATTTAGCAGTTTTAATATGAATAAATATACATGTTTATCTTTTTTATGAAGAGGGGACTAATGCCATTTTTATTCAACCCATTACAGAGTATATATACAGAGACATATCCAGTTTTCGTGGTGGAGGAAAATGTCTTAATGAACTTAGTAAAAAGGAATTAACTGGCAAACTTTCTCGGATTAATTATTTTTGTCTGGAACAAGACTTAAACGCATGACCTCAGCTACAATGACCATTAGACAAAGATATTATGTGAACATTTCATTTAGAAACATGTTTTTTTTTCACTTTTAATATGTTATTTATGATCAGAGGATTGTTTTAATCTTTATGATGTCATGCTATTTACTCTTCATCAAATATCATTGTGCCAAGAACCTGACTTGTATTAAACATTCACATGTACTCAGTATTAACCTTTCTTTTATTACAACAAGTATTTCAACTTTCATTCAAATTTTGAGACCATCCCCTTCTCCCAACCATTAATTTGAAAACAGGTTATGTGTCCATAAAAGGATAAATCGTGAAATAAATTGTAAGTCATGGCAGAAGTTGTGGTTTGATCCTTAGCTAGAACATATGCCTCTGAAAAAACAACACTCAGTACATGTTCTACCAAGGGAGCTAACTCGAAAGCAGTTCATGTTAGCTCTGTGCTTTCTTCACATTCAAGCTATTAAACTAATATCTATAAACTAAGAACAGCTGACAAACCTGAAAAAACCTCTTCAAGAGCTGATATTTCTTGCAGGTCAAAGTCAGTCATGAAGAAATTAGGCTTCCAGCTTTTGTTCCAGGATTTAACCATTGAAAGTGCTTCTTTGATGTTAACTTTGGTCTCTTTCCCAACTATGAAGGAGGCAACTATAACATAGCCATCATTGGAGCAAACATACACAAAAAACAAGGCAACTCGTATTTCGTGGTATTATATGTTGCATCCATTAGTATAACTTCCTGACCATACTTTGATAACATTTTCCTCTGAAACTCAGTCTGGTGTACAAACAAAAGACTGTGAGCTGATACATCAGTATCAGTATCTTCAGGAACAGAACTGAAAAACGGAATTTGGAATAAGAATTTTAAGACATGTAATAATAACTTCTCACAAAGACAATAAAGTGTGAAAATGTAAGAGTTATTTCCAATTACCCTTCATTTCATTTGAATATAAATTTGTTAATTGACAAGCTCTGAGGAAAGACAAATAATGATATGGGGATGATATGTACTGGGTATTATATTTAGGTAATTGAAGAGACAGTAACAGTGACCAAGTTCTTGATAACCTTCCTTTAAATGTTAGATATCTATATTTCCACCACATCCCTCCCAGGCAGATGAAAATAGGCCAAACATTGATTAACTTTAAGAGCGGTTATGAATTTTAACCCTATGCATTTCATCTCATCATTTCATGTGGTAGCATTGACATTTCCTATCACTTTCAGGAAAAAAAAAGCAATTGCACTACAATCCCTTACATCTTGTGGTATTAGGAATGCTGTGTATCAATTTAAAATGAAATTGGCAATGTTTCTTGTTATTGAACAATGTATTATTTGGGATGCCAATGTTAGTAATTTCAAAAGTTCACCAATTCATAGGATATCCTAACTGAAAACTATGACTGCTAACACAGTGATAATGGTACTTACGATGGACGAAAAAAGAAACAATCTGTTCGAAAATCCTTTGTCCACTGCTGTAAGTTTATGTGAAGATTTTCTTGGTCATCACTGCTGAACCTGTAAAGCAAAATAGATATGGTAAAATGTAAAGGGGCTCCATTTTAAAGTGTGTTATTTTAATAAAGTGGCAAATTTCACACACACAAAGCTAGAATGTACACCACAAAAAAAGTTTTATTTTAGTTGTTAGGATAAAATAAAAAAATAGCAGAGAATACCAGGTTATGAATTTAAAGGACTAAACCTTGAAACTCTCACTTGAGCTAAAAAAAGTTATGGTAATTTCCTATAATGAACGCACGGAATCATGGAAATCGACTATAATTACAAAGAAATTCACATTCTTTCGAAGAAGACGGCGTGTAACAAAGGACAACTCCAACATAATTTGATGATTTGGAGCCCTGCTACAAAATGTACAACAATACTTCATATGGTTACTTCTTACTTAGTATTGCCGCATCGTGTTGATAAGTTTAGTTGGATTAGTTTTAAAAAGAAAGTGTGATGGATGGACACATATATTGGTGTTCACAACATAAGGCAACATAATGTGTACTCTTATATGGAGAAGTAATAAACTTATAGGGAGAAAAGATAAACTAATATGGAGAATTGATTGATAGATTGAATATTTGGCGTCATTTTTATGCCATCGAGGGCTAACAGATGATCAGTAGACCTAACCACTGTTTCCTGGGATTCTGGAAGGTAAACCAGTACTTGAGCACACCCCATCTCCGCAAGTAATGGATAACTTTCCCACTTGAATCAGCGGTGAGAGATGAATGTTGTATATCAAACATCACGTAGATTGTGGCCGAGCGGGGATTCGAGCTCACAATCCCTAGATTGACAGTCAGACGCGCTAACGACTGAGCTAATTGGGCTCGGCTTATATGGAGAGAGAATAAACTTATAGGGAGAAGAAATAAACTTATATGGAGAAAGAATAAACTTACAGGGAGAAAAAATAAACTTATATGGAGAAAGAAAAAAATTCATAAAGAAATAAACTTATATGGAAAAGAAATAAACTTATATGGAAAAGAATAAACATTTTAGTAAACAAAAGAATACCTGGTTGAAGCAACTGACAAGTTGACATGATTTCTTATATCACGGTTGGTTGGAAAGAAACGTCTGTTGCTTCTTTCAATTGCCACTTCCGGAAACTGCTCCGCCACATACATATCCAGGTGGTGCCTTATCTGCTGTGTTTCTGTTATGCCATCAGCAACAAGATCATGAATTTTTTGGATGATTCGTTTGTCAACTGGCAGGCTATAAACAGCATACTATCAACAAAGAAATGAATTTTGTATAATTTAAAGTTGTTGTACAGTTACAGAAGACAGGGATATATGTGATATGATATAATTCTATTCCTTGGCATACTCTTTGAAAGAGATACATGACAGTAATATAAATGGTATCATCCAATGACATCATGTAACCCTGGAAAAATTGGTTACAGTAATAAAATTAGCTGCCATTATCAACAAAAAATATGCTAAAAACTATCAAGAACATATAGTACATATATTTTATTTTAGATTGATTGAAAAGAAAGTTTAAAGCCTAAATGAACTGCTTTCAATTCTGCTTCTTAGACAGAACCAATATTGAGCATTGTTTTTTTAGTCATTGTGTCAAGCTGGGGATTGGACCCAAAACTTCTGGTGTGAGAGGCAAATGCTCTCCATTACACTACCACCAGGATTTTTATCAAGTTTAAAAAGAAGTTATTTTTTTCTGACCATAGCTTTTGCTCTGATACTTGAAATTATTAAGAATACAAAGTTTGATTAAAAAGAATGTTCAGGAATAAAATAGTCAGTTTAACATGTCTACAGAAATAGACCTAATTATAATGCTTTCAAATCTGAAAAGCACTTCCAAATCAATTTATATCTTCAGGGCTGATATCTAAATCTCAGATGGGTAAACCTAAATCTGAATATGCATTTAAATATAACAATAAACCTTGCTGTGGTTGTTAGGCTCAAATTTTGTTAATAAAGATGCAATGGTTTGCTTGCAGTAAGTATAACATTAAGGTAACTTAAAATAAGATTGGATATTAATGCAATACTGATTTGTTTTACAGTAGTTATTTAAACTGGTTAACAAATTATTTGTTTTGAAATACTGCTTCGACAAGAAAAGCAATTTATAAAAGTAAATATATTAGCATGGCTGCAATAAAGTAATCAAATTATAGAAATGAGATTTTGTAACATTTGACTGACTACTTAAAATTACCTCTCCATGAATATGATTTTTGTGTATGTCTGCCTCAGGGAAATACAAATATATCCGGTATTCTTTGACAGTATCAGATCCGTAATTAGCTTTCAGCATTTTGGCAGCATTTCTCCGTCGCCACACTGAATCATTGTCACCAGCAATCTATGTAATGGAATATACCTTAATTGTGTAGACTAAAGATAAATTGTTTAGTCTCTTTAGTAAACACTATTCATCATAATTGTAACAAAATATCACAGAGTGTTACTAAGATTAAGTATTAAAGGACAAGAAATGCCACTTGTAAGTGGCACAGCACATGCCCCCTTAATGGTCTGTGAAAATAATATTATATTTTATAATAGATAGCAATTTTAATTTATCCATGATATCAAGAGTAATGGACTGTCGTTTCAGACAAGACCACAATTTCATGTTTTTTTTTAAATTAAAAGTGTGATCTTAACCTTTGTGTAACTTTGTCCTTGACACCTGATGTAAAGGTCTGGGTATTTGGATAGGTAAATGCAAGTGACACATCATCATGACATGTTCATTACTTGAGCAGAACTATTTTAAAATCCCGCTATGTACAGACCAGACATGAAATATCAAACAAGCTGAAAGTGCGACCTTGACCTTAACCCGACATGTCGTCATGCCATGTTGATCATATAAACATTAAAGGTGAAATGATGAATAAAATGTGCAAGTATGGTAAGAGTAATGCTGACAAACTTAACATTAAAAATAATGAAAAGGCCATACCTCAACTAGAAGTTAATGGACTGGAACATGACATTGATATGCGCAACTTGGCATCCTAATGATACTTCTTGACAAGTAAAAACAGGAGTACGACTTACCAGAAAGTATTTCATTTACCACTAAAGAGTAAATAAGGGCCATAACTTGCCAATGGATGGACTGGAATGCAGAAGTATACTTCATACTGATAATCCCTAGCAAGTTTGGGGAAAGTCAGTTGAGAGGCTTAGGAGAAGACCTGACAAGAGCTCAAAATAAATGAAGTGTCGCAACTCTGCCAATAAAGAAGTAAATGTTACCCAATTTATTTCCATTTCAGATTTAATTCTTAATACATAATAAACTCTGCTCTGTTTTTAAGTTAACAATTCTCTGTATTTAAAATATATTTACTAAAGAGACAGCCTGACCTTGAAAATACTCTATGAAACTAACAAATATCTGATTTGCTTTAAGATCATATCCCGATACAACATATGTTTTATGTTAACAAGATAGAACTGTAAAAATACTAAACTCCATTTTCGGCAACTGTGTTACCAAACTACCAAAAATCCCTAATTCATATTACAAAAGACAATACTTTTTCAATGTTACCAATAATTGCACCAGCTGGTACAATTGTACTCTGTTGATTGCATCCAATCCAGTAAAATATCATCAACTTATAGGGAATGAATGAATGAATGAGGTTTTACAGTGTATCACCATATTAAGGTTATTCAACGCCAACAGGAAGAAAGATTCCAGGTTCTACATGTACAAAAAACCAATAAATTAACATACAGATTAAAAAATACACCAACAAATGAATATGCAGAATGAACCTAGAACCTTGATACCTGCAGAACTGCAGAGTTTCTGCAAATTCTATCGTATTACTCAAATTGTCGCTTCCTACAACATGCATGAGCCACAGTAATCCTATTCTTGCCATTACTCATATGGCTCCCTGGAACCACACAGGGGTTAATAATTTAACCACAATAGTGAACATGACAAAAAATGATTAAATGAACATGACACCCATTCGGAGGATTATATATATATATATGTCATGAATACAAACACTGCACCAGTCTAGCATGTCTCACATGCGGAAACTCATGGGTTCAGTCCCCGGTCGGGTCATACTTGTAATAATGGTACTAGGAGCTTGCTCTAGGTCTGGTCAGCCCAGTATAATGTGAATTGGTTGTGGACTCTAAGTGTAGCTGCATTCAGAATACAATAAGTAAATGGGGAAGCGAAGCTAAACACCATACAACATCAATATGAATACAAACATATTTTTACATTATATCTTGAGTGTAGGGGAATTATTACACCCCAGCCATAGTTGGTTTTGTTATTCTGGTCAAACCCTTAAAGTTTACTATATGCCGTATGGTGGTTAATACATGGATAAAGTGTCCATATACGTTGACGCCAGCATTTATCCTGGTCCATGTAAGTGAAATTTATTTATTCGCATCATGTAGACGGTCGCATGTAGACACTCCTTAAATGGCATATTATTATTTGCACCACGTTGGGCGGGTGATATTTTATGCAATCATGTTTTATACATAATATCAGTAAGCTTACAACACCTCTTGAAAGAAGATTTCTGCTTTTAAAAGCCACAAACTTCCAGTGGCCTTTCAATTCTTCCTGTTGTATATAGTAATTTAACTGTTCTTCACTTTTAAAAAAAATTGGATCCGGCTGGGTAGCTGAATCAGCCGCCATTTTCTCTCTTATTATTATCTACAACATTAAAGAGCGAGAGGCGTGGTTTCTCAAAGTAGGCGGCGTCTAACAACCTGTCTCTGGTAGTCAACTTAGATTCGTAGTCAACAAATAGTCCTGGCCAACTCACTTCCGTCATTGTTAGCTCTTGTCCAACGCGAGATTTTAAAGTTCAGTTATTGTTTCGCCCTTTACTGTGTTCGAACTAATTGCATTTTGTTTGCATCATGGCCCATGTCTATGTTTTGACTTGTACAATTTTTTTCTCATTAACCTATATCTCTGTACAAGTCATGATTATTGGGGCCTGATTATTGCAAGGAATGCCAATAAATTAAATCTACTCGACATTGTAAAAAATAGGAATACTTAATAATGAAAGCATATTTATAACAACAAATAATTTATATCTTTGTTTTAGCCTTATTTCAACCACTTTTCAGTCCGACACATCAAGACAGTGTCTGCTTGGGATAATATGTACAGTATTCTAAGTGCTGCCATGCTTGAAGACCACAGGTCACAGATACAAAATGCCCCATACAGTTGCATTATACTGACACTTCTTCATCTTAACGCGAGCAGTCTCATGGCTATGCTCTCGATGCTGAGAGCTATTAAAGTGAGAAAGCTTCAGGACTCACGCCACTTTTATCTCCCTTGAATACTCCGGACCTACAGATGAAGGAGGTAGTATTAAAACTATAGTTGCCTTTTTCTTCTATTTTCAGGACTTTACATTGCTTTGGTTTATGCCGGAAACAGCATGAATTTTGACCGGTACCATGCTTTACATAAACTTGAATTATTTCAGAATCGGTGCAGATATACGCATGCATTACAGTTTTACTCGGTCAGGATTAAATTGTTTTACATATTCTGGTACTTTTAGTGCATTCTAAGACAAAAAAGCCCGTCTTCAGGACTCACGCCACTATTACCTCCCTTGAATACTCCGGACCTACAGATGAAGGAGGTAGTATTAAAACTAAAGTTGCCTTTTTCTTCTATTTTCAGGACTTTACATTGCTTTGATTGATTTATTCTTATGATGTGTTAAATGGTCAATATTTTAGAAATCACCACTGAAAATTTGATGCTGATACCAGGTTTCTAGACAATTCTGTGACATTTTAGATTTGATGGGTCGAACGGTATTGGTGATGCATTGTTGGCGTACTATTTCTCTGGAAATTGACAGGTCCTTCAAAAACATTGAATTTAAAAAAAACCAACCTGGTCAACATATGTATTTTTTTGTTTATATTTGCAGATATTGAACCAGTCAAAAATTTGAGCCCAGACACATGCTGCAGATTTGGATTTTTCACAATGTTGTTGACAATAATGTTACAATGGAGCCCTATGGGAAATTTAATTGTGGTGTGAGACGTTAACACAATCGGACAGACTGATATGTGACGGATGCAGTGATGCTGATTTCTTCCAGAAAAGCAGGTAAATGACCATGATTGGAACTTTTTTCAATTTGTTGTGATTGTGTCTGTATTTGAGACCTCCCAAAATGGATGACGATGCTGTCTTTCAATTTTTTGATAAATATTTAATGATAGTGTTTACTAAAATAGCTCCAAATGTCAGTAACAATTTAGGATGCATGTTTTGGGATTCGACGGAATTTGCAACCAAGTAGAAAGACATAGCTTGTCCTATGTATGGCAGACAGTATGTTAAATATCCAGATGGTTATACTGGGGGAGTCCATGCTCACAGACTTATGTTTATGTGTACTACACGGCAATATTTACCACGTTTGCCTGGTGTAATAGATGTCTCACATTTATGTCACAATTCTTTATGTATCCATTTTGACCACCTTTCACTGGAACCTCCAATCATCAATTCCCAAAGGAAGATGTGTAAAACAACACAGACATGCTCTGGCCATGCCATTTACAGAGATTGCTTATTTCCAGGTCGACCCTCGTTGATGCGTAAACCTGCACTCAACTTACGTGCCTTGGCATTTCTCGGGTAAGTAGTGTCTTTTGGGTTTGAAACATTACATGCTCTATTTATGCTTTCTATTTTATTTGTGTTGCTGTTAAAGCGTGTCTTTGTCAAACTCTCCTCTCCAAGGCGTAAAGCTGTTATTGCATTTTTGACCAAGAGTCTATCATTGGCGGTCATTGCAAATTATTTGGCATTGCCTGGAACAAAGTCCATCTTCCAGTTAAATGGAGGCTTGCCTGAACACACAAATGAATTTTGTGCACAGGTTGTTCCACAGCAGCCAGAATAGCACTGTAATATTGATGTTACAATACCAGGTGAGTACTTTTTCATTTTGCTCAAGTTGCAATCACAGTCCAAGTGTAAGTTTGAAAACTCTAAGTTGACCCTGTGGCAAATATCACGCGCAAAGCGGCCCTGAAGGTAGGTACGACGCTTTTTGGTGATTCCCATGAACATGTCTTCACTGAAAGTAGTCGACTTCAGTCGATTAAGAAGCCTCTTTGACAAGTGAGTTATGTCAGCTAGTCGTTCAGTTGAAGCTTCTTTACAGTATTCGTCGTTAGCTATTGACACTCCTTTGTGTGCCTGACTCTCACCGTCTGTCGTCAATTTGTCGACAAGTATTGGTTGGTCACTCTGTAGGATATTAGACATGAGTCTGTGTGCCTCTCTTTTTTCATCACCTATAACAGCAGACTCCTCAATATTGTTTTTCTTTCCTCGAGTCAGTTTGTTGCCAAATGTCTTGCCTATGATTTTTTGATGCTTGCTACATTGTTCAACCATAGTTGTGGTCACCTGAGTAGCTGGCTGCTGTGGTGTCCTTTCGTCCGCAGACCGCAGTGCATTGTTATACTGACTGTCAACTGCAGCAGGAATGCCACTGTGTAGCAACAGACCACATGCTTCATTTGCTGCACATAGCTGTTTCCTGACTCGGGCAAAACCCTTCTCAGCTACCATCTCTACTGCATCAGCGACATAATTACTACGTTGCTGCATGCCACTTTCAGCTGGCAGGACCGTATGCAAACTTGTCATAAGGAAACGGATTGCTGAATTTCCAATCGGTGTGTCCATGCACGCAGCAGGAAGTTACAAATTTATATTTGCAGCATTTGGTCCTCTCTTTTCTGACTGTATTCCCTCATACAGGTTGTAACCTTTGGTAGCAAATCCACAAGATTCACACTTTAAGCACACCCTCCAAGCAAAACCCCATTTTACCTCATAGTTTAGGTCAAATTTCAATTTTGCATTGCAGGTTGGTCTATATGTGTGGTGACTGGTGTATGCGTCATGGAACATGTCCTCGGTTTTACCAAGGTGTACAAGCCGATAAGTGTTCAACTCTGCTTGACTGTCATGACTTGATAGAGTGGCATTCCTTGCCGCTTTTTCTATCAGTGTTGGTTCAGACTGTCGTGGCCGCAGTATAATAGAAGCTGGTACCTGACTTTGAATAGTCCCAAACTTCTGCATGCCACTGTCGTCTAAAGAAATTACACCATCAAATGTCTCCTTGTCTAGTCTGATGATTCGTTGTTCGATATGATTATTGGACCATTTAGCACTATGTCTTTTACCTCGCTTTTCACAAAAACCATGTTTAAAGTAGTTTTTTTCCTTGTCAGATTGGGTATAGTGCTTCATTGTTGATCTATGTTGATTTTCTCCAGTAGATAAATATTTCTCAAATTTCTGATTATTATATAATGATAATAATAACAGAGCATGTGAATTGTCTGTGATTTCACTCACAAATATTATTTCACAATGTTTGTTTCTATAGTTATAGTGATGTCAGCAATCTCCAGGAACTGGTAACTAATTGTACATGACTGAGTTTGGCGTACTTTTTTTCAGAGAAGAGCTATGCACAGAAGTTTGACATTATGCATGCATGTATATTTTTTTAAGGCCTGATTTTGCCCTTTTACTCTAGGTAGTGATGTGATGACATAACATAACAAGTGTTGCAGTTGATTTGAATGTGGTTAGCTATTATTCATGTTGCTTTATTACCGATATGTTAAAATTTAACTTTTAACCAAAAATCCATGTGGGTAGTGTCATACATTTTTCTTAATTTCTTTTTTTTTTTTTATTGATAAGGTTTTTATTGTACTTTCAGATAAGACAGGACTTGAACATGTATTTGTGCAAGTTTCAGACCTGTAGGGCCACTAATGACAAAGTTATTACAATTTCTAGATGACAGGTATAGCAATATTAATAGCGCTTTATGTTGCAGGAAACAGCATGCACTGAAGTTTGACATTATGCATGCATGTATATTTTTTTTTAGGCCTGATTTTGCCCTTTCTCTCTAGGAAATGATGTGATGACATAACATAAGAAGTGTTGCAGTTGATTTTGTCATCAAACAGTGCTTGTTGGCTATTATTCGTGTTGCCTTATTACCGATATGTTAAAATTTAACTTTTAACCAAAAATCCATGGGGGTAGTGTCATACATTTTTCTTAATTTTTTTTTTTGTATTAATTGATTAAGTTTTTATTGTACTTTTAGATAAGACAACACTTGAACATGTATTTGTGCAAGTTTCAGACCTGTAGGGCCACTAATGACAAAGTTATTACAATTTCTAGATGACAGGTATAGCAATATTAATAGCGCTTGATTTTGCAGGAAACAGCATGCACTGAAGTTTGACATTATGCATGCATGTATATTTTTTTTTAGGCCTGATTTTGCCCTTTCTCTCTAGGAAATGATGTGATGACATTACATAAGAAGTGTTGCAGTTGATTTTGTCATCAAACAGTGCTGGTTGGCTATTATTCATGTTGCCTTCTTACCGATATGTTAAAATTTTACTTTTAACCGAAAATCCATGGGGGTAGTGTCATACATTTTTCTTAATTTTTTTTTTTTTGTATTTATTGATAAAGTTTTTATTTTACTTTTAGATAAGACAACACTTGAACATGTATTTGTGCAAGTTTCAGACCTGTAGGGCCACTAATGACAAAGTTATTACAATTTCTAGATGACAGGTAAAGCAATATTAATAGCGCTTGATTTTGCAGGAAACAGCATGCACTGAAGTTTGACATTATGCATGCATGTATATTTTTTTTTTAGGCCTGATTTTGCCCTTTCTCTCTAGGAAATGATGTGATGACATAACATAAGAAGTGTTGCAGTTGATTTTGTCATCAAACAGTGCTTGTTGGCTATTATTCATGTTGCCTTATTACCGATATGTTAAAATTTAACTTTTAACCAAAAATCCATGAGGGTAGTGTCATACATTTTTCTTAATTTTTTTTTTTGTATATATTGATTAAGTTTTTATTGTACTTTTAGATAAGACAACACTTGAACATGTATTTGTGCAAGTTTCAGACCTGTAGGGCCACTAATGACAAAGTTATTACAATTTCTAGATGACAGGTATAGCAATATTAATAGCGCTTGATTTTGCAGGAAACAGCATGCACTGAAGTTTGACATTATGCATGGATGTATATTTTTTTTTAGGCCTGATTTTGCCCTTTCTCTCTAGGAAATGATGTGATGACATAACATAAGAAGTGTTGCAGTTGATTTTGTCATCAAACAGTGCTTGTTGGCTATTATTCATGTTGCCTTATTACCGATATGTTAAAATTTAACTTTTAACCAAAAATCCATGGGGGTAGTGTCATACATTTTTCTTAATTTTTTTTTTTTGTATTTATTGATAAAGTTTTTATTTTACTTTTAGATAAGACAACACTTGAACATGTATTTGTGCAAGTTTCAGACCTGTAGGGCCACAAATGACAAAGTTATCACAATTTCTAGATGACAGGTATATCAATATTAATATTGCTTTATTTTGCCGGAAACAGCATGAATTTTGACCGGTACCATGCTTTACATAAACTTGAATTATTTCAGAATCGGTGCAGATAAACGCATGCATTACAGTTTTACTCGGTCAGGATTAAATTGTTTTACATATTCTGGTACTTTTAGTGCATTCTAAGACAAAAACACCCGTCTTCAGGACTCACGCCACTATTACCTCATTTGAATACTCCGGACCTACAGATGAAGGAGGTAGTATTAAAACTATAGTTGCCTTTTTCTTCTATTTTCAGGACTTTACATTGCTTTGATTGATTTATTCTTATGATGTGTTAAATGGTCAATATTTTAGAAATCACCACTGAAAATTTGATGCTGATACCAGGTTTCTAGACAATTCTGTGACATTTTAGATTTGATGGGTCGAACGGTATTGGTGATGCATTGTTGGCGTACTATTTCTCTGGAAATTGACAGGTCCTTCAAAAACATTTGAATTTAAAAAAAAACAACCTGGTCAACATATGTATTTTTTTGTTTATATTTGCAGATATTGAACCAGTCAAGAATTTGAGCCCAGACACATGCTGCAGATTTGGATTTTTCACAAGTGTTGTTGACAATAATGTAATAATGGAGCCCTATGGGAAATTTAATTGTGGTGTGAGACGTTAACACAATCGGACAGACTGATATGTGACGGATGCAGTGATGCTGATTTCTTCCAGAAAAGCAGGTAAATGACCATGATTGGAACTTTTTTCAATTTGTTGTGATTGTGTCTGTATTTGAGACCTCCCAAAATGGATGACGATGCTGTCTTTCAATTTTTTGATAAATATTTAATGATAGTGTTTACTAAAATAGCTCCAAATGTCAGTAACAATTTAGGATGCATGTTTTGGGATTCGACGGAATTTGCAACCAAGTAGAAAGACATAGCTTGTCCTATGTATGGCAGACAGTATGTTAAATATCCAGATGGTTATACTGGGGGAGTCCATGCTCACAGACTTATGTTTATGTGTACTACACGGCAATATTTACCACGTTTGCCTGGTGTAATAGATGTCTCACATTTATGTCACAATTCTTTATGTATCCATTTTGACCACCTTTCACTGGAACCTCCAATCATCAATTCCCAAAGGAAGATGTGTAAAACAACACAGACATGCTCTGGCCATGCCATTTACAGAGATTGCTTATTTCCAGGTCGACCCTCGTTGATGCGTAAACCTGCACTCAACTTACGTGCCTTGGCATTTCTCGGGTAAGTAGTGTCTTTTGGGTTTGAAACATTACATGCTCTATTTATGCTTTCTATTTTATTTGTGTTGCTGTTAAAGCGTGTCTTTGTCAAACTCTCCTCTCCAAGGCGTAAAGCTGTTATTGCATTTTTGACCAAGAGTCTATCATTGGCGGTCATTGCAAATTATTTGGCATTGCCTGGAACAAAGTCCATCTTCCAGTTAAATGGAGGCTTGCCTGAACACACAAATGAATTTTGTGCACAGGTTGTTCCACAGCAGCCAGAATAGCACTGTAATATTGATGTTACAATACCAGGTGAGTACTTTTTCATTTTGCTCAAGTTGCAATCACAGTCCAAGTGTAAGTTTGAAAACTCTAAGTTGACCCTGTGGCAAATATCACGCGCAAAGCGGCCCTGAAGGTAGGTACGACGCTTTTTGGTGATTCCCATGAACATGTCTTCACTGAAAGTAGTCGACTTCAGTCGATTAAGAAGCCTCTTTGACAAGTGAGTTATGTCAGCTAGTCGTTCAGTTGAAGCTTCTTTACAGTATTCGTCGTTAGCTATTGACACTCCTTTGTGTGCCTGACTCTCACCGTCTGTCGTCAATTTGTCGACAAGTATTGGTTGGTCACTCTGTAGGATATTAGACATGAGTCTGTGTGCCTCTCTTTTTTCATCACCTATAACAGCAGACTCCTCAATATTGTTTTTCTTTCCTCGAGTCAGTTTGTTGCCAAATGTCTTGCCTATGATTTTTTGATGCTTGCTACATTGTTCAACCATAGTTGTGGTCACCTGAGTAGCTGGCTGCTGTGGTGTCCTTTCGTCCGCAGACCGCAGTGCATTGTTATACTGACTGTCAACTGCAGCAGGAATGCCACTGTGTGGCAACAGACCACATGCTTCATTTGCTGCACATAGCTGTTTCCTGACTCGGGCAAAACCCTTCTCAGCTACCATCTCTACTGCATCAGCGACATAATTACTACGTCGCTGCATGCCACTTTCAGCTGGCAGGACCGTATGCAAACTTGTCATAAGGAAACGGATTGCTGAATTTCCAATCGGTGTGTCCATGCACGAAGCAGGAAGTTACAAATTTATATTTGCAGCATTTGGTCCTCTCTTTTCTGACTGTATTCCCTCATACAGGTTGTAACCTTTGGTAGCAAATCCACAAGATTCACACTTTAAGCACACCCTCCAAGCAAAACCCCATTTTACCTCATAGTTTAGGTCAAATTTCAATTTTGCATTGCAGGTTGGTCTATATGTGTGGTGACTGGTGTATGCGTCATGGAACATGTCCTCGGTTTTACCAAGGTGTACAAGCCGATAAGTGTTCAACTCTGCTTGACTGTCATGACTTGATAGAGTGGCATTCCTTGCCGCTTTTTCTATCAGTGTTGGTTCAGACTGTCGTGGCCGCAGTATAATAGAAGCTGGTACCTGACTTTGAATAGTCCCAAACTTCTGCATGCCACTGTCGTCTAAAGAAATTACACCATCAAATGTCTCCTTGTCTAGTCTGATGATTCGTTGTTCGATATGATTATTGGACCATTTAGCACTATGTCTTTTACCTCGCTTTTCACAAAAACCATGTTTAAAGTAGTTTTTTTCCTTGTCAGATTGGGTATAGTGCTTCATTGTTGATCTATGTTGATTTTCTCCAGTAGATAAATATTTCTCAAATTTCTGATTATTATATAATGATAATAATAACAGAGCATGTGAATTGTCTGTGATTTCACTCACAAATATTATTTCACAATGTTTGTTTCTATAGTTATAGTGATGTCAGCAATCTCCAGGAACTGGTAACTAATTGTACATGACTGAGTTTGGCGTACTTTTTTTCAGAGAAGAGCTATGCACAGAAGTTTGACATTATGCATGCATGTATATTTTTTTAAGGCCTGATTTTGCCCTTTTACTCTAGGTAGTGATGTGATGACATAACATAACAAGTGTTGCAGTTGATTTGATGTGGTTAGCTATTATTCATGTTGCTTTATTACCGATATGTTAAAATTTAACTTTTAACCAAAAATCCATGTGGGTAGTGTCATACATTTTTCTTAATTTCTTTTTTTTTTTTTTATTGATAAGGTTTTTATTGTACTTTCAGATAAGACAGGACTTGAACATGTATTTGTGCAAGTTTCAGACCTGTAGGGCCACTAATGACAAAGTTATTACAATTTCTAGATGACAGGTATAGCAATATTAATAGCGCTTTATGTTGCAGGAAACAGCATGCACTGAAGTTTGACATTATGCATGCATGTATATTTTTTTTTAGGCCTGATTTTGCCCTTTCTCTCTAGGAAATGATGTGATGACATAACATAAGAAGTGTTGCAGTTGATTTTGTCATCAAACAGTGCTTGTTGGCTATTATTCGTGTTGCCTTATTACCGATATGTTAAAATTTAACTTTTAACCAAAAATCCATGGGGGTAGTGTCATACATTTTTCTTAATTTTTTTTTTTTGTATTAATTGATTAAGTTTTTATTGTACTTTTAGATAAGACAACACTTGAACATGTATTTGTGCAAGTTTCAGACCTGTAGGGCCACTAATGACAAAGTTATTACAATTTCTAGATGACAGGTATAGCAATATTAATAGCGCTTGATTTTGCAGGAAACAGCATGCACTGAAGTTTGACATTATGCATGCATGTATATTTTTTTTTAGGCCTGATTTTGCCCTTTCTCTCTAGGAAATGATGTGATGACATTACATAAGAAGTGTTGCAGTTGATTTTGTCATCAAACAGTGCTGGTTGGCTATTATTCATGTTGCCTTCTTACCGATATGTTAAAATTTTACTTTTAACCAAAAATCCATGGGGGTAGTGTCATACATTTTTCTTAATTTTTTTTTTTTTGTATTTATTGATAAAGTTTTTATTTTACTTTTAGATAAGACAACACTTGAACATGTATTTGTGCAAGTTTCAGACCTGTAGGGCCACTAATGACAAAGTTATTACAATTTCTAGATGACAGGTAAAGCAATATTAATAGCGCTTGATTTTGCAGGAAACAGCATGCACTGAAGTTTGACATTATGCATGCATGTATATTTTTTTTTTAGGCCTGATTTTGCCCTTTCTCTCTAGGAAATGATGTGATGACATAACATAAGAAGTGTTGCAGTTGATTTTGTCATCAAACAGTGCTTGTTGGCTATTATTCATGTTGCCTTATTACCGATATGTTAAAATTTAACTTTTAACCAAAAATCCATGAGGGTAGTGTCATACATTTTTCTTAATTTTTTTTTTTTGTATATATTGATTAAGTTTTTATTGTACTTTTAGATAAGACAACACTTGAACATGTATTTGTGCAAGTTTCAGACCTGTAGGGCCACTAATGACAAAGTTATTACAATTTCTAGATGACAGGTATAGCAATATTAATAGCGCTTGATTTTGCAGGAAACAGCATGCACTGAAGTTTGACATTATGCATGGATGTATATTTTTTTTTTAGGCCTGATTTTGCCCTTTCTCTCTAGGAAATGATGTGATGACATAACATAAGAAGTGTTGCAGTTGATTTTGTCATCAAACAGTGCTTGTTGGCTATTATTCATGTTGCCTTATTACCGATATGTTAAAATTTAACTTTTAACCAAAAATCCATGGGGGTAGTGTCATACATTTTTCTTAATTTTTTTTTTTTGTATTTATTGATAAAGTTTTTATTTTACTTTTAGATAAGACAACGCTTGAACATGTATTTGTGCAAGTTTCAGACCTGTAGGGCCACAAATGACAAAGTTATCACAATTTCTAGATGACAGGTATATCAATATTAATATTGCTTTATTTTGCCGGAAACAGCATGAATTTTGACCGGTACCATGCTTTACATAAACTTGAATTATTTCAGAATCGGTGCAGATAAACGCATGCATTACAGTTTTACTCGGTCAGGATTAAATTGTTTTACATATTCTGGTACTTTTAGTGCATTCTAAGACAAAAAAGCCCGTCTTCAGGACTCACGCCACTATTACCTCATTTGAATACTCCGGACCTACAGATGAAGGAGGTAGTATTAAAACTATAGTTGCCTTTTTCTTCTATTTTCAGGACTTTACATTGCTTTGATTGATTTATTCTTATGATGTGTTAAATGGTCAATATTTTAGAAATCACCACTGAAAATTTGATGCTGATACCAGGTTTCTAGACAATTCTGTGACATTTTAGATTTGATGGGTCGAACGGTATTGGTGATGCATTGTTGGCGTACTATTTCTCTGGAAATTGACAGGTCCTTCAAAAACATTGAATTTAAAAAAAACCAACCTGGTCAACATATGTATTTTTTTGTTTATATTTGCAGATATTGAACCAGTCAAAAATTTGAGCCCAGACACATGCTGCAGATTTGGATTTTTCACAATGTTGTTGACAATAATGTTACAATGGAGCCCTATGGGAAATTTAATTGTGGTGTGAGACGTTAACACAATCGGACAGACTGATATGTGACGGATGCAGTGATGCTGATTTCTTCCAGAAAAGCAGGTAAATGACCATGATTGGAACTTTTTTCAATTTGTTGTGATTGTGTCTGTATTTGAGACCTCCCAAAATGGATGACGATGCTGTCTTTCAATTTTTTGATAAATATTTAATGATAGTGTTTACTAAAATAGCTCCAAATGTCAGTAACAATTTAGGATGCATGTTTTGGGATTCGACGGAATTTGCAACCAAGTAGAAAGACATAGCTTGTCCTATGTATGGCAGACAGTATGTTAAATATCCAGATGGTTATACTGGGGGAGTCCATGCTCACAGACTTATGTTTATGTGTACTACACGGCAATATTTACCACGTTTGCCTGGTGTAATAGATGTCTCACATTTATGTCACAATTCTTTATGTATCCATTTTGACCACCTTTCACTGGAACCTCCAATCATCAATTCCCAAAGGAAGATGTGTAAAACAACACAGACATGCTCTGGCCATGCCATTTACAGAGATTGCTTATTTCCAGGTCGACCCTCGTTGATGCGTAAACCTGCACTCAACTTACGTGCCTTGGCATTTCTCGGGTAAGTAGTGTCTTTTGGGTTTGAAACATTACATGCTCTATTTATGCTTTCTATTTTATTTGTGTTGCTGTTAAAGCGTGTCTTTGTCAAACTCTCCTCTCCAAGGCGTAAAGCTGTTATTGCATTTTTGACCAAGAGTCTATCATTGGCGGTCATTGCAAATTATTTGGCATTGCCTGGAACAAAGTCCATCTTCCAGTTAAATGGAGGCTTGCCTGAACACACAAATGAATTTTGTGCACAGGTTGTTCCACAGCAGCCAGAATAGCACTGTAATATTGATGTTACAATACCAGGTGAGTACTTTTTCATTTTGCTCAAGTTGCAATCACAGTCCAAGTGTAAGTTTGAAAACTCTAAGTTGACCCTGTGGCAAATATCACGCGCAAAGCGGCCCTGAAGGTAGGTACGACGCTTTTTGGTGATTCCCATGAACATGTCTTCACTGAAAGTAGTCGACTTCAGTCGATTAAGAAGCCTCTTTGACAAGTGAGTTATGTCAGCTAGTCGTTCAGTTGAAGCTTCTTTACAGTATTCGTCGTTAGCTATTGACACTCCTTTGTGTGCCTGACTCTCACCGTCTGTCGTCAATTTGTCGACAAGTATTGGTTGGTCACTCTGTAGGATATTAGACATGAGTCTGTGTGCCTCTCTTTTTTCATCACCTATAACAGCAGACTCCTCAATATTGTTTTTCTTTCCTCGAGTCAGTTTGTTGCCAAATGTCTTGCCTATGATTTTTTGATGCTTGCTACATTGTTCAACCATAGTTGTGGTCACCTGAGTAGCTGGCTGCTGTGGTGTCCTTTCGTCCGCAGACCGCAGTGCATTGTTATACTGACTGTCAACTGCAGCAGGAATGCCACTGTGTGGCAACAGACCACATGCTTCATTTGCTGCACATAGCTGTTTCCTGACTCGGGCAAAACCCTTCTCAGCTACCATCTCTACTGCATCAGCGACATAATTACTACGTCGCTGCATGCCACTTTCAGCTGGCAGGACCGTATGCAAACTTGTCATAAGGAAACGGATTGCTGAATTTCCAATCGGTGTGTCCATGCACGCAGCAGGAAGTTACAAATTTATATTTGCAGCATTTGGTCCTCTCTTTTCTGACTGTATTCCCTCATACAGGTTGTAACCTTTGGTAGCAAATCCACAAGATTCACACTTTAAGCACACCCTCCAAGCAAAACCCCATTTTACCTCATAGTTTAGGTCAAATTTCAATTTTGCATTGCAGGTTGGTCTATATGTGTGGTGACTGGTGTATGCGTCATGGAACATGTCCTCGGTTTTACCAAGGTGTACAAGCCGATAAGTGTTCAACTCTGCTTGACTGTCATGACTTGATAGAGTGGCATTCCTTGCCGCTTTTTCTATCAGTGTTGGTTCAGACTGTCGTGGCCGCAGTATAATAGAAGCTGGTACCTGACTTTGAATAGTCCCAAACTTCTGCATGCCACTGTCGTCTAAAGAAATTACACCATCAAATGTCTCCTTGTCTAGTCTGATGATTCGTTGTTCGATATGATTATTGGACCATTTAGCACTATGTCTTTTACCTCGCTTTTCACAAAAACCATGTTTAAAGTAGTTTTTTTCCTTGTCAGATTGGGTATAGTGCTTCATTGTTGATCTATGTTGATTTTCTCCAGTAGATAAATATTTCTCAAATTTCTGATTATTATATAATGATAATAATAACAGAGCATGTGAATTGTCTGTGATTTCACTCACAAATATTATTTCACAATGTTTGTTTCTATAGTTATAGTGATGTCAGCAATCTCCAGGAACTGGTAACTAATTGTACATGACTGAGTTTGGCGTACTTTTTTTCAGAGAAGAGCTATGCACAGAAGTTTGACATTATGCATGCATGTATATTTTTTTAAGGCCTGATTTTGCCCTTTTACTCTAGGTAGTGATGTGATGACATAACATAACAAGTGTTGCAGTTGATTTGATGTGGTTAGCTATTATTCATGTTGCTTTATTACCGATATGTTAAAATTTAACTTTTAACCAAAAATCCATGTGGGTAGTGTCATACATTTTTCTTAATTTCTTTTTTTTTTTTTTATTGATAAGGTTTTTATTGTACTTTCAGATAAGACAGGACTTGAACATGTATTTGTGCAAGTTTCAGACCTGTAGGGCCACTAATGACAAAGTTATTACAATTTCTAGATGACAGGTATAGCAATATTAATAGCGCTTTATGTTGCAGGAAACAGCATGCACTGAAGTTTGACATTATGCATGCATGTATATTTTTTTTTAGGCCTGATTTTGCCCTTTCTCTCTAGGAAATGATGTGATGACATAACATAAGAAGTGTTGCAGTTGATTTTGTCATCAAACAGTGCTTGTTGGCTATTATTCGTGTTGCCTTATTACCGATATGTTAAAATTTAACTTTTAACCAAAAATCCATGGGGGTAGTGTCATACATTTTTCTTAATTTTTTTTTTTTGTATTAATTGATTAAGTTTTTATTGTACTTTTAGATAAGACAACACTTGAACATGTATTTGTGCAAGTTTCAGACCTGTAGGGCCACTAATGACAAAGTTATTACAATTTCTAGATGACAGGTATAGCAATATTAATAGCGCTTGATTTTGCAGGAAACAGCATGCACTGAAGTTTGACATTATGCATGCATGTATATTTTTTTTTAGGCCTGATTTTGCCCTTTCTCTCTAGGAAATGATGTGATGACATTACATAAGAAGTGTTGCAGTTGATTTTGTCATCAAACAGTGCTGGTTGGCTATTATTCATGTTGCCTTCTTACCGATATGTTAAAATTTTACTTTTAACCAAAAATCCATGGGGGTAGTGTCATACATTTTTCTTAATTTTTTTTTTTTTGTATTTATTGATAAAGTTTTTATTTTACTTTTAGATAAGACAACACTTGAACATGTATTTGTGCAAGTTTCAGACCTGTAGGGCCACTAATGACAAAGTTATTACAATTTCTAGATGACAGGTAAAGCAATATTAATAGCGCTTGATTTTGCAGGAAACAGCATGCACTGAAGTTTGACATTATGCATGCATGTATATTTTTTTTTTAGGCCTGATTTTGCCCTTTCTCTCTAGGAAATGATGTGATGACATAACATAAGAAGTGTTGCAGTTGATTTTGTCATCAAACAGTGCTTGTTGGCTATTATTCATGTTGCCTTATTACCGATATGTTAAAATTTAACTTTTAACCAAAAATCCATGAGGGTAGTGTCATACATTTTTCTTAATTTTTTTTTTTTGTATATATTGATTAAGTTTTTATTGTACTTTTAGATAAGACAACACTTGAACATGTATTTGTGCAAGTTTCAGACCTGTAGGGCCACTAATGACAAAGTTATTACAATTTCTAGATGACAGGTATAGCAATATTAATAGCGCTTGATTTTGCAGGAAACAGCATGCACTGAAGTTTGACATTATGCATGGATGTATATTTTTTTTTTAGGCCTGATTTTGCCCTTTCTCTCTAGGAAATGATGTGATGACATAACATAAGAAGTGTTGCAGTTGATTTTGTCATCAAACAGTGCTTGTTGGCTATTATTCATGTTGCCTTATTACCGATATGTTAAAATTTAACTTTTAACCAAAAATCCATGGGGGTAGTGTCATACATTTTTCTTAATTTTTTTTTTTTGTATTTATTGATAAAGTTTTTATTTTACTTTTAGATAAGACAACGCTTGAACATGTATTTGTGCAAGTTTCAGACCTGTAGGGCCACAAATGACAAAGTTATCACAATTTCTAGATGACAGGTATATCAATATTAATATTGCTTTATTTTGCCGGAAACAGCATGAATTTTGACCGGTACCATGCTTTACATAAACTTGAATTATTTCAGAATCGGTGCAGATAAACGCATGCATTACAGTTTTACTCGGTCAGGATTAAATTGTTTTACATATTCTGGTACTTTTAGTGCATTCTAAGACAAAAAAGCCCGTCTTCAGGACTCACGCCACTATTACCTCATTTGAATACTCCGGACCTACAGATGAAGGAGGTAGTATTAAAACTATAGTTGCCTTTTTCTTCTATTTTCAGGACTTTACATTGCTTTGATTGATTTATTCTTATGATGTGTTAAATGGTCAATATTTTAGAAATCACCACTGAAAATTTGATGCTGATACCAGGTTTCTAGACAATTCTGTGACATTTTAGATTTGATGGGTCGAACGGTATTGGTGATGCATTGTTGGCGTACTATTTCTCTGGAAATTGACAGGTCCTTCAAAAACATTGAATTTAAAAAAAACCAACCTGGTCAACATATGTATTTTTTTGTTTATATTTGCAGATATTGAACCAGTCAAAAATTTGAGCCCAGACACATGCTGCAGATTTGGATTTTTCACAATGTTGTTGACAATAATGTTACAATGGAGCCCTATGGGAAATTTAATTGTGGTGTGAGACGTTAACACAATCGGACAGACTGATATGTGACGGATGCAGTGATGCTGATTTCTTCCAGAAAAGCAGGTAAATGACCATGATTGGAACTTTTTTCAATTTGTTGTGATTGTGTCTGTATTTGAGACCTCCCAAAATGGATGACGATGCTGTCTTTCAATTTTTTGATAAATATTTAATGATAGTGTTTACTAAAATAGCTCCAAATGTCAGTAACAATTTAGGATGCATGTTTTGGGATTCGACGGAATTTGCAACCAAGTAGAAAGACATAGCTTGTCCTATGTATGGCAGACAGTATGTTAAATATCCAGATGGTTATACTGGGGGAGTCCATGCTCACAGACTTATGTTTATGTGTACTACACGGCAATATTTACCACGTTTGCCTGGTGTAATAGATGTCTCACATTTATGTCACAATTCTTTATGTATCCATTTTGACCACCTTTCACTGGAACCTCCAATCATCAATTCCCAAAGGAAGATGTGTAAAACAACACAGACATGCTCTGGCCATGCCATTTACAGAGATTGCTTATTTCCAGGTCGACCCTCGTTGATGCGTAAACCTGCACTCAACTTACGTGCCTTGGCATTTCTCGGGTAAGTAGTGTCTTTTGGGTTTGAAACATTACATGCTCTATTTATGCTTTCTATTTTATTTGTGTTGCTGTTAAAGCGTGTCTTTGTCAAACTCTCCTCTCCAAGGCGTAAAGCTGTTATTGCATTTTTGACCAAGAGTCTATCATTGGCGGTCATTGCAAATTATTTGGCATTGCCTGGAACAAAGTCCATCTTCCAGTTAAATGGAGGCTTGCCTGAACACACAAATGAATTTTGTGCACAGGTTGTTCCACAGCAGCCAGAATAGCACTGTAATATTGATGTTACAATACCAGGTGAGTACTTTTTCATTTTGCTCAAGTTGCAATCACAGTCCAAGTGTAAGTTTGAAAACTCTAAGTTGACCCTGTGGCAAATATCACGCGCAAAGCGGCCCTGAAGGTAGGTACGACGCTTTTTGGTGATTCCCATGAACATGTCTTCACTGAAAGTAGTCGACTTCAGTCGATTAAGAAGCCTCTTTGACAAGTGAGTTATGTCAGCTAGTCGTTCAGTTGAAGCTTCTTTACAGTATTCGTCGTTAGCTATTGACACTCCTTTGTGTGCCTGACTCTCACCGTCTGTCGTCAATTTGTCGACAAGTATTGGTTGGTCACTCTGTAGGATATTAGACATGAGTCTGTGTGCCTCTCTTTTTTCATCACCTATAACAGCAGACTCCTCAATATTGTTTTTCTTTCCTCGAGTCAGTTTGTTGCCAAATGTCTTGCCTATGATTTTTTGATGCTTGCTACATTGTTCAACCATAGTTGTGGTCACCTGAGTAGCTGGCTGCTGTGGTGTCCTTTCGTCCGCAGACCGCAGTGCATTGTTATACTGACTGTCAACTGCAGCAGGAATGCCACTGTGTGGCAACAGACCACATGCTTCATTTGCTGCACATAGCTGTTTCCTGACTCGGGCAAAACCCTTCTCAGCTACCATCTCTACTGCATCAGCGACATAATTACTACGTCGCTGCATGCCACTTTCAGCTGGCAGGACCGTATGCAAACTTGTCATAAGGAAACGGATTGCTGAATTTCCAATCGGTGTGTCCATGCACGCAGCAGGAAGTTACAAATTTATATTTGCAGCATTTGGTCCTCTCTTTTCTGACTGTATTCCCTCATACAGGTTGTAACCTTTGGTAGCAAATCCACAAGATTCACACTTTAAGCACACCCTCCAAGCAAAACCCCATTTTACCTCATAGTTTAGGTCAAATTTCAATTTTGCATTGCAGGTTGGTCTATATGTGTGGTGACTGGTGTATGCGTCATGGAACATGTCCTCGGTTTTACCAAGGTGTACAAGCCGATAAGTGTTCAACTCTGCTTGACTGTCATGACTTGATAGAGTGGCATTCCTTGCCGCTTTTTCTATCAGTGTTGGTTCAGACTGTCGTGGCCGCAGTATAATAGAAGCTGGTACCTGACTTTGAATAGTCCCAAACTTCTGCATGCCACTGTCGTCTAAAGAAATTACACCATCAAATGTCTCCTTGTCTAGTCTGATGATTCGTTGTTCGATATGATTATTGGACCATTTAGCACTATGTCTTTTACCTCGCTTTTCACAAAAACCATGTTTAAAGTAGTTTTTTTCCTTGTCAGATTGGGTATAGTGCTTCATTGTTGATCTATGTTGATTTTCTCCAGTAGATAAATATTTCTCAAATTTCTGATTATTATATAATGATAATAATAACAGAGCATGTGAATTGTCTGTGATTTCACTCACAAATATTATTTCACAATGTTTGTTTCTATAGTTATAGTGATGTCAGCAATCTCCAGGAACTGGTAACTAATTGTACATGACTGAGTTTGGCGTACTTTTTTTCAGAGAAGAGCTATGCACAGAAGTTTGACATTATGCATGCATGTATATTTTTTTAAGGCCTGATTTTGCCCTTTTACTCTAGGTAGTGATGTGATGACATAACATAACAAGTGTTGCAGTTGATTTGATGTGGTTAGCTATTATTCATGTTGCTTTATTACCGATATGTTAAAATTTAACTTTTAACCAAAAATCCATGTGGGTAGTGTCATACATTTTTCTTAATTTCTTTTTTTTTTTTTTATTGATAAGGTTTTTATTGTACTTTCAGATAAGACAGGACTTGAACATGTATTTGTGCAAGTTTCAGACCTGTAGGGCCACTAATGACAAAGTTATTACAATTTCTAGATGACAGGTATAGCAATATTAATAGCGCTTTATGTTGCAGGAAACAGCATGCACTGAAGTTTGACATTATGCATGCATGTATATTTTTTTTTAGGCCTGATTTTGCCCTTTCTCTCTAGGAAATGATGTGATGACATAACATAAGAAGTGTTGCAGTTGATTTTGTCATCAAACAGTGCTTGTTGGCTATTATTCGTGTTGCCTTATTACCGATATGTTAAAATTTAACTTTTAACCAAAAATCCATGGGGGTAGTGTCATACATTTTTCTTAATTTTTTTTTTTTGTATTAATTGATTAAGTTTTTATTGTACTTTTAGATAAGACAACACTTGAACATGTATTTGTGCAAGTTTCAGACCTGTAGGGCCACTAATGACAAAGTTATTACAATTTCTAGATGACAGGTATAGCAATATTAATAGCGCTTGATTTTGCAGGAAACAGCATGCACTGAAGTTTGACATTATGCATGCATGTATATTTTTTTTTAGGCCTGATTTTGCCCTTTCTCTCTAGGAAATGATGTGATGACATTACATAAGAAGTGTTGCAGTTGATTTTGTCATCAAACAGTGCTGGTTGGCTATTATTCATGTTGCCTTCTTACCGATATGTTAAAATTTTACTTTTAACCAAAAATCCATGGGGGTAGTGTCATACATTTTTCTTAATTTTTTTTTTTTTGTATTTATTGATAAAGTTTTTATTTTACTTTTAGATAAGACAACACTTGAACATGTATTTGTGCAAGTTTCAGACCTGTAGGGCCACTAATGACAAAGTTATTACAATTTCTAGATGACAGGTAAAGCAATATTAATAGCGCTTGATTTTGCAGGAAACAGCATGCACTGAAGTTTGACATTATGCATGCATGTATATTTTTTTTTTAGGCCTGATTTTGCCCTTTCTCTCTAGGAAATGATGTGATGACATAACATAAGAAGTGTTGCAGTTGATTTTGTCATCAAACAGTGCTTGTTGGCTATTATTCATGTTGCCTTATTACCGATATGTTAAAATTTAACTTTTAACCAAAAATCCATGAGGGTAGTGTCATACATTTTTCTTAATTTTTTTTTTTTGTATATATTGATTAAGTTTTTATTGTACTTTTAGATAAGACAACACTTGAACATGTATTTGTGCAAGTTTCAGACCTGTAGGGCCACTAATGACAAAGTTATTACAATTTCTAGATGACAGGTATAGCAATATTAATAGCGCTTGATTTTGCAGGAAACAGCATGCACTGAAGTTTGACATTATGCATGGATGTATATTTTTTTTTTAGGCCTGATTTTGCCCTTTCTCTCTAGGAAATGATGTGATGACATAACATAAGAAGTGTTGCAGTTGATTTTGTCATCAAACAGTGCTTGTTGGCTATTATTCATGTTGCCTTATTACCGATATGTTAAAATTTAACTTTTAACCAAAAATCCATGGGGGTAGTGTCATACATTTTTCTTAATTTTTTTTTTTTGTATTTATTGATAAAGTTTTTATTTTACTTTTAGATAAGACAACGCTTGAACATGTATTTGTGCAAGTTTCAGACCTGTAGGGCCACAAATGACAAAGTTATCACAATTTCTAGATGACAGGTATATCAATATTAATATTGCTTTATTTTGCCGGAAACAGCATGAATTTTGACCGGTACCATGCTTTACATAAACTTGAATTATTTCAGAATCGGTGCAGATAAACGCATGCATTACAGTTTTACTCGGTCAGGATTAAATTGTTTTACATATTCTGGTACTTTTAGTGCATTCTAAGACAAAAAAGCCCGTCTTCAGGACTCACGCCACTATTACCTCATTTGAATACTCCGGACCTACAGATGAAGGAGGTAGTATTAAAACTATAGTTGCCTTTTTCTTCTATTTTCAGGACTTTACATTGCTTTGATTGATTTATTCTTATGATGTGTTAAATGGTCAATATTTTAGAAATCACCACTGAAAATTTGATGCTGATACCAGGTTTCTAGACAATTCTGTGACATTTTAGATTTGATGGGTCGAACGGTATTGGTGATGCATTGTTGGCGTACTATTTCTCTGGAAATTGACAGGTCCTTCAAAAACATTGAATTTAAAAAAAACCAACCTGGTCAACATATGTATTTTTTTGTTTATATTTGCAGATATTGAACCAGTCAAAAATTTGAGCCCAGACACATGCTGCAGATTTGGATTTTTCACAATGTTGTTGACAATAATGTTACAATGGAGCCCTATGGGAAATTTAATTGTGGTGTGAGACGTTAACACAATCGGACAGACTGATATGTGACGGATGCAGTGATGCTGATTTCTTCCAGAAAAGCAGGTAAATGACCATGATTGGAACTTTTTTCAATTTGTTGTGATTGTGTCTGTATTTGAGACCTCCCAAAATGGATGACGATGCTGTCTTTCAATTTTTTGATAAATATTTAATGATAGTGTTTACTAAAATAGCTCCAAATGTCAGTAACAATTTAGGATGCATGTTTTGGGATTCGACGGAATTTGCAACCAAGTAGAAAGACATAGCTTGTCCTATGTATGGCAGACAGTATGTTAAATATCCAGATGGTTATACTGGGGGAGTCCATGCTCACAGACTTATGTTTATGTGTACTACACGGCAATATTTACCACGTTTGCCTGGTGTAATAGATGTCTCACATTTATGTCACAATTCTTTATGTATCCATTTTGACCACCTTTCACTGGAACCTCCAATCATCAATTCCCAAAGGAAGATGTGTAAAACAACACAGACATGCTCTGGCCATGCCATTTACAGAGATTGCTTATTTCCAGGTCGACCCTCGTTGATGCGTAAACCTGCACTCAACTTACGTGCCTTGGCATTTCTCGGGTAAGTAGTGTCTTTTGGGTTTGAAACATTACATGCTCTATTTATGCTTTCTATTTTATTTGTGTTGCTGTTAAAGCGTGTCTTTGTCAAACTCTCCTCTCCAAGGCGTAAAGCTGTTATTGCATTTTTGACCAAGAGTCTATCATTGGCGGTCATTGCAAATTATTTGGCATTGCCTGGAACAAAGTCCATCTTCCAGTTAAATGGAGGCTTGCCTGAACACACAAATGAATTTTGTGCACAGGTTGTTCCACAGCAGCCAGAATAGCACTGTAATATTGATGTTACAATACCAGGTGAGTACTTTTTCATTTTGCTCAAGTTGCAATCACAGTCCAAGTGTAAGTTTGAAAACTCTAAGTTGACCCTGTGGCAAATATCACGCGCAAAGCGGCCCTGAAGGTAGGTACGACGCTTTTTGGTGATTCCCATGAACATGTCTTCACTGAAAGTAGTCGACTTCAGTCGATTAAGAAGCCTCTTTGACAAGTGAGTTATGTCAGCTAGTCGTTCAGTTGAAGCTTCTTTACAGTATTCGTCGTTAGCTATTGACACTCCTTTGTGTGCCTGACTCTCACCGTCTGTCGTCAATTTGTCGACAAGTATTGGTTGGTCACTCTGTAGGATATTAGACATGAGTCTGTGTGCCTCTCTTTTTTCATCACCTATAACAGCAGACTCCTCAATATTGTTTTTCTTTCCTCGAGTCAGTTTGTTGCCAAATGTCTTGCCTATGATTTTTTGATGCTTGCTACATTGTTCAACCATAGTTGTGGTCACCTGAGTAGCTGGCTGCTGTGGTGTCCTTTCGTCCGCAGACCGCAGTGCATTGTTATACTGACTGTCAACTGCAGCAGGAATGCCACTGTGTGGCAACAGACCACATGCTTCATTTGCTGCACATAGCTGTTTCCTGACTCGGGCAAAACCCTTCTCAGCTACCATCTCTACTGCATCAGCGACATAATTACTACGTCGCTGCATGCCACTTTCAGCTGGCAGGACCGTATGCAAACTTGTCATAAGGAAACGGATTGCTGAATTTCCAATCGGTGTGTCCATGCACGCAGCAGGAAGTTACAAATTTATATTTGCAGCATTTGGTCCTCTCTTTTCTGACTGTATTCCCTCATACAGGTTGTAACCTTTGGTAGCAAATCCACAAGATTCACACTTTAAGCACACCCTCCAAGCAAAACCCCATTTTACCTCATAGTTTAGGTCAAATTTCAATTTTGCATTGCAGGTTGGTCTATATGTGTGGTGACTGGTGTATGCGTCATGGAACATGTCCTCGGTTTTACCAAGGTGTACAAGCCGATAAGTGTTCAACTCTGCTTGACTGTCATGACTTGATAGAGTGGCATTCCTTGCCGCTTTTTCTATCAGTGTTGGTTCAGACTGTCGTGGCCGCAGTATAATAGAAGCTGGTACCTGACTTTGAATAGTCCCAAACTTCTGCATGCCACTGTCGTCTAAAGAAATTACACCATCAAATGTCTCCTTGTCTAGTCTGATGATTCGTTGTTCGATATGATTATTGGACCATTTAGCACTATGTCTTTTACCTCGCTTTTCACAAAAACCATGTTTAAAGTAGTTTTTTTCCTTGTCAGATTGGGTATAGTGCTTCATTGTTGATCTATGTTGATTTTCTCCAGTAGATAAATATTTCTCAAATTTCTGATTATTATATAATGATAATAATAACAGAGCATGTGAATTGTCTGTGATTTCACTCACAAATATTATTTCACAATGTTTGTTTCTATAGTTATAGTGATGTCAGCAATCTCCAGGAACTGGTAACTAATTGTACATGACTGAGTTTGGCGTACTTTTTTTCAGAGAAGAGCTATGCACAGAAGTTTGACATTATGCATGCATGTATATTTTTTTAAGGCCTGATTTTGCCCTTTTACTCTAGGTAGTGATGTGATGACATAACATAACAAGTGTTGCAGTTGATTTGATGTGGTTAGCTATTATTCATGTTGCTTTATTACCGATATGTTAAAATTTAACTTTTAACCAAAAATCCATGTGGGTAGTGTCATACATTTTTCTTAATTTCTTTTTTTTTTTTTATTGATAAGGTTTTTATTGTACTTTCAGATAAGACAGGACTTGAACATGTATTTGTGCAAGTTTCAGACCTGTAGGGCCACTAATGACAAAGTTATTACAATTTCTAGATGACAGGTATAGCAATATTAATAGCGCTTTATGTTGCAGGAAACAGCATGCACTGAAGTTTGACATTATGCATGCATGTATATTTTTTTTTAGGCCTGATTTTGCCCTTTCTCTCTAGGAAATGATGTGATGACATAACATAAGAAGTGTTGCAGTTGATTTTGTCATCAAACAGTGCTTGTTGGCTATTATTCGTGTTGCCTTATTACCGATATGTTAAAATTTAACTTTTAACCAAAAATCCATGGGGGTAGTGTCATACATTTTTCTTAATTTTTTTTTTTTGTATTAATTGATTAAGTTTTTATTGTACTTTTAGATAAGACAACACTTGAACATGTATTTGTGCAAGTTTCAGACCTGTAGGGCCACTAATGACAAAGTTATTACAATTTCTAGATGACAGGTATAGCAATATTAATAGCGCTTGATTTTGCAGGAAACAGCATGCACTGAAGTTTGACATTATGCATGCATGTATATTTTTTTTTAGGCCTGATTTTGCCCTTTCTCTCTAGGAAATGATGTGATGACATTACATAAGAAGTGTTGCAGTTGATTTTGTCATCAAACAGTGCTGGTTGGCTATTATTCATGTTGCCTTCTTACCGATATGTTAAAATTTTACTTTTAACCAAAAATCCATGGGGGTAGTGTCATACATTTTTCTTAATTTTTTTTTTTTTGTATTTATTGATAAAGTTTTTATTTTACTTTTAGATAAGACAACACTTGAACATGTATTTGTGCAAGTTTCAGACCTGTAGGGCCACTAATGACAAAGTTATTACAATTTCTAGATGACAGGTAAAGCAATATTAATAGCGCTTGATTTTGCAGGAAACAGCATGCACTGAAGTTTGACATTATGCATGCATGTATATTTTTTTTTTAGGCCTGATTTTGCCCTTTCTCTCTAGGAAATGATGTGATGACATAACATAAGAAGTGTTGCAGTTGATTTTGTCATCAAACAGTGCTTGTTGGCTATTATTCATGTTGCCTTATTACCGATATGTTAAAATTTAACTTTTAACCAAAAATCCATGAGGGTAGTGTCATACATTTTTCTTAATTTTTTTTTTTTGTATATATTGATTAAGTTTTTATTGTACTTTTAGATAAGACAACACTTGAACATGTATTTGTGCAAGTTTCAGACCTGTAGGGCCACTAATGACAAAGTTATTACAATTTCTAGATGACAGGTATAGCAATATTAATAGCGCTTGATTTTGCAGGAAACAGCATGCACTGAAGTTTGACATTATGCATGGATGTATATTTTTTTTTTAGGCCTGATTTTGCCCTTTCTCTCTAGGAAATGATGTGATGACATAACATAAGAAGTGTTGCAGTTGATTTTGTCATCAAACAGTGCTTGTTGGCTATTATTCATGTTGCCTTATTACCGATATGTTAAAATTTAACTTTTAACCAAAAATCCATGGGGGTAGTGTCATACATTTTTCTTAATTTTTTTTTTTGTATTTATTGATAAAGTTTTTATTTTACTTTTAGATAAGACAACGCTTGAACATGTATTTGTGCAAGTTTCAGACCTGTAGGGCCACAAATGAC
Source organism: Panopea generosa (assembly GCA_029582155.1). Taxonomy (NCBI): domain Eukaryota; kingdom Metazoa; phylum Mollusca; class Bivalvia; order Adapedonta; family Hiatellidae; genus Panopea; species Panopea generosa. Next base: position 74,782,904 of record CM055894.1, on the reverse strand, counting down.
AAAGTTATCACAATTTCTAGATGATAGGTATATCAATATTAATATTGCTTTATTTTGCCGGAAACAGCATGAATTTTGACCGGTACCATGCTTTACATAAACTTGAATTATTTCAGAATCGGTGCAGATAAACGCATGCATTACAGTTTTACTCGGTCAGGATTAAATTGTTTTACATATTCTGGTACTTTTAGTGCATTCTAAGACAAAAAAGCCCGTCTTCAGGACTCACGCCACTATTACCTCATTTGAATACTCCGGACCTACAGATGAAGGAGGTAGTATTAAAACTATAGTTGCCTTTTTCTTCTATTTTCAGGACTTTACATTGCTTTGATTGATTTATTCTTATGATGTGTTAAATGGTCAATATTTTAGAAATCACCACTGAAAATTTGATGCTGATACCAGGTTTCTAGACAATTCTGTGACATTTTAGATTTGATGGGTCGAACGGTATTGGTGATGCATTGTTGGCGTACTATTTCTCTGGAAATTGACAGGTCCTTCAAAAACATTGAATTTAAAAAAAACCAACCTGGTCAACATATGTATTTTTTTGTTTATATTTGCAGATATTGAACCAGTCAAAAATTTGAGCCCAGACACATGCTGCAGATTTGGATTTTTCACAATGTTGTTGACAATAATGTTACAATGGAGCCCTATGGGAAATTTAATTGTGGTGTGAGACGTTAACACAATCGGACAGACTGATATGTGACGGATGCAGTGATGCTGATTTCTTCCAGAAAAGCAGGTAAATGACCATGATTGGAACTTTTTTCAATTTGTTGTGATTGTGTCTGTATTTGAGACCTCCCAAAATGGATGACGATGCTGTCTTTCAATTTTTTGATAAATATTTAATGATAGTGTTTACTAAAATAGCTCCAAATGTCAGTAACAATTTAGGATGCATGTTTTGGGATTCGACGGAATTTGCAACCAAGTAGAAAGACATAGCTTGTCCTATGTATGGCAGACAGTATGTTAAATATCCAGATGGTTATACTGGGGGAGTCCATGCTCACAGACTTATGTTTATGTGTACTACACGGCAATATTTACCACGTTTGCCTGGTGTAATAGATGTCTCACATTTATGTCACAATTCTTTATGTATCCATTTTGACCACCTTTCACTGGAACCTCCAATCATCAATTCCCAAAGGAAGATGTGTAAAACAACACAGACATGCTCTGGCCATGCCATTTACAGAGATTGCTTATTTCCAGGTCGACCCTCGTTGATGCGTAAACCTGCACTCAACTTACGTGCCTTGGCATTTCTCGGGTAAGTAGTGTCTTTTGGGTTTGAAACATTACATGCTCTATTTATGCTTTCTATTTTATTTGTGTTGCTGTTAAAGCGTGTCTTTGTCAAACTCTCCTCTCCAAGGCGTAAAGCTGTTATTGCATTTTTGACCAAGAGTCTATCATTGGCGGTCATTGCAAATTATTTGGCATTGCCTGGAACAAAGTCCATCTTCCAGTTAAATGGAGGCTTGCCTGAACACACAAATGAATTTTGTGCACAGGTTGTTCCACAGCAGCCAGAATAGCACTGTAATATTGATGTTACAATACCAGGTGAGTACTTTTTCATTTTGCTCAAGTTGCAATCACAGTCCAAGTGTAAGTTTGAAAACTCTAAGTTGACCCTGTGGCAAATATCACGCGCAAAGCGGCCCTGAAGGTAGGTACGACGCTTTTTGGTGATTCCCATGAACATGTCTTCACTGAAAGTAGTCGACTTCAGTCGATTAAGAAGCCTCTTTGACAAGTGAGTTATGTCAGCTAGTCGTTCAGTTGAAGCTTCTTTACAGTATTCGTCGTTAGCTATTGACACTCCTTTGTGTGCCTGACTCTCACCGTCTGTCGTCAATTTGTCGACAAGTATTGGTTGGTCACTCTGTAGGATATTAGACATGAGTCTGTGTGCCTCTCTTTTTTCATCACCTATAACAGCAGACTCCTCAATATTGTTTTTCTTTCCTCGAGTCAGTTTGTTGCCAAATGTCTTGCCTATGATTTTTTGATGCTTGCTACATTGTTCAACCATAGTTGTGGTCACCTGAGTAGCTGGCTGCTGTGGTGTCCTTTCGTCCGCAGACCGCAGTGCATTGTTATACTGACTGTCAACTGCAGCAGGAATGCCACTGTGTGGCAACAGACCACATGCTTCATTTGCTGCACATAGCTGTTTCCTGACTCGGGCAAAACCCTTCTCAGCTACCATCTCTACTGCATCAGCGACATAATTACTACGTCGCTGCATGCCACTTTCAGCTGGCAGGACCGTATGCAAACTTGTCATAAGGAAACGGATTGCTGAATTTCCAATCGGTGTGTCCATGCACGCAGCAGGAAGTTACAAATTTATATTTGCAGCATTTGGTCCTCTCTTTTCTGACTGTATTCCCTCATACAGGTTGTAACCTTTGGTAGCAAATCCACAAGATTCACACTTTAAGCACACCCTCCAAGCAAAACCCCATTTTACCTCATAGTTTAGGTCAAATTTCAATTTTGCATTGCAGGTTGGTCTATATGTGTGGTGACTGGTGTATGCGTCATGGAACATGTCCTCGGTTTTACCAAGGTGTACAAGCCGATAAGTGTTCAACTCTGCTTGACTGTCATGACTTGATAGAGTGGCATTCCTTGCCGCTTTTTCTATCAGTGTTGGTTCAGACTGTCGTGGCCGCAGTATAATAGAAGCTGGTACCTGACTTTGAATAGTCCCAAACTTCTGCATGCCACTGTCGTCTAAAGAAATTACACCATCAAATGTCTCCTTGTCTAGTCTGATGATTCGTTGTTCGATATGATTATTGGACCATTTAGCACTATGTCTTTTACCTCGCTTTTCACAAAAACCATGTTTAAAGTAGTTTTTTTCCTTGTCAGATTGGGTATAGTGCTTCATTGTTGATCTATGTTGATTTTCTCCAGTAGATAAATATTTCTCAAATTTCTGATTATTATATAATGATAATAATAACAGAGCATGTGAATTGTCTGTGATTTCACTCACAAATATTATTTCACAATGTTTGTTTCTATAGTTATAGTGATGTCAGCAATCTCCAGGAACTGGTAACTAATTGTACATGACTGAGTTTGGCGTACTTTTTTTCAGAGAAGAGCTATGCACAGAAGTTTGACATTATGCATGCATGTATATTTTTTTAAGGCCTGATTTTGCCCTTTTACTCTAGGTAGTGATGTGATGACATAACATAACAAGTGTTGCAGTTGATTTGATGTGGTTAGCTATTATTCATGTTGCTTTATTACCGATATGTTAAAATTTAACTTTTAACCAAAAATCCATGTGGGTAGTGTCATACATTTTTCTTAATTTCTTTTTTTTTTTTTTTATTGATAAGGTTTTTATTGTACTTTCAGATAAGACAGGACTTGAACATGTATTTGTGCAAGTTTCAGACCTGTAGGGCCACTAATGACAAAGTTATTACAATTTCTAGATGACAGGTATAGCAATATTAATAGCGCTTTATGTTGCAGGAAACAGCATGCACTGAAGTTTGACATTATGCATGCATGTATATTTTTTTTTAGGCCTGATTTTGCCCTTTCTCTCTAGGAAATGATGTGATGACATAACATAAGAAGTGTTGCAGTTGATTTTGTCATCAAACAGTGCTTGTTGGCTATTATTCGTGTTGCCTTATTACCGATATGTTAAAATTTAACTTTTAACCAAAAATCCATGGGGGTAGTGTCATACATTTTTCTTAATTTTTTTTTTTTGTATTAATTGATTAAGTTTTTATTGTACTTTTAGATAAGACAACACTTGAACATGTATTTGTGCAAGTTTCAGACCTGTAGGGCCACTAATGACAAAGTTATTACAATTTCTAGATGACAGGTATAGCAATATTAATAGCGCTTGATTTTGCAGGAAACAGCATGCACTGAAGTTTGACATTATGCATGCATGTATATTTTTTTTTAGGCCTGATTTTGCCCTTTCTCTCTAGGAAATGATGTGATGACATTACATAAGAAGTGTTGCAGTTGATTTTGTCATCAAACAGTGCTGGTTGGCTATTATTCATGTTGCCTTCTTACCGATATGTTAAAATTTTACTTTTAACCGAAAATCCATGGGGGTAGTGTCATACATTTTTCTTAATTTTTTTTTTTTTTGTATTTATTGATAAAGTTTTTATTTTACTTTTAGATAAGACAACACTTGAACATGTATTTGTGCAAGTTTCAGACCTGTAGGGCCACTAATGACAAAGTTATTACAATTTCTAGATGACAGGTAAAGCAATATTAATAGCGCTTGATTTTGCAGGAAACAGCATGCACTGAAGTTTGACATTATGCATGCATGTATATTTTTTTTTTAGGCCTGATTTTGCCCTTTCTCTCTAGGAAATGATGTGATGACATAACATAAGAAGTGTTGCAGTTGATTTTGTCATCAAACAGTGCTTGTTGGCTATTATTCATGTTGCCTTATTACCGATATGTTAAAATTTAACTTTTAACCAAAAATCCATGAGGGTAGTGTCATACATTTTTCTTAATTTTTTTTTTTTGTATATATTGATTAAGTTTTTATTGTACTTTTAGATAAGACAACACTTGAACATGTATTTGTGCAAGTTTCAGACCTGTAGGGCCACTAATGACAAAGTTATTACAATTTCTAGATGACAGGTATAGCAATATTAATAGCGCTTGATTTTGCAGGAAACAGCATGCACTGAAGTTTGACATTATGCATGGATGTATATTTTTTTTTTAGGCCTGATTTTGCCCTTTCTCTCTAGGAAATGATGTGATGACATAACATAAGAAGTGTTGCAGTTGATTTTGTCATCAAACAGTGCTTGTTGGCTATTATTCATGTTGCCTTATTACCGATATGTTAAAATTTAACTTTTAACCAAAAATCCATGGGGGTAGTGTCATACATTTTTCTTAATTTTTTTTTTTTGTATTTATTGATAAAGTTTTTATTTTACTTTTAGATAAGACAACACTTGAACATGTATTTGTGCAAGTTTCAGACCTGTAGGGCCACAAATGACAAAGTTATCACAATTTCTAGATGACAGGTATATCAATATTAATATTGCTTTATTTTGCCGGAAACAGCATGAATTTTGACCGGTACCATGCTTTACATAAACTTGAATTATTTCAGAATCGGTGCAGATAAACGCATGCATTACAGTTTTACTCGGTCAGGATTAAATTGTTTTACATATTCTGGTACTTTTAGTGCATTCTAAGACAAAAAAACCCGTCTTCAGGACTCACGCCACTATTACCTCATTTGAATACTCCGGACCTACAGATGAAGGAGGTAGTATTAAAACTATAGTTGCCTTTTTCTTCTATTTTCAGGTCTTTACATTGCTTTGATTGATTTATTCTTATGATGTGTTAAATGGTCAATATTTTAGAAATCACCACTGAAAATTTGATGCTGATACCAGGTTTCTAGACAATTCTGTGACATTTTAGATTTGATGGGTCGAACGGTATTGGTGATGCATTGTTGGCGTACTATTTCTCTGGAAATTGACAGGCCCTTCAAAAACTTTGAATTTAAAAAAAAAACAACCTGGTCAACATATGTATTTTTTTGTTTATATTTGCAGATATTGAACCAGTCAAGAATTTGAGCCCAGACACATGCTGCAGATTTGGATTTTTCACAGTGTTGTTGATGATAATGTTATAATGGAGCCCTATGGGAAATTTAATTGTGGTGTGAGACGTTCAAGCACATTTTTTTAGTCTATGACCCAGCTAGGGATCAAACCCAAGGTATTTTGCATGTGAGGAGGATACTCTTTAGCTAGTACACTACTTAGATGAGATGAATCAAACCTTTAACTTGTTCTGTTTCAATCAGTAGGGCTGATATTGCAGTCTATTGCAGTTCGAGACAATATAAAATAGTTACCTGTTTTGCACTTTTTCAAAAGTATTTCCATTATTGCAATGCGACATCTTATCATTGTGGGATCCACTAGATTATGTAGATACCTCTGCAGAGGTGGAAGAATCGTAGCCATAGAACAAAGTTGATGACATATCTTTACAGAAAATGAGCCAGAGAGAGGATTTGAACTTGCAACTCCTTGACTGACAGACAGATTCCATACAGATTGAGCTTGCCAGCCCTGATTGTTATGTAATACATTGAAGACACTTAGTATGTTACTGTTGTAACTTAGCTAAGCAGTTTATGTTGACAGTTCTGATGCACTTAAAATATATGTACCTCCTTTGATACACCAACCGATTTAATTAACCACTAATCACAAATAACAATGTCACATATTACAGTAACAGTGTATTAGACCAACATATATTGCAATACAGTTTTAGAACTACCAATGCACAACTAACAATCAATATCTTACATATAAATTTGTTTTGATGGGATCCCAAATTAGAATGAAATTGAAAAAAAAAAAAAACATTATTTCTTTTTTTATTCCACGTCAACAATTTGAAAATCATTGTACCAAAGAACAAGACAATATTTTGATAAGAGGGTAAATTACCCACAAAATTGAAAAGACATAGTCATTTTCACTTCTAAAGTTTCGAAGCAAGAAGACCCAGGATCCAAGAATTGCAATTCATCAATAAATTGAAAAGTTTGGAATAATTATTATAAAAACAATAATTTGATAAAATATAGTACTAGCTCTTTTAGTTTTATTTCGTTAGTTTAAGAAGATCCATACACAAAATGTAAAAGTCAATGTCCGGCTTCTAGTACAACCCGATTACTATTCATATTATTTCTCTAATTCAAGAACGCACTTACATCAAATTACATTCAGCAAAAAAAATTCAAAACAACTATCAGTTTTATAGATTGTGTGGTATCCTATAAATACATATATTCCATTTAAAAATAATAATAGCACACCCTTTTTCTTCGGCATAATGTTTGCAAACCGGTGACACAGTTATTGTAGCCTGGTTCTCAGACCGAAAATGCACTTGGTGTTGCCTTCGCATTCATTCTTATATTATATGAGACTGGGTAAAGATCTAGTCCAAATGTATCCGAATGAATTTTCATAAAATTGTATATGAAGCTGGCCCACAATTAATTTCACATAGACTGTAACATTAGCACAGTAGACTGTCACACTTACAGTTGTGCTCCAAACAATGAGAATTTCCAGAATTCATATTCAATTCAAGCAGAACACAAAAAACAGTTAAAAACATAGGCATTAACTGCTTCCAATTTCACAATTTTGCTCAAAGCGAAAGTAGGTGTCCCTGTTTCACATACCGGGGCAAATCAGCCAAATTATGCAAAATTCTTACCGTCTAATAGTCCCATCTGTGTGTTATAGTTACAAGTTCACTCAATTCTGCACCATTCTCTGGGAAAATATATTCCCTTCACAATTTTACATCGCAATAGTACCTGTCAAGTGCATTTTCACACTCACACCATCTTGAACGACCACTGTCAATTTTCTATGGAACTACTTTCAGGTACTACCATTTTGACCCCCTGGTTCCTGGTCTAAGTCCTATATGAAACTGTTCCATAAATTCTGACTTTTAAAAACATATGGCTGTGCTCTCCTACCTTAGGGCTAGTGGTTAGAGTAGATTCCATGGCTGTATCTCAAAAACTGTCGTTCACATTCATGTTCCAGTTGAACCTATGATATTGCGTCAAATTCAGGGGAAAATCCAAAGATCTGGCAATCTGCACAAACTGAAAACAGTATTACAACTATTTTAGGCTAGATAACATACCACTACCTGCATATATTTATCCGTATACATTTACTCTGTCTGAAAATTATAAAATTAAGGAATGCCAAATGGAGATAAAAAAATAAAAAATTTTAGTCGGCTCTATAGAAATTGACACCATTTTTCAGAGATTTCTAAAGAAAACAAATTCCCAGAAGAAAATCTGGATTTGAAAATTGTCAAATTAAAATGCACATAAATTTCCCATATATTACTAATGTAACCATGGTAAAACATCTAGAAAAAAAGATAAGATTTTTTTTTACAGCCTTTCAACTTTTGCTGGTATTTTGACAAATTGACCAAAATGGCCAAAATCTGGAACAATTCAGAAATTCTAAAAATTTAATAACTTTTTTATTCATGATTCAAATGTGATGAAACTTGCTAGGTACTAAGTCAATAGTATTTATAATCTGAAAATGAAACTAGTTTCTCTGTCATACAAGTGAGAGAAAATGTATAAAAAAAATTAGATGTCGGCTACCGACCGAAACATTGAAATTCTGACTAAATCTCTACATTTATTTTACATAATTATTATTTAATCTAAATAAAATGTATATTTTACTATTTATTTATTGTTCTAATGTCCTTAAATCATTTTGAATAAAATTAATTAACCAAAAAGTAACAGGCTTCCATTCTAGACAAGTTGCACATTAAATATCAAAGAAGGCATCCTGCTGTGCTAAATAGCAAGTTCTGAAAACAGAAGCCAAAACCAAGTTACCAGATTGCCAAAACAGGTAACCAGATGGTCATGTCCACTCCTCCCATGTTTATATTCTGCTATATAAAGCACTGTAGAAACTGGGATGTTATCATTCCACAGTGAAAGGTGAAAGAAAGAGAAAACATGCTATGGTCCAGAAAAACTGCATACCTTATAATAAGGGCCTCATCAGACTATCATCAGCATCATCATCCGACAGTAGCGAAAGCAGTGGCAGCAACATTATGGCAGCTAAAAGGTCGATAAAGCAGTCTACGTCTTCACTTTCACTCTGCAGTCAGACATCCACATTTACCAGTCAAGAAACTTAATGTGCTACTCTTGCGTCACAGGCCTGAAACACACAAGATCACATTGCGGATAACTGAAAGTGATAAAGAACTGTTAGAAGATATTCTCAAAAACTCTTGTGTGTAAAAGCAATAGAAAGCACACAGTTTAATAACAACACGCAATCAGTGGAGTCATTTAATGACTACACTATCAAAAAGTGCTCCTAAGAATGTGAACTTCTCTCGTAACTATGGTGGAAGATGTACATCAGCTGTTCTCCGGCACAATAATGGACAAGCTACTGCTTTAAATAAAAAAAATAGAATTCATGGGTATTTACCTGCCGAAGAGAACAGGACAGGCAGTTTCAAAAATTGGCACTGGACATGAGAAGTCACTGACAGTACTGGAAGACGAGCAGTACAACAGACGTAGTGTTTTGCATCGTGGTGAAATGGAGTCTCGCCATCGGTGGTATAGACCTTCAAAAATAATAGACAATCTGATTACTTAAAAAAAAGGAGTGACCATAATTACCAGAAACCTGAATAAAATGCTGGAACTGTGATAAATAGAGACAGAAAATTATCAATTCTGATGACAAAATATATATAGAATAAAATAGAATAGAATAGAATATAATAGAACAGAACAGAACAGAATATGTTTTTATCTGTGTGTGTGTGTGTGTGTGTGTGTGTGTGTGTGTGTGTGTGTGTGTGACCATTGTAATATATTGTTTTTGATAATTATCTTGTGCAATGCATACAAGAAAACATGAACAAATTAAAAATGAAACCCACCTGTGTTCTTCTTATTAAACTTTCCAGAACAGTAGCTAAATAGACTTCACCTGAATTAAACAAAATCACACTAACCATATTCCACTATGTGGGCACTAACCCACACTACACTGCTATACATGCTATTCCATGCTAATTGCTACGTAAAAATAATTGCAACAAACCATTAAAACTTTAACACCACATGACACCCCTTGAACTGCCCATGTCCGCAGCACGTTCCAGCAGACACACACGACTCCCTCTCATTGTTTGTTCCCAGTGGCTCATGGGAAAGGTGGTCCTGGTTTATGCACAATTTATTGTGACATAAATGGCTCACACACCAACCCTTTGGTCTTAGCTCCATGCTGTGGATTTACAAGCACATGGCTAGCCTGTGTACTAAATATGGACTGCTACGCCTGCACCAATCTGGCCCGAGCCATCGACACTGTCCATATCCATTTTGAGTTTGACCACTAGTCCAAATGGCACACACACCATTCTCACCTACAACACTGCTCTACTCTAGGTTCATTGTAATATACTGTTTGTAAGCTGCCTCCATGTTGCTGAGGCTGACAAAAAGTCTCTAACCAAAAAATGGTCTCAAAACTGCACTCATGGCCCGAGAAAGCACCTAAACTTACCTCTAATTTGTAACTGCATCATTTAATAATCATTATTAACTGCCAATAAACACATGTATATGCAACTTATTTAAAAATAATAATGATATCAACCTACCTGCAGAAAATATTACCAAAAATTCCAATTCACTGTTTACAACAGCCATCTCCATACAGAAGCTGGCCCACCATTAATTTCACATAAACCGTTATATTAGCACAGTAGACTGTCACACTGACAGTTGTGCTCCAAACTCCATGAGAATTTCCAGAATTCACATTCAATTCAAGCAGAACACAAAAAAACAGTTAAAAACATGGGCATTAACTGCTTCCAATTTCACAATTTTGCTCAAAGTGAAAGTAGGTGTCCCTATTTCACATACAGGGGTCAAATCAGCCAAATTGTGCAAAATTCTTTCCGTCTAAGAAATAGTCCCATCTGTGTGTTATAGCTACCAGTCCACTCAATTCTGCACCATTCTCTGGGAAAATATATTCCCTTCATAATATCACATTGCAATAGTACCTGTCAAGTGCATTATTACATTCACACCATCTTGAACGACCACTGTGTATTTTCTATGGAACTACTTTCGGGTACTACCATTTTGACCCCCTGGTTCCTGGTCTAAGTCCATATAATATGAAACTGTTCCATTAATTCTGACTTTTAAAAACATATGGCTGTGCTCTCCTACCTTAGGGCTATTGGTTAGAGTAGATTCCATGGCTGTATCTCAAAAACTGTCGTTCACATTCATGTTCCAGTTGAACCTATGATATTGCGTCAAATTCAGGGGAAAATCCAAAGATCTGGCAATCCGCACAAACTGAAAACAGTAATACAACTATTTTAGGCTAGATAACATACCACTACCTGCATATATTTATCCGTATACATTTACTCTGTCTGAAAATTATAAAATTAAGGAATGCCAAATGGAGATATAAAAAAAAAAAATTTTTTTAGTCGACAGTATAGAAATTGGCCCCATTTTTCAGTGATTTCTAAAGAAAACAAATTCCCAGAAGAAAATCTGGATTTGAAAATTGTCAAATTAAAATGCACATTAATTACCCATATATTACTTATGTAACCATGGTAAAACATCTTGAAAAAAAGATAAGATTTTTTTTTTACAGCCTTTCAACTTTTGCTGGTATTTTGACAAATTGACCAAAATGGCCAAATTCTGGAACAATTCAGAAATTCTAAAAATTTAATAACTTTTTTATTCATGATTCAAATTTGATGATACTTGCTAGGTACTAAGTCAATAGTATTTATAATCTGAAAGTGAAACTAGTTTCTCTGTCATACAAGTGAGAGAAAATGTATAAAAAAAATTAGATGTCGGCTACCGACCGAAACATTGAAATTCTGACTAAATCTCTACATTTATTTTACATAATTATTATTTAATCTAAATAAAATGTATATTTTACTATTTATTTATTGTTCTAATGTCCTTAAATCATTTTGAATAAAATTAATTAACCAAAAAGTAACAGGCTTCCATTCTAGACAAGTTGCACATTAAATATCAAAGAAGGCATCCTGCTGTGCTAAATAGCAAGTTCTGAAAACAGAAGCCAAAACCAAGTTACCAGATTGCCAAAACAGGTAACCAGATGGTCATGTCCACTCCTCCCATGTTTATATTCTGCTATATAAGGCACTGTAGAAACTGGGATGTTATTATTCCACCATGAAAGGTGAAAGAAAGAGAAAACATGCTATGGTCCAGAAAAACTACATACCTTATAATAAGGGCCTCATCAGACTATCATCAGCATCATCATCCGACAGTAGCGAAAGCAGTGGCAGCAACATTATGGCAGCTAAAAGGTCGATAAAGCAGTCTACTTCTTCACTTTCACTCAGCAGTCAGACGTCCACATTTACCAGTCAAGAAGCTAATGTGCTACTCTTGCATCACAGGCCTGAAACACACGAGATCACATTGCGGATAACTGAAAGTGATAAAGAACTGTTAGAAGATATTCTCAAAAAACTCTTGTGTGTAAAAGCAATAGAAAGCACACAGTTTAATAACAACACGCAATCAGTGGAGTCATTTAATGACACACTATCAAAAAGTGCTCCTAAGAATGTGAACTTCTCTCGTAACTATGGTGGAAGATGTGCATCAGCTGTTCTCCGGCACAATAATGGACAAGCTACTGCTTTAAATAAAAAAAATAGAATTCATGGGTATTTACCTGCCGAAGAGAACAGGACAGGCAGTTTCAAAAATTGGCATGGACATGAGAAGTCACTGACAGTACTGGGAAGACGAGCAGTACAACAGACGTAGACTTTTGCATCGTGGTGAAATGGTGTCTCGCCATCGGTGGTATAGACTTCTCAAAAATAATAGACAATCTGATTACTTAAAAAAAAAGGAGTGACCATAACTACCAGAAACCTGGATAAAATGCTGGAACTGTGATAAATAGAGACAGAAAATTATCAATTCTGATGACAAAATATATATAGAATAAAATAGAATAGAATAGAATATAATAGAACAGAACAGAACAGAATATGTTTTTATCTGTGTGTGTGTGTGTGTGTGTGTGTGTGTGTGTGTGTGTGTGTGTGTGACCATTGTAATATATTGTTTTTGATAATTATCTTGTGCAATGCATACAAGAAAACATGAACAAATTAAAAATGAAACCCACCTGTGTTCTTCTTATTAAACTTTCCAGAACAGTAGCTAAATAGACTTCACCTGAATTAAACAAAATCACACTAACCATATTCCACTATGTGGGCACTAACCCACACTACACTGCTATACATGCTATTCCATGCTAATTGCTACGTAAAAATAATTGCAACAAACCATTAAAACTTTAACACCACATGACACCCCTTGAACTGCCCATGTCCGCAGCACGTTCCAGCAGACACACACGACTCCCTCTCATTGTTTGTTCCTAGTGGCTCATGGGAAAGGTGGTCCTGGTTTATGCACAATTTATTGTGACATAAATGGCTCACACACCAACCCTTTGGTCCCAGCTCCATGCTGTGGATTTACAAGCACATGGCTAGCCTGTGTACTAAATATGAACTGCTACGCCTGCACCAATCTGGCCCGAGCCATCGACACTGTCCATATCCATTTTGAGTTTGACCACTAGTCCAAATGGCACACACACCATTCTCACCTACAACACTGCTCTACTCTAGGTTCATTGTAATATACTGTTTGTAAGCTGCCTCCATGTTGCTGAGGCTGACAAAAAGTCTCTAACCAAAAAATGGTCTCAAAACTGCACTCATGGCCCGAGAAAGCACCTAAACTTACCTCTAATTTGTAACTGCATCATTTAATAATCATTATTAACTGCCAATAAACACATGTATATGCAACTTATTTAAAAATAATAATGATATCAACCTACCTGCAGAAAATATTACCAAAAATTCCAATTCACTGTTTACAACAGCCATCTCCATACAGAAGCTGGCCCACCATTAATTTCACATAAACCGTTATATTAGCACAGTAGACTGTCACACTGACAGTTGTGCTCCAAACTCCATGAGAATTTCCAGAATTCACATTCAATTCAAGCAGAACACAAAAAAACAGTTAAAAACATGGGCATTAACTGCTTCCAATTTCACAATTTTGCTCAAAGTGAAAGTAGGTGTCCCTATTTCACATACAGGGGTCAAATCAGCCAAATTGTGCAAAATTCTTTCCGTCTAAGAAATAGTCCCATCTGTGTGTTATAGCTACCAGTCCACTCAATTCTGCACCATTCTCTGGGAAAATATATTCCCTTCATAATATCACATTGCAATAGTACCTGTCAAGTGCATTATTACATTCACACCATCTTGAACGACCACTGTGTATTTTCTATGGAACTACTTTCGGGTACTACCATTTTGACCCCCTGGTTCCTGGTCTAAGTCCATATAATATGAAACTGTTCCATTAATTCTGACTTTTAAAAACATATGGCTGTGCTCTCCTACCTTAGGGCTATTGGTTAGAGTAGATTCCATGGCTGTATCTCAAAAACTGTCGTTCACATTCATGTTCCAGTTGAACCTATGATATTGCGTCAAATTCAGGGGAAAATCCAAAGATCTGGCAATCCGCACAAACTGAAAACAGTAATACAACTATTTTAGGCTAGATAACATACCACTACCTGCATATATTTATCCGTATACATTTACTCTGTCTGAAAATTATAAAATTAAGGAATGCCAAATGGAGATATAAAAAAAAAAAATTTTTTTAGTCGACAGTATAGAAATTGGCCCCATTTTTCAGTGATTTCTAAAGAAAACAAATTCCCAGAAGAAAATCTGGATTTGAAAATTGTCAAATTAAAATGCACATTAATTACCCATATATTACTTATGTAACCATGGTAAAACATCTTGAAAAAAAGATAAGATTTTTTTTTTACAGCCTTTCAACTTTTGCTGGTATTTTGACAAATTGACCAAAATGGCCAAATTCTGGAACAATTCAGAAATTCTAAAAATTTAATAACTTTTTTATTCATGATTCAAATTTGATGATACTTGCTAGGTACTAAGTCAATAGTATTTATAATCTGCAAGTGAAACTAGTTTCTCTGTCATACAAGTGAGAGAAAATGTATAAAAAAAATTACACGATACGTGTAATGCTTGGCCTTAATTTCTATCAAATATGAATCACGTTGTGGACTTTTAGGGGATTTCCCGCTACTGTGTTCGAAAACGCCCCACGGATTATCGATTCTTGAACGAAGTTTGAATATATATATAAAAAAGTAATTGCATGTAGCAATGTCTAGCTGTTAACAAAGACAGGGAAGTTTTAAAGCATCTGTATTCAGATCGATATTAGACTTATTTATAAAGCAACATGGCAATGTCGTTGATAACCAACGGGTTAAATATACACAACAGCAAAGTCGTGAAAAATAAACAAGCTACGTAAAAACATTTAAAACATATAGTAATATGACTACAGCTGACGATGGTATAACAATACATAGATATTATCAGACAAGGGACTATGAAGAAATATATGTGGAAAGTTTCACCATACAAATAAATACCATATAATAAACAGCGTGTTGTTTTTTTTATATTCCCACATATATATGGCTATAATCTAGATCCAGGAAGACTTCCCGTTAGTGTTACAGCCGCTTACATGGAGAGTCTTTATAGTTCAATAAAGCCACCCCAAACACAACACAGCCGGGTACGATTAACTCGGTCGGTAAAGCACGTCTCACCATCAAAGGGTCAAGGACCGTGAGCTCGGATCCCCGCACGGCTACAGTCTCCGTTATGTTTGATATACGACATTGAGTCTCATTACTATTCGTCCATCAACGCTGATTCAAGTGGGGTGGAAATTAACACTTACTTGTGGAGATGGATGTGCTCGAGTACTGGTTAACCTTTCAGGATCCGAAGAAAGAGTGGTTAGGTTAACTGATCGTCAGTTAGCCATTGATGGCATTAAATGACGCCAAATATCCAATCAATCAGTCAGTCAATCAATCAATCAATCAATCAATCAATCAATCAATCAATCAATCAATCAATCAATCAATAATTCAATCAAATAAAAGAGCCACATATGTTCACATCATTTACACACATGGCTTTTGGACATGTAGTAGAGGGGTTAATTTACGCCCGAACAAACAAAAATTTACCCAAAGCTAATATTGCTAGGTATTTAAAATGCAACTGAAATTTAATATACGCAACAGATCACCGGACATTATAATTAGTGGATTCGAATCGCATCGATACTAATACAACAATGTTTCTGTGCGTTTTTAAATGTATTATTAAAACAATGTCAATGCATTGGTGAATAACACCAAATAAAAAACGACACCACAGGTTGATATAACCACTCAAGTGCTTATAGTTTTGTATGGCATTGTCATTAAGTAAGGCACGCCAAATTGTAGTAAACATAATAATTTAGTTCTGTATAATGTGCCATGGCCATATTCAGTGGTTTCTTTACAAGACAGGGTGGGATGTTATTTATTTTATACTCATTATTTTTCTTAATGCATATTCCCAAGATGTAACTAAGTATATTGTCTTCCGTCGGTAGTTCACTCCTACCTTGCAGCTATCACCATAAAAGACGCACTTATTGTCACTTGACCAGTTAAGAGTTTAATGTAACAGTAGTAAAACAGCAAGATAGTTTCTAGTACATATATATCCACAAACATTCATTGCTATGTAAATGACCATTATGATATGTCATAAGTGGGGAGAGAAAAATGATTTTAATTATACTTTGAAACACTTCCTATTCTTTATTTATGGATTCATAAGATAGAGGACAATGCATTCTTAGTGAGGCGCAGTGTTGAAAGGCAATACAATGCATTCCAAAATATGTTTACGTTTACCAGGGGAAACTTGTCTCAATGGGGGGGGGTAATGACTTGCATACACAATATCGGTGATACAAAACAACACCTATTGTTAGCGCCAAGGTTATCTACACCTTGTTATTATTGGAGTATGTTTATAAATGGCGTTTAGGCATGTCGGATACACGCGGCATTTTTGCTCTACCTTTTTACTGTATAAGTAACAAAATAGAACATAATCAAATAGCCAATACATGTACATTTATTGTGAATACAATATAAGCGCATCACATGTGACAATAAAACATCCAATTCAACAACAATGACAACAAAAGCTTGTTTACTGTTTATATGTCATGCCGACGTAAAGTAAAATTTATTTATTGCTCTACCTTTTTACTGTATAAGTAACAAAATAGAACATAATCAAATAGCCAATACATGTACATTTATTGTGAATACAATATAAGCGCATCACATGTGACAATAAAACATCCAATTCAACAACAATGACAACAAAAGCTTGTTTACTGTTTATATGTCATGCCGACGTAAAGTAAAATTTATTTTTTATTTAATTTCATTCGTCAACTACAACAATAACAAAAAACAACAACAACGGTAACAACAACAACACCATCAACATAGAAAATAGCAGCAGCAGCAGCAGCAGCAGCAGCAGCAACAGCTATAAAACGGCAACAGTTAAATATCCAAAAGGACACTGTTGAAGCTAAGATATTTAGAGCCCCGCTACTGGGGTCACTCGCCCTGCTATGCTGGTTGCCAAGAGAGGGTATGGGCTTGACTAGTAGCTATGTATATGTTTTGTATAAAACCGAGCCGGACGGGTGATTATTGTACTAGTTTTTTTTTCAATGATCTTAATCTCCATTATTTTTATGTATCTTTCCTGTCAACTTAATGTTTTATCTTTTAAATACTAACTTAGATAGATCTATATGCATATCAACACAGTGTATGTGTGGAGCGCATGGTCCAGTGATAGAGCACCGAACCCATGATCAGAGGGTCGTGGGTTCGATCCTCCGCCACGGCTATGTGTGGTGTCCTGTGGTGTATACCAAGGAAGACTTCGAGCATGATTTGTCTAAGTTGTAAGAACTTGTTTCACAATCGACGTAAAATAAATAAGTTTAAACTACACAACACAGTGTATATATATACCTAGGCTACTAGCAGTAGCGTTACTTAATCGGTCAGCATTTATAACCATCTAAAATTTCATCTCTTTCAAACCTGGTGAAAGTTAATTATTCAAAATGAAATATACACCCTACATTATTCACGTTTATTATTGTATTTAATTAACCCTATCCACTGAAAATATCTTCATTTGTTGGTGGGCAGATTCAAGAAATCTAGCCATGAGATCTGTAAGACAGGACCTATAGTTACATATTAGACACTACACTGAGAATATCTTCATTAATTGGTTCACAGATTCAAGAAACCTAGCCGTGAGATCTGTAAGACAAGGCCTATAGTTACAAATTAGATACTATACTGAGAATATCATTAAATGGTTCACAGATTCAAGAAATCTAGCCGTGAGATCTGTAAGACAGGGTTGTATAAACAACAGGAATTTTTAGTCTCGTTTTACCTCCTTATTTATACAGACATGTAAATGAGAAAGGAAGATGTAAATGTTTGAAAACAGAGTTACACTCATTTCAAAATGAGGATTGAAGAGGCACACAAGAGTCGATTAGTGCAACTTTTGTTCGATATATAATACCGGTATTGACATCGCTGTTGTTAACGTAGGTTCAGTTTGCATGACTTACTTCGTTGTTAAATAGAAGATGGTCATCTAGACCGTTTAGTTCAATATCGCATACATTATAATTGTTTTCATTAAGGGAACAGCGCTATCCTTTAAATTACGTTTATTCTCATTGTGTTTTTCACTCGTTTTGCCTCTTTATTTATACAGACATGTTAATGAGAAGGGAGGAGGTAAATGTTTGAATACAGAGTTACACTCATTTCAAAATGAGGCTTGAAGAGGCACACAAGAGTCGATAAGCGCAATAAATAGATAATTAGCAATACACCCAAATATGTATAGCCATCAATATACCGTATTGTTACCGAGATTATACAGACCGATACATTAAACTTCTATTTAAACTGAATACTATTTTTGTTAAACACTAATAAGCAAAATATAATTAACTGTAACTTCATTTATTAAATTATTAAATTCGTGTTTTCTAAAAGTTCAACGTTCGGTGTTTTTTTTTTGCATTACCCTGACACCCCTTTTGTCGTAGATAAATAAATCCTAATACGCTTGTACATCGTCGTAGATAGGCGATACCATTATAGATACGGGGTGTTATCTGTAAATAATCGAATGAGAAAAGAATACTATTCTGTAAAATAAAATAAACAATTAACATTATGAAAACTTTTAAGATTGCTTTTTTATGTTAGTCTATATACAAAATGTAAACAAATAAAGCTTCAAGCTATTTCCTTCTTTTACCTTCAAATACATCTATCGAAGTAAAATAAAAGTCGGTATTTGCTCGTCCGTTTCCGTTTATGATCATTTGTGATAACTACAACTAAAATACCGCATTCGTTCGCCTTCGGCGATTATCGGTTTTCTTCACATTGGATTTCCGCAAAATTGTGTCCATTTTCCGCAAAAATGCGTCCGAAAATAAGTCTATTTTCAATCCTACCTACTAAAACATGGATGTCATTAATAAAATGCAATTTGTTGAAAATGGCGTTTATCCCCACTACACCACTATTTTATTAAAAATACATGTGCAATTTTGCAGAAATATTCATTTTAACCACAATGCCTGTTATTGAATATTATATGTTATTGTATATGATTATTATTTCACACCTTGAGTTATTTGTTAAATTGATTTGAGAGATCAATCGATACTTTTTGTTTGTGGTGACAGTATGTTTTGCTTTATTTCGTTACGTTCGTCACAATTTCAATTTTTTTTTCAATAGTTTATTCACTCACGTCATGGTATACATGACAATATGAGAAATAATAAAAATACATACAATATACAGTAGAGGCTAATTACATATGATCAGAACAGGAATGTTGCAAAAATACTATAGCTATACTTTGAATGGATTTCTGATAATTTGTGTTGTTGTTGTTGTTCGGTGTTTTTGTTTGTTTTGCCAATGGGAGAGTACCCTACATTAAATGAAACTATATATAAAATGAAATAATCCAGACGTTATATGCCAGTTGTCAAGTATGTTCTTATTAGTTTCTTAACAGACAAAAACCCAAATCAAAACAACAATAATAGTTCCAATATCACTTGAATTGAACAAGGACTTCTTTAATAAATTGACACAATTTTCTGTAATCTATAATGTTTGTTGTTTTTATGTTCATTACTTTATCTAAACTATTGATATTGTGTCGAATGTAGTATTTTTCTCTTAGAAGACTTTTTTCTACTAAAGCGAAAGGGTTGACATTCAAATAAATAATGATATCCATCACCAACACTAGAATCGCACAATGGACATTTGCGCATATGTAGTTCGATACCGTTCCAACAGCCCGTTTCAACAGGCAATCTGTGATTACGTGTTCTAAACTTTATAACATGTTTTAACATTTCTGTGGGTGTTGTAATCAAATATTTTTCAAATTCGAATTTATGTTTGAATAGTCTTTAGATTTTACATTAGCTTGAATTTTGTACATCTGAATACCAGTCATTCAAAAATAGATCTGTCAGCTTCTGTTTTATTGTAGCACTTTAGTCACTTATGGTTAGGAAAATCCTGATTTTCCCAAACGTTATTCATACCGCATTTAATAAGTATATCTTTCACATTTTTATCCACATAAAACGGGTGCTAGGAATGTGATTGGTATAGTTAAAATGGCTAAGATATATACCATATAGCGTACTTGTAAGTTTTTGCTGTTGTGGGATAACTAGTTTTGACCAAAAAGAAATCATTCTTCTTTCTATGTCAACAGAGATTGGTTTGACACCGGTTTCTCCATATACCATACAGTTTCGTGTACTGGATTTCAGATTTAAAATGTATTTCAAAAACTTCAATTGAACCCTTTCAATAATGTCGATATTTCCATAACCCCATATTTCACATCCGTACAATAAAATGGGTTTGACAGTTTTGGTAAACAATTCTATTTGTAAGTCGATGGGTAAATACAAAGACTTAGACTTTTTTATTAAACAATACATTGCTTTGTTTGCTTGATCGGATATATGTTTTTTGGCTGTTAGAAAAGAACAACTTCTGCTAAACAGGATACCAAGGTACATGTAATGTTTGACAATTTCAATATTTTCGTTTTTATATGTAAAGTTATTATTTCTTTGCCTACCACCGCTAAATATAACTATTTTTGTTTTTATAGTATTGAGGGTCAATTTCAAGGTATCACAATATGTTTCATATGTATTTAAAGCATTCTGAAGGTCATCTGCAGACTCTGACACTATGACTGTGTCATCAGCATAAAGTAGTATGAACAGTTTGACAAAGCCCATCACAGAATTATCAAATTCATGTTTATTGCAATTTATGCCATGAACCAAGTTTATGTATTCATGAAGATCATTTAAATAAAATGAAAACAACAGAGGAGATAAATTTTCTCCTTGTCTTACTCCAACACTACATTTAAAATAGTTTGAATGCTTAGAATTAGCAAATACACAGGATTTAGCATTTTGATACATATTACGCACAATATTAAGAAAATTTCATTGACATTACTGTGTATTAGTTTATACCAAAGTCCACATCTCCACCCCGTATCAAAAGCTCCTTTTAGATCTAGAAATGCACAAAATAATTATTTCTTGTTTGTTCTCAAATTGTCAATCAGTGTACTTAATACAAACATATTGTCTACCGTGGAGAAGCCTTTTCTAAAGCCTGCTTGGTAATTATTGATAACATTTTGATCTGTTGCATACTTTTCAAGACGTGAGTTTAGAATAGCAGTAAATAATTTCCCCAGACAGCTCAGTAAAGTTATTGGTCTTTAATTCAAAGGATCGGTAGAGTCACCTTTGTTTTTAAAAATAGGATTTATAACACCAATTGTCCAAGCGTTTGGTATAATTCCTGATACAAAAATTACATTAAATAATTTAACAAAGATATGTTTAGTTACATTAAAAGACATTTTATATGTTCATTTACAATATCATTTACTCCACTGGACTTGTTATTCTTCAATTGTTTTACAGCTTTTTCTAATTCTTCTAGTGTTATAAGAATATTTAATTGATCATTAATATCTTTCTGCACATTGTCGCTGTTTAATGTATTGTCATTACAATCATTGCCATTTATTTTCTTAAAATATTCAAAAAAGTCATTTAGGCTAGCATTAATCTTATTTTTATTTTTTCCTTTTAATGATTTCCAAAAATCTCTAGTTCTATTAGTATTTAGATTTTTTAATCGATCAATGTTGTTTTTCTTGTATTTTGAATAGCTTTTATGCATTGCTGCTTTGTACAACTTACTCGTCTCTTTCAAGGAATTTTTATTTCCGTTTGTTTGTCTTAATTTATATTGATATTTTGCACGATGAAAATTTTTTCGAGCAATTTTGCAATCAACTTTGAACCATGGTTTGCACTTGTTATTAACATTTGTTACGTTCCTTTTAACTGTCTAAAAGCCAAATGAAACTTTGGCACAATTTGTAAACATATTTGAGATATCCGATACAATATCATTGATACTTGCTTGGTCTACTGTTTCATTTGTTTCAAAATGACATAACTGAGCAAATATCCTATCTACATCTGTACTATCTAGATTTGCTATGAATTCAGTAGACTTTGAATCATCCCATAATTTTACTTTTGGCTCACAATCTGCAACAGCAGGATTTGTACAATAACTAAAATCAAATTCTAACAAAACTGGGTTGTGAACGTCCGATAACATATCGCAATGTTCAAGTACATGTAAGGAATTAACATATCTAAATATATTAGGCGAACATATGAAATAATCAGCTGTACTAACACCTTTGCATGTAAATTTATCTGTAAAATCGCCATTTGTTTTTCCATTTAAAATATACATGTTGTTACATTGTAGAAAATCTATAAGTTTATAACCGTAATTATTACTTGATAAGTCATTGTTTGTCCTATTTTTGTGTACATGTGTATTATTAAAATTCGAATTTCGTTTTCAAATTCATAATATAAATCTTCTAAGTTGTTTTCATGTAGAATGTCAAAATCGGCAGTAATAAAGTCATCTAAATTTTTTGTCCTGGAATTCCAATCACCAAAAAATGCAAATTGATGAGTATTTATCAGAATAGGTATTCAATTCGTTTTGAATTTCACCAAAAGGATCTTCTGTCGCAAACACTGAGTTTTCTGGTGGCACGTATACTACACCATACAGTATATCTTGTGATTTTGTTAATTGTTTGGAAACGACAAACCAAAATACTAATTTACTGTCACTTTTTATAATTGTAATGTAGTGATCAATTGATTTTTTGACAGCTAAGCCTATGCCACCTGATTTCCTCTTTATAAACTGATTTCTATGTTTAAAGTATAAATTAAAATTGTCCAAGGCTACTGTCTCTAAACTATCCAGTTTAGTTTCCTGAAAACCAATAACATCGTATTTGTTAACAAAGGAGCTAAAATATGGATAAAGTTGACTTGATTTTAAACCACATGTATTTAGCGATACAACTCTGAGGCTAGTATGCCTTTCTAAGTCAATGATTACAAAGTCTGAGTATGCCCCGGTGATAAAACCGGTTTACGACAGTTGGCTTACGGTGTGCCTCCCTGTCTGGCCTATTGTTCCGCTTCTAGAGGCACGTGACTATCGCCAGACGTGTTTACTGTCGGACTGTTAACTGGAGGCGCTTTATCACGATAACGTTTAGAGTGTGGATCTTCCAGCGGTGATCGAGCTTTATTTTTCACACTTGATGTTGGTTGTGCTTCTGGCGTAGTTATATTTTCCAAAGGACTGAATCTGTTGCTAGAAGTGAAGTTTACTCGTGCCCGTTGATATCTGTTTGGAGGTTGAGGCTCACGGGGACTATCGAACGACGCACTAGGCCAAGCACGCTCGTCCGCTTGCCCAAATTCTGGTCGTGGATTTTCGAATCTGTCCGTATCTAAAGTTTACGACAAAGACCGCGGCGTGGTCTAGTGGTAGAGCGTCCGCCTCGCATGCGGAAGGTCGTGGGTTCAATCCCCGGCCGGGTCATACCAAAGACTTTAAAAATGGTACTAGAAGCTACCTCGCTTGACGCTCAGCATTTAGAGGAGAGTTCTAGGTCTGGTCTGCCCGGTGTCAGTATAATGTGTCTGGGTGGGGTATCATACCATGTGTCTGCGGCATGATACTCCAGTGTGACAGCGCTTAGAATACTGTCTCAAGTAGACTCCGTCGCGATATGACTGAAAAATTGTTGAAAGCGACGCTAAACACCATATAACAACAACAACAACAATCTTTCACGAGCAAGCATCTGTTGTTTTGGTTCCTTTTAAAGTTCTTAAAGATAGGGAAAAGTCTTTTCCGTCGTACTTCGACCTCGGGCAGATTTGCTTGTGATATAATGTGCACTTTTTTTCATATTGATTCTTACACCAGCATCACGGATAAGCTCTGAAGATATGTTTGTGACCTTATCTTATCGATATGCTTCATCATGTTTGACAAACAGCTTGAACAACTCAATGTTATTTAAATTAAAGTTCGATGAATATAAAGAGTCTATTTTTCTTCTGTTGACTGTTTTTTACAACCATTATGTATACTTGTAAAATAAAGTTTATCAGATATTGTTGATTTGTACTAATACGGCATCTAAAGCTTACTGGTTTTTATATGTATTTATGTGTGCTATTAAATATTGTACTTGAATAAAAACGGCATAAGGGATATGACCGAATTTGAATTCTATAAATTTAAGTTTCTTACAAAATATATGTAACCATCATTTTGAGAGTTCTTACTCTCCAAATATGCATGGCATTTTGGTTTTCTATGCAGATATAGGCAAGTTAGATATTCATATTTCGTCTCTCAGACACACACCTCCAAAAATGAAGATTTTATCTATTAATGGAGATTTATTATTGAAGGTGTGTAACACTTCATTATTGAAGGTACGTAGCTCTTCATTATTATCTATAAAATATCTTAATTCATACAATATGATGGGGTCTGCTTCTTTTAACTCCGTATCTGGCAAAAATGTAAAAGATCATTCGAAGGGATAAAAGAGATAAATATTATCTTGCAAACAGGACATTCAGTGTCATATAGAATCGTTTTCAGTAACATTACAAACGGAAAGACACACAGCAACACTTCTTAGTATTTACAAAATACAATATTTATATAAACAGCAATGTGTTAAAGACGGAAGGGAGTCAACCTTCTAAAATACCTACTGGTGTATATATTTAGGAGCGTTAATGATTAATAATTTCACATACCTAAAACAGATATATGATAAGGTGAAATGCCAATCAAAAAGGAGAAGACAATTACATTGACGCCTATAGATATTGAAAAGCACGAAGTTCAACTCGTAAACACTCTAAATAGAGAGAGAGAGAGAGAGAGAGAGAGAGAGAGAGAGAGAGCGTGAAGAAAAGGAAAAGGATAAGCACGTCGCTAAAGAGGGCAAGAGTATGTTCGTAGTCACGTTTGATCGTCAGGCAGTTGATTACACACCATACTCTAAGGTTAGCCAAATATGTTACAAAAAATCGTCTTAACATTTTTGTTAAGATAAAACACACACACACACACACACACACACACACATATATATATATATATATATATATAAATACTAAGACATACTAGCATTTACGGGTTATCGATCTATCTTAGACTTTTCTTGTGGGGTCCTTATGGAATGTGAGGTCTATATAGGACCTCGCAAAATAAAGCCCCTTAAAATGAATCATTTATCTTAGAGGTGAAATATGTGTAAAGTGCGCAATTAAGTTTTATATCAAAACTGAAATTGAGATGTTTCCCTTACACCACTACCGCAATCGCCTAGTCCCGACAGGCCAAGAATGCCATAAACTCGAAGATAATCCGCATGAATATCAATGTATGCGGAATATCTCGGCGTTTTTCATTTCCCGCTAAATATTTGTCATTTTGGTTAAGTTTACCATCAAAGCCTTTATTTGGTACATTTAAATATGGAAACAGATATAAAATACACATTATAGTTGTTTTTAAACTTTTGTAGTAATATTACAAAAAAAAAACTTTGGCGTATGAGCTTTTGGGATTCAAATGTAAATTCTGCATTAGATTAATTATAAATTTATTCAACGTCGAAATTGCTCGTCCCTAATTGATTGATTTGAAACGATAAACTAAACAGGACTCGTGGATTTTCATTACTCTAATAGAGTAACGTGGGTGAATTTTATTTAAGCGAGTGAAATCTTTATTTCGCACTTGAATACTAAGACACATTAGCATTAATGGGGTTTTGGGGTCTGCAGAGCTACAACCCTTTTCTTCACGCTCTCGCTCTCTCTCTCTCTCTCTCTCTCTCTCTCTCTCTCTCTCTCTATATTTAGAGTGTTTACGACTTGAACTTCGTGCTTTTCAATATCTATATCTATATTTTGGAGCGTTAATGATTAAAAATTTCCCATACCTAAAACAGATATATGATAAGGTGAAATGCCAATCAAAAAGGAGAAGACAATTACATTGACGCCTATAGATATTGAATGGACAACATAAAACCAGCAAAAAAAAAATCACCAAAAATATGGGTATATGGGGATATCCCAACCTCTACTAAAACTCGATTTAATCACGTAAATCGATGACATATATATTTCTATATGACTTGGGTTAAATGTGAAGGTACCATTAGAAAGATAAATGGATAAGGACCACGAAGGTGATTTTCCCCAATTTTTCCCAATTTTTTTGACAGAGTTACTGTTCTTGAAAGTTAGGGGGAAAAATATATTTTTTTTTGATTGTGTCTCTCAATTAAGGAGTTATGGTAATTATCTAAAAAATTAGGAGGGTCCGAGATCCGTAATTAGGGGCAACCCTTGGGTTTATGTAGTGTTAGGTAGGGGACATTTCACTATAAAAATATTCGTCAAGCAAAAATGTTATGTTTTTTGTGTTTTTTTTAGGTCATGTTTAAAATATCTCAACATTGCGATGATCTTTATAAACTCTTTAACAATGAACGTATCTCATCCTACTGAGCAATTCTAGACATTGACCTTGTTTCGGTCGAGGTCAATCTTCAATTTTCGTTCCAAACCAAGCGTAAAAAAGCGTTCAGATTATAAAAAAAGTCTACTTAAACTTCAAATCTCGCCCTAGCAATCTATAGAAATCCATAGAACATGCATAAAAGAACATTTATGGAACATTTCAGAGAGACATGTTTATAAATGGCAAAGATATGAACGATTTTCCGATATTTTTGATGACTTTTTTTGGGAAAAAATCACTAAATTTAATGAATTTCGGGTCATTTTCAGATGACCTTTAATGACCTGTCTAGGTCTATTTTTGATATCATGTTGAAGGGCTTGAATAGATCTTTCCGTATATTTTTATAGCCTTGCGGTATGGCACATGGCCTCTACGGAGGCTCGAACATGGTAAAAAATAGAAAAATCGGCCAAAAATGTCGATTTTTGAAATCAGTAATATAGAAAAGTATAAGTGGCCTTTATTTGGCAGATCTAGCTAACAAAAAAATCGACTCTAGGTATAATATTTATTTTTTTCACGTGCACGTGCTTCAGATTTATTAACAAAACTCGACCGAGTGCTCTCGGGTCAGTGAGGTACGGCAACCTTAATTTCTATTCAATACCTGTCCAACAACACCAAGATCATCAAATTCCGACAAGAATTGGCCTCTGGGCAAGGGTTTGAACATGGCACCTAAATTTGCCAAAATCGGTGGAATTGCACGGGTATGCAGGGAGACAGATAGCTTATCACTCTAAGAACAAATGTTGCTTAGAATTAAATTCTCTACAACATATATCAACACGATCTCAATGCACATGTCTCTCATTTTCCGGCACGTGCTACAACATAACCTAATTTCGAGGCCCGCTGGCGACTCCTGGTGGTCATATTTTCTAAAAAAAAATATACCAACCTCAAGAGCTACGCAATACCTGTCGAACCCTGTGTCTGGGTTAAAAACGTCGCAATAATGACGTTAGTACCAGGGTTTGAACATGGCACCCCAAATTTGCGGCATTTTTGGGAGTGGCACGTGTTGGCACGGGCAGTTTCGGACTAATCGAAGACAGATAGCTGACCACTCTCAGAACAAAAGTTGCCGTGAATAAGGTGTTCTACAACATATATGAAAAATAAATCAATGCACGTGCCTCTCATTTTCTGGCATGGGTTACCAATTTTTGACCCGAGCTATACGAAAAAGTATAAGTTATTTTTCGAAACGGTAAAAATAAACTAGCCTTTATTTGACGAGATTGAGCTAATAATTTTTTTTCTCTAGGTCCCTTATTTATTTTTTTGCACATGCACGTGCACGGGTTTGAGATTTTTTAACAAAACTCGACGCCACTTTGTCAGGCTCGCGAACACCTTTCCAACGATACCCAACTTGAAAATATTGGACAGGAAATGGCCTCTCGGCTAAGGTTCAAGCCTTTTTTGGCCCTCCGGCTGACCGTATCTGAGTTGGGGTTAAGGCTCTACTGGCTAAACGGTTTGAGTTAACCATATAAGTTAAGACAAAATTTGCTCAGAATTAAATTCCCTACAACATATATGAAGATGAACCCATCGCACATGGCTCTTAGAATGACGCACGTGCCATGGTGACCACCTCAGTTTTAGACCCCAGGAATGACATTGACCGAGTGCCCATGGGTCAGTGAGGTACGGCAACCTTAAGATCTATTCAATACCTGCCCAACGACACCAAGATCATCAAATTCCGACAAGAAATGGCCTCTGGGCAAGGGGTTTGAACATGGCACCTATAATCGACCAAATATGACGAGTTTGGTTGAATTGAACGGATATGTATTAATAATTTTATTTTCACTCTTTTTGCTGTAGCGCACGGGGTTCGAACATGCATGGGTGGTTGTTGGTAGTCGTTCAATTCGTACAGGGGACATCTAGGTACACTCTGACACCAGATTGATGGGTTCCGATAAGTATTTTTTTGAACAAATCGCATACCGGCAAATATGATTTTTTCAAAATTTTTACCATGTTCCACGCATCCCTGGCACCTTATTCCTAGCACTAATGAGGTGATATTTACATAATGCCTACAGCCCCCAGAAATCAAACATATCATATACTACGGTTATTGACCTGTACAGTCGGCTGAAACATGCTCAAGAAATATTTTTGCTAAAAAACGACTAAGTCCGAGCGTTTTTTCGGCTTGGGTTGACCAGTGTCACGTTGGATTCGCACTCACTCCTGATAGTCCACGCGTGTGGATCTGCCGTGGGGGTTATGAGATTCACACGCGGAAAAATCATACGCATTTGTTACTGTTTTGAATCGAATAATTACATTTGTTTAAAGGTTATTCATCATTTGAAATCACGTGTCTTCGTTTAAACATAGGGTGAACATGTAAAAAAACCCACTGGGAGTGTTATTTTGCTCTTAAAACATACACTTATTAATATAGAACACAGACGTGTTATTGGCCGCTATAAGAGAAAGAAAATCACCAACAGTGAATCACAAACACAATTTTTACTAAATTAATAACTGTTATTTTAGTGAAACATACATCGATCGAAAGCTAAACTATTACCTGATCGAGTGATGTTAACATATTCATAGAAACTGGCGTAACTACTGAGAATTAAGCATTTTCTCATGGGCATTCCTTCGCAAAAACGTCGACAAATACCCACAACCATGTCATGCGGTACTGTAATAGCTATTGAAATAGCTGATTAAACAACATGAATGATAAACTTATAATTAGATTATTAAAGTATAAAAATAAAAGAAGACAGGGTAATTAACTTTAATAAAATAAAAATATTAGATATTGAATAACATAAATATAAAAACATGATGAACAACATATCATTTATGTAAATTACAAAATAGGCTTCATCTTTTATTAAGAATATATACTACATAAATAAATAAATATTCTTGAAACAATGACTGATCGGTGAGTTATGTTCTTACAAAATCAAAAGTAAAGATAATATTTTCTAAACAGAATTAATTAAAAAAAAAAGCATTAATTTAAGGCAATATGCAGTTGCAAATCACGCGTCACGGAAACGAAAATAGGCCGCAGCGCTTATATCAATCACTAATTCTATGTCATTTAAATACTTCATATTCGTATACTGCTACATATTTTCATTCATTTATTCATTCTTCCATTCACTCACTCACCTACAAGCTCACCCATTTAATTATTCATGTCACTAATATTTTTAGATTCATTAACATTGCATAACGCCCCACTAATGAGACGATAATTGTATTTACCAGGTAGTTTTATTCCTTCCTGTTTGTACACTATAAAACTTCCTTTTATTTAAATAAACAATTCTTATCAAAATAAAGTTGCATGTAATTATGTTTACTGCAATTTATCATTTCTCTACCGTATACGACGCGTGTTATTTATAATTATAAATATTGGGGGTTGTGACTCTATGACCCCTTATCACGGTGAGTAATTTTGCAAGGAAATCTATAAAGACTTTATACATGTCATTGAAATTTGTTATGATAACAATGTGCCATTTTCGCACCTGTTTCCTGCCAGAGGACAGGGTATCGTTTGTGCCTTAATTGTTTATATGTCTCTGATATTGTCTAGTTGAAATGACGGATGTTGTCATAATCATTTGAATTAGTGACTAACGAAAGGTGATTATACAATAGAACGTCTTTGGCTCGAACACGGATGGCTGGAACACCATATATAGTTCGAACCACTTATCTAGTCCCGAACAAAATCCTATTTCGATGTATATGCATATACATATTTGGTATGATGTTAAACAATGAAACAATGCTTGGCTCGAACAACACTTAGCTCGAACTATTGTGTCGAGTCCCGTCGGGTTTGAGCCATCAAAGTTCTACTGTATATTAAACTAATCAATAAACAATCGATTTACCTTTAGGGAGCTCCTCCTATGTTTCTTAAATTCTCTCCTCTCTGCCTGCCTGCCTGCCTGCCTGCCCCCCCCCCCCCCTCTCTCTCTCTCTCTCTCTCTCTCTCTCTCTCTCTCTCTCTCTCTCTCTCTCTCTCTGTCACCCTAACCCTATTCACCCTAACCCTATATCTCATGTTCCACATTTCCTGAGCGTTTTTAATATCTTTTCTTTACTTTTCGAATCTGTATTTGTATCAAGGAGTTTGTGGGAAGCGGAAGCCCCCCCCCCCCCCAACCTTTAACACGCACGCACGCACGCACGCACGCACGCACGCACGCATGCACGCACGCACATCCCGGGGAAATTTCAAACGTCAATCAGATGCTGCATTCTAAAATGTTCGTGTGAAAATTGAATTCTCTGATGCTAATCCTTATGGTGATAAATAGTCTTATGTGATTTTGTATTACCATTTTCCTTATACTGATCCACTCCTTGGCAGGTTTGATGGAAAAAAGGCAAGCTATAGATCTACATAGCTCAAGTTATTTTTGAGATAAGGCAGTGACATATTATACCAACGTTTTCATTAAAACTTGCTTAGATTTGTGTTTATATACTGCACTAAAGAGGTTATGTACACTCAACAGGTGTCATTGTACAAAGAATGACAGCTAGTATTACGCAAACTATTATAAAACTCAGACAATATCTTTTGAACAAATGTAATAGATATGCACACGAACTGTGCAAATTGAACAGAAAGCGTATCTTTATAGTTTATATTTATGCAGACGTAAATATATTTTTATATTTGGTTTTAAATCCAAAACACAAAATATCTGAATGTCTCGTACTTATACGATTTTAAATAACTTTTATAACGATTTTGTTGCTGAGTATTCTCTTACAATTCATTCATTCATTCCAAAATTAAATATTTGTATATATTAGACATGAGCATCCCATTATCGTGTCTGTCTGTCTGTCTGTCTGTCTGTCTGTCTGTCTGTCTGTCTGTCTGTCTGTCTGTCTGTCTGTCTGTCTGTCTGTCTGTCTGTCTGTCTGTCTGTCTGTCTGTCTGTCTGTCTGTCTGTCTGTCTGTCTGTCTGTCTGTCTGTCTGTCTGTCTGTCTGTCTGTCTGTCTGTCTGTCTGTCTGTCTGTCTGTCTGCCACACACACACACACACACACACACACACACACACACACACACACACACACACGCCCTCCCTCTCTCTCTCTCTCTCTGTGTCTCTCTCTGTCTCTCTCTGTCTCTCTGTCTCTCTATCTCTCTCTCTCTCTCTCTCTCTCTCTCTCTTAATCACCTATCTTTCTTTCTCTGTCGTCTATCATTACGTGTTCTAATATTCTTCCATACTATAACTTTATCATGTTGTTGATATTTCCATTTATCGTCGCCACCGTTTTCTCTATTGGCGACGCCTCCAGAAGAGTATTAGTAATTTTTAGAGTTTTAGATGATAGTGCAGAGATACAGAATACCTTTTTGTAGTGTCCCCGAGTCTTTTACATGCCCGGTGAAAGCACCGATACATGGGATCTCCATTTTTGTTAAAGTCTTATCCGAAAGACTGATAAGTATTTTTAGATGTAGGAGCGGGGGATCGAACCTGCGACTCCTGGGTTTGAAGTCACTTTATCCTCATTTTCACTTTCTCCTTTTATGTTCTCTCCCTATACACCTTTGTGTTCAAAACCTTACTACACAAACACACCAGTACCAGTGTCTATGACTTAATCAACACCGTGAAAAAAACACAAGTTGGTAACTTCATTACACCGAGAAACATATTATTTAAACTTATTTAAACATATGCGGATAAAAGGTCTTGCTCAAAGACATTACACATAGCCGTGGTGGGGTATCGAACCCGTGTCTCCCCAATCGGTCCGATGCTCTATGGACCAAGCACTCCACGAATCAGGCGCTTCAGGAAAATGTTGGTAACCTATTTACAAAAGGCAAACTTATATTTTGTGTTAACCAAAACTTCGATCACCAACGACGTGAGATCCACACGTTTAGTACCTTAACTACACGAGACAATCACCAACTGTATGATATGCACATGTATCAATGACATGAGAATCACACGTTTGGTGCCTTTTTTACATAAGACAAGCGCTACCTGCATGATAAGCACGTATTTGGTACTTAAATAACACAAGACCAGAACCAACTACTTGAGAACCACACATTTGGTACCTAAATTACACAATAAAATCACCAACGGAATAAGAACCACATGTTTGGTACCTACAATACATAAGACAAACACCAACTGCATGCTAAGCACACGTTTGGTCCCTATTATACAATTAAAGCATAAACTGAATGAGAAACAAACGTTAAGTAGGTAAATTAAAAACGACAAGCACCAACTGCATGATAAGCACACGTTTGGTACCTAAATAACACAAAGCATCAAGGCCATGAGAATAACACTTTTGGTACCTTAATTACATAAGACAAGCGCTACTTACATGATAAGCACCTGTTTGGTACATAAGTTACACAGTAGAAGCACCAACGAAATGAAAAACAAACGTTTGGTACCTAAAATAGACAAGACAAGCACCAACGGCGTCAGGTCCTCACGTTTGGTACCTAAATTACACAAGGCAATCACTAACTGCATGATAAGCACACGTTTGGTACCTAAATAACACAAGGCAATCACTAACTGCATGATAAGCACACGTTTGGTACCTAAATAACACAAGGCAAGCATTAACTGCATGATAAGCACACGTTTGATATTTAAATAACACAAGGCAAGCACTAACTGCATGATAAGCACACGTTTGGCGCCTAAATAACACAAGGCACGCACTAACTGCATGATAAGCACACGTTTGATGCCTAAATAACACAAGGCAAGTACTAACTGCATGATAAGCACACGTTTGATGCCTAAATTACACACGACAAGCCTTACCTGCATGATAAGCACGTGTATGGTACTTAAAATACACAAGGCAGTCAACAACCGCATATTAAGAGAACCACACATTTGATACCTAAAATACCCAAGACAGGCACCAACGGCACAATATGCACACTCTTGTACGTGTATTACACAAGACAAGCACCAACATTTTGATATGCACACGATTGGTACCTAAATTACACAATTAAAGAATTAACAACATGAGAACCACACGTTTGGTACTTAAATTACATAAGAAAAGCACCAACGGCATGGAGACCACACGAAAGGTACCTAAATTACACAAGACAAGCACCAAATGCATGATGGCGCCCACCTCTCCTCCCCCCCCCCCCCCCCCCGCACTCCCGCTCATACGTCTATGTTCCTACTATGTCTTTGGGAAAGCGGGTTCTATACAGGACCCCACAATTGATGCACCACATAATCGCTATATTTCCGCTTACGTTGTCGTATGTACCAAACATCCACAAGTCGGTCTCAGAAGGAAACAGCATATAAGTTGAGTTACGAGGCATATATATGCATATATATATATATATGAAAGCACGCTATGGGTTATATGTTATAGTAACTAATTATGGGGCGTTCGACAAAACCCAGGAACCAGATTTGAAATTTTGACCTCATAGCTAACCAGTTCTCTTTATATATAATTTTCAACATGGATTTTAATTTATTTTTAGATCATCAATTTTTGACGTCCAAATTTATAGCAACAAAATCGCCTTTTTTTCGACCTCAGTTGAGTTATATTAAATATATAGAATGGAAACATATATCACCATGTACTCATTTGACGGATGTATAGATTTACAAATGCCAAATTTACGACAAACTGGAGATATTAAAATTGACTGGAGTTGTAGCACAAAATACATGATTGCCAGACTGAAGATGATTCATGGAAAAACATAATCTGGAGTTCGAAGTTAAAACATAATGTATATCTGGAGCTGAAACGTTGAACTTCTTGCTTGAGGAGTTGGACAAGTTAAGAATTCAGAGGACTCATTTGAATTGTATATTTGTGTTTTTTCAAGAATTTAACTATTTTTTAAATAAACAATAATTCATTCGTTATTGGTGATTGTTTGCACATTATTACAAGGCACTTTAAAGCGGTACATTCTTCTCTTTTTATATGAAATAATGGGGATAGATATTGAGCAGTGGAGATGTAAAATTGGTTGTATTTATGGGAAGCATGTGTCGATCAATAATCTATCAAAAAGTCAAACGTCAGAATATGAAGGTTTGTTTGTCAAGCTTTCATATAGGTTGTTCATGTTGATAACTTTTATGTTGATTTTATGTGGAGATGTGGAAACGAATATCCTGGACCACCACGTTACCAGTTTCCAAAATTCCCTGTAAATGGTAATTTTCACCAGGGTCATCGAATATTCAGTCAATTTTCACAGGGAAGACAGTGTGTACCATGTTGTTAAGCATTTTTTGCAAATGCATTATCAAAACCGTTTGATAGCTACTGTTGGAAAAGTATTGATATGGACTCTGTATTATATGCAGGAGATTATTTATACAGATACACAAAAGAAATATCAAACACACCACATTCTTTTCTTAATCCCAATGAATTGCCTTCTTACTTAACATTTCAGAAATCTAACTAAGTTTTCCAATTTCCGAACCTACATTTTCGAATTAACACACGCAAGCAGCCAGCCTTCGCTCAGGCCTTTCATACCTTTGATTTTAATATTGCAGCCATGTACACTATTCCTTTTGTGACATTTTGCCACCAACAAGCTGCATTATTTGTAGATTAATCTGCAAAAGTGTAGGTTTATTCTTTTATAATGATATTATCATTGTACATACATATAGCAAGACATCTCTTTTCATAACAAGAGGCCCATGGGGCTTAGTGGTCACCTGATTATCCTTGATGACATAAAGCTATATGAACTTATTTTCCATATTTTGTCTTTCGGAAAGCGGCAACAATCCAAACAAGGATTTTGAAATTCTCACGATCTGCATCAACAAATGACATCATGTATTCTCATACAGATTTAGTCAAGTAGTACCTACCGCAAGCCTTAGGGTCAAACCATGACACCCGAGGACATGAAATTCACAATTTTTATGACGGACTCCTAGGCCTCATTAACTATCTTGCAATTTGTTTTCTAGTGCTTCCTATAATAAAAAAGATTTTTAAAGTTTGCTTTCAATTTGACTGTTTTGGACCAAAGTTACAGAGGGAGTGGGACACTCAAAAATTACACCAAAAAACATTCAAAAACTATTCAGTCATCAGAAATGATGGTTTTTGTCTGTTTCTCTTATATAGATTTAATAAAGTAGCCCCAATCCCAACTGGGGGACATGAAAGTCACAATTTTCATAAAGAATGTCAATAATCATTCGCGGGACTGGGGTTGGGGTGGGGTGGGGGGGGGGGGGGTGGGGGTGGAAGGTAGGGGACCATGAAGTTCACACAGGTATTAACCGTTGTGTCAGCAACATCATATCACATAAAAAACATTTTTCGCAGAAATCTATTCAGTCATAAGAAATAACGTTTTTTGTCAATTTCTCTTATATAGATTTAGTAAACTGAGTATCATCCCATTCCCAAACTGCGAGATTTAGAAGCATAAAGTTAATAATTTTGATAAAGGACCCTTAGTCGTCAATAATCATGCTCACAATTTTCTTCTGAGTGCTTCCTATAATAAGAAGATTTTGAAAATTTACCTTGAATTCGACTGTTTTGGCCCTGCCCCAAAGACCTCATGGGGTGGGGACCATGAACTTCACATAGATATTAACCGTCATGTCAGCAACAACAAATCACACTAAAAAGCAATCGCACAAGTCTTATATAGGTATAAAAGCTGTATACAATTCATTACGACTGAGTTTATGGTTTTTGAAAAGGATTCGAAAATGTGAATTGTTTAGATGCTCTAAAATATTTTAAGCCCAATCCCCAGGGCCAAACCATGAGACCCAGGGACATGCAATTCTTATAAAGGTATCAAATACGTCCATAATCCCCACCAGGCCCCTGTGGAATGAGGACCATGCAATTCACAATTTTGATTCACCCTTTAGTACCAAAGCTGCATACACCATTTTATAACGATTGAACTTACGTTTTTGAGAAGTCGACAGATAAAGGCGATCACAAAAGGTTCGTTGAGACAAAGTCTCAGGTGACCTAAAAATACAATGTGATTCAGTTTAAATTATAAGAGACTACATTAAAATATATAACTATTTACATAGTTTTTAACATCTACGTTTACTATAAAATGCCAAATGATGTAAAACCTTCCATTTAACTTAACTTTCCACAAAAATGCTGTTAAATACAATAGATTAAATATTAATGTGTTACATGTGATGGACAAGTCTTAACTATAAATCGAATGACGTAGTTTCACAATAGCGTATTTGGTTTATAGGTCTCCGCACAAGGGATTACCAAACCAAGCTGCAAGTGAATTGTCTTTCTTACTCAACATGGAAAAAATTTGACAGCACTTGCCCTTCAAACGACATTAAGCAATCCCAATTACAAGAACAAAATGAATGAATAGTGTTTTACGGCGTACCAACACATTATTGGTAATTCGACACCAACAGGAATTAAGATTCCAGGTTCACTCTACATGTACAAACACAACGAATTGACTTACAGATTAAAAAATATACATAAACAAATGAATATGCAGAATGAACCTAGAACCTTGATACCCACAGAACTGCAGAGTTTCAGCAAATTCTCTTGTATAACTCAAATTGTCACTTCCTACGATATGCAGGAGCCCCTGTGATCCTATTCTTGCCATCACTTATATGGCTCCCTGGAACCACACAGAGGTTTGTAATTTAACACTAAATGATAAAATGAACGTGACACCCCGGAGGATTCCTACCCCTCTGCAGAGATCAACAGCGATTTTATTCTTAGCCGGAACCACACGGGCTTTCTAGAACAAGACACATCACTGTAGGTTATAAAAAAAATCTGGTTAAAATGTTACCTGTTAAATTTTAATATTTAATTACATCAAATAATTAAAGTAAATAATCCCTCTCAAGCTAGCCATAAGTTTTTCATATATGTGAACTCTTACACTCTGTTACCAAAGATGGTAGATTTCCTGTTTTTGACTAAACGGAGACAGTTAGATTATCACTTTAGGAACAAAAATTGCTCAAAATTAAATTCTCTACAACATATATGAACATCACCCCAAATGCACGTGCCTCTTATTTTCCGACATATGCTACAACATGACCTAAGTTTGAGGCCCGCTGGCGACTCTTTAAGGCCACTTTTAAAAAAAAGAATTGTACCAACCTCAAGAGCTACTCACTACCTGTCAAACCCTTTGTTTTGGTTAAAAACGTCACACGAATGAGCTCAGTACCGGGATTTGAACATGACACTCCAAATTGCCAACATTTTTTGGAGTTGCACGTGTTGGCACGGGCCAGTTTTGACTGAACGAAGACAGAAAGCTGAACACTCTAAAAACAAAAGTTGCTCAGAATCACGTGTTCTACAACATATATGAAAATGAACTCAATGCACGTGCCTCTCATTTTCTAGCACGTGTTACCAATTTTGACCCGAGCTATACAAAAAAAAGCATAAGCTATTTTTCGAAACGGTAAAAATAAACTAGCCTTTATTTGACGAGATTGAGCTAATAAAAATAACATATTTTTACCCTAGGTCTATTATTTCTATTTTTGCACGTGCACAGGCACGGGTTTCAGATTTTTTTAAAACTTGACGCCACTTTATAAAGTTCGCCGAGACCTTAAAAATGATACCAAACTTGAAAAAATCGAACCGGAAATGGCCTCTCGGTATAGGTTCAAGCCCTTTTTGACCCTTCGATTGACAGTATGTGAGTTGGGGATATGGCTCTACTGGCTAAACAGTTTGAGTTAGCCATATAGTTTATAGACAAAAG
Source organism: Panopea generosa (assembly GCA_029582155.1). Lineage (NCBI taxonomy): Eukaryota > Metazoa > Mollusca > Bivalvia > Adapedonta > Hiatellidae > Panopea > Panopea generosa. Next base: position 74,744,171 of record CM055894.1, on the reverse strand, counting down.
TTGCTAAGAATTAAATTCTCTATAACATTTATGAGATAAACTCAATGCACGTGGCTCTCAAAATGGCGCACGTGCCAGGGTGACCACCTCAGTTCTAAGCCATGGGAATGACCTTGATCGAGTGCATTCGGGTCAATGAGGTACAGCAAGCATAAGACGGGACGCGTTTCTGACTAAACAAAGACAGATAGCTTATCACTTTAAGAACAAATGGTGGCCATCTTTTGAAACAAAAATGGTACCAACCTCAAGAACTACTCAATACCTGCCAAATCCATCATTCTTGTTAAAAACATCTCAAGAATGAGCTCAGTACAGGGGTTTGAACATGACACACCCATTCCCGCCATGCACGTGTCGGCACGGGCGCGTTTCTGGTGGGACGGTGGTAGATAGCTTATTTGTTTAAGAACAACAGTTGTTTAGAATCGTTAAATCTACAACATATTATAAACCCATTCCATGAGTGTTTTAATTTTTCCGCCCCCTTACAGAGTCCAATCTGAACTTAGACCAGCTGGCGCCGCCTTGAAACTGAACCATTTAGGCATACCTACACAATAATACCAAGTTAAACAAAATTGGTCATGGAATGAACAGCAGCGATTTCAACATGGCAAGTCTTAGCATGGCTTTTTTTTGAAAAAGTCAAAATTCATCATTTTCAAAAAGTTCCACAGGACTTAATAATTGGTCTACAGCTCTGATTTTTGTACCATTCTTTATCGGAACATGTATATTTTCTTGTTTTTACCACAAATATCTTTTCAAAAACTCATTTACGACCTGTGTGGCACGGGCAAAGACTGTACCTAAGCGCAGGAATCAATTTTAGTTTTACTTTTTATGCTGTAGCGCACGTGCTTCGAACATGCACGTGTAGTTGTTGGTAGTCGTTCAATTCATACAGGGAACATCTACGTTCACTCTGATATCCAGATTGATAGGTAGCATGTGTTACATTAACAGCAAACTTATTAATCGTAGTTATATTTGTAACATGTGTTCCACTAACAGCAAATGTAGCAATAGTAGTAGTAGTCTTAACATGTGTTGCACAAACAGCAAGTGTAGCAATTGTAGTAAGAGCTGTAACATGTGTTGCAATAACAGCCAGTGTAGCAATCGTAGTACTGAAGTAGTTGTTATATGTGTTCCACTAACAGCAAGTGTAGCAATGGTTGTAGTAGCTGTAGCATGTGTTGCACTAACAGCAAATGTATCAATCTTAGTAGTAGTTGTAACATATGTTCCACTAACAGCAAATGTAGCAATAGTAGTGGTAGTTGTAACTTGTGTTGCACTAATAGCAAATGTAGCAATTGTAGTAGTAGCTCTAAGATGTGTTGCACTAACAACAAATATAACAATCGTAGAAGTAGTTGTTAAATGTGTTGCACTACCAGCAAATGTAGCAATCGTAGTAGTAGTTGTTACATGTGTTGCACTTACAGAAAATGTAGCAATTGTAGTAATTGTTAATACATGTGTTGCACTTACACCATGTGTAGCAGTCGTAGTAGTAGCTGTAGCATGCGCTGCACTAACAGCAAATGTACCAATCGTAGTAGTAGTAGTAGTAGTAGTAGTTACATGTGTTGCAGTTGTAGCATGTGTTGCACTGACAGCAAATTTAACAATCGTAGTTGTATTTGCAACATGTGTTTCACTAACAGGAAATATAACATTCGTAGTAGTAGTTGTTAGATGTTACATGTGTTGCACTAACAGCAAATGTAGCAATCGTAGTAGTAGCTGTAGCATGTGTTGCAGCATATATAGCAATCGTAGTAGTTGTCGTAACATCTGTTGCTCAAACAGCAAGTATAGCAATCGTTATAGGAGTTGTAACATGTGTTGCCCTAACAGCAAATGTAGCAAACGCGGTAGTAGTTGTAGCATATGTTGCACTAACAGCAAGTGTAGCAATCTTAGTAGTAGTTGTTACATGTGTTGCACTAACAGCAAATGTAGCAATCGTAGTAATTGCTGTAGCTTGTGTTGCAGCAAATGTAGCAATCGTAGTAGTAGTTGTAACATGTGTTGCACTAACAGCAAGTGAATCAATTGAAGTAAGAATTGTAACATTGTGTTGCACTAACAGCAAGTGAAGCAATCGAAGTAGTAGTTGTTATAAGTGTTGCACTAACAGAAAATGTAGTAATCTTAGTAGTAGTTTTAAAATGTGTTGCACTAACAGCAAATGTAGTAATCGTAGTTGTAGCTGTAGCATGTGTACCACTCACAGCAAATGTAGCAATCGAAATAATAGAAGCTGTAGTATGTGTTGCACTAACAGCAACTGAAGCAGTTGTAGTTGTAACAAGTGTTGCACTATCAGCAAATGTAGCAATTGTAGAAGTTGTTAAAACATGTGTTGCACTAACAGCAAGTGAAGCAATCGTAGTAGTAGTTGTTACATGTGTTGCACTAACAGCAAATATAGCAATCGTGGTAGTAATTGTAACATGAGTTGCACTAACAGCAAGTGTAGCAATCGTAGTAGTTGTTTTAACATGTGTTGCACTAACAGCAAATGTAGCAATCGTAGTAGTAGTTTTAACATGTGTTACGCTATCAGCAAATGTAGCAATCGTAGTATTAGCTATGAGATATGTTGCACTGAAAACAAATATAGCAATCGTAGTAGTAGTTATTAGATGTGTTGCACTAACAACAAATGTAGCAATCGTAGTAGTAGCTGTAACATGTGTTGTAGCAAATGAAGTTGAAGCAATTGTTGTAGAAGTTGTAACATATGTTGCACTAACAGCAAGTGTTGTAATCGTAGTAGTTGTTGTTACATTTGTTGCACAAAACAGAACATGTAGGAATAGTGGTAGTAGCTGTAACATCTTTTGCACTAAAAGAGAATTTAGCAATCGTAGTAGTAGCTGTAGCATGTGTTATATTAACAGCAAATTTAACAATCGTAGTTGTATTTGTAACATGTGTTTCACTAACAGCAAATGTAGCAATCGTAGTAGTAGTTGTAACATGTGTTGCAATAACAGCAAATTCAGCAATCGTAGTAGTAGTAGTAACATGTGTTGCACATACAGCAAGTCTAGCAATTGTAGTAGTTGTTGTAACATGTGTTGCACTTATAGTAAGTGTAGCAATCATAGTAGTAGTTGTTACATGTGTTGCACTCACAGCAAATATAGCTACCGTAGTAGTAGTAACTATTATAACATGCGTTGCACTAACAGCAAATGTAGCTATCGTAGTAGTAGTTGTAACATGTGTTGCACTAACATCAAATGCAGCAATTGTAGTAGTTGTTGTAACATGTGTTGCACTAACACCAAGTGTAGCAATCATAGTAGTAGTTGTAACATGTGTTGCACTAACAGCAAATATAGCTACCGTAGTAGTAGTAACTATTGTAACATGCGTTGCACTAACAGCAAATGTAGCTATCGTAGTAGTAGTTGTAACATGTGTTGCACCAACAGCAAGTGTAGCAATCGTAGTAGTAGTTGTAACATGTGTTGCACCAACAGCAAGTGTAGCAATTGTAGTAGTAGCTGTAACATGTGTTGCACCAACAGCAAGTGTTGCAATTGTAGTAGTAGTTGTAACATGTGCTGCACTTACAGCAAGTGTATCAATCTAAGTAGTAGCTGTAGCATGTGTTGCACTAACAGCAAATGTAGCAATCGCAGTAGAAGTAGTTGACACATGTGTTGCATTAACAGCAAGTGTAGCAATTGTAGTAGTAGTTGTTGCATGTGTTGCACTAACAGCAAATGTAGCAATCGTAGTAGTAGTTGTAACATGAGTTGCACTACCAGCAAGTGTAGCAATCGTAATAATAATTGTAACATGTATTGCACTAACAGCAAATGTAGCAATCGTAGTAGTAGTTGTTACATGTGTTGCACTAACAGCAAGTGTAGCATTCGTAGAAATAGTTGTAGCATGTGTTGCACTAACAGCAAGTGCAGCAATCGTAGTAGTAGTTGTAAAATGTGATGTACTAACAGCAAATGTTGCAATCGTAGTAGTAGTTGTTGCATGTGTTGGACTAAAAGCAAATGTAGCAGTCGTAGTTTTAGCTGTAGCATGTGTTGCACTAACAGCAAATTTAGCAATCGTAGTAGTAGTTGTAACATGTGTTGCACTGACAGCAAATGTAGCAATCGTAGTAGTAGTTGTAACATGTGTTGCACTGACAGCAAATGTAGCAATCGTAGTAGTAGTTGTAACATGTGTTGCACTAACAACAAATCTAGCAATTGTAGAAGTTGTTGTAACATGTGTTGCACTGACACCAAATGTAGCAATCGTTGTAGTAGTTGTAGCATGTGTTGCACTAACAGCAAATGTAGCAATCGTAGTAGTAGTTGTAACATGTGCTGCATTAACTGCAATTGTAGTAGTAGTTTTAACATTGTGTTGCACTAACAGCAAATGTAGCAATTGTAGTAGTAGTAACATGAGTTGCATTGACAGCAAATGTAGCAATTGCAGTAGTCGTTGTTACATGTTTTGCACTAACAGCAAATATAGCAATCGTAGTAGTCGTTGTTACATGTATATTTTTTTCTGCGGACAAAAAGCGTCAAGCGAAAAAAGTATGTTGTCTATAAATCACATCACCGTTAAAGTCAGGTAAAGAGAAATATCTTATTACATTATAGGTGTAGAATGCAAATGATTTCCAGCAGTTGTGTACTGACTTTGCTTTTCAGTATAAACTTATATATAGATTCACCGACATATTTTACAAAGAAATTTCAAAATATCGTATAGAAACACAAGGTTAAATACAAATGATTTCCACTAGTTGTTTACTGACATTGGATTTGAGGATAAATTTATAATTAGATTCACCGGTATATTATACGAGGAAATGTCAACATGCTATCCTTATAGCTTAACAAAAAATCATTACATTTTTTTGAAGTAATGCAACTGGTATCCTACAATCTCGTTTTGTTATGTAAATTATTTGCACCCCACTCTCACTCAACTGATACCGTGTTTGGCAGGTTAATAAGAAGTTAAAATAATCTTTAGAATTAATCGAAAAGGAGTGGTAGCAACAAATGTAACACGAATATCGTCTTACTAGAAAATCACAACACCTGCCTTACCTGCCGACTGCTTTAAATTTGCAATAGTGGATACTATCGGATAAAAGCGAAATTATACACAAAATGCAACCAATAAAACAACACAGACAACCCATGAGTGTTATTATACCACATGCCTGAAGACCCCAGCACCGACTATTCACTGCCGCCACAGAACACTTAATACTATTGTACATTTTGCGTTTCCCCATCTAATCTTTAGTACTTATGAGCAAACTAGTCCAATATTGCAAGCTAGAAAAGTAGAGTTTTGTCATTTAAGCAGCAATTGACGTTAATTTAATAATTTGTGGCGGTAGTGTTATGGCAGTTCACGCCAGAGTTTGCCATTCGATACCCAGCTCGACCCGATGCCTCTCATTATACAACATTTTATACTGGTTCTAGCCAGAAAGCGGACTCGAAAGCCATTCGTATAAGTTCTGAGCTTTATGCGCGTTTGAGTTAAAATGATTTAGTATTAACTAAATTAACAACAAAAATAAATAAGACGCATATATAGTAGTTGGTATGTCTTGCTTGCATATGATTAGAATAAATAATTTTAAATTTAGATTATAGATATAGACCGCATAAACACTGACAAATACTGTCAAATTACTATTTTCTTGTCGCCACAACATTTAACGAGACAGTAACCGGAGTACCCGGATACAAACGCGACATAATATATAGGAAAAGGTGAAGTCCCTGCGTTTTGTAAATAATGCATAAACACTTAAGGTAAAATGCAAATAACTTGGAGAATCGGATTACATTCTTTTTCACTTAATGATAATTCGGTTTTCGAATAATCGGTATGTTACTGTAAAAAACATTATCACTGTGACATAAAATGTGTTTGTTTATGAATAATTAACGTCCTTTTCACGGCATCGACTGAACTAACCGGTTACGGCATGGAACATTAAGTAATTGCGTTATAAATTGTTTTTATGATGTTTACTTTCTTACATATTTATGTTTTTGTTGACAATTTAATTTTAGTATGGTTTGTCTGGTAGTTTATCAGTGCATCTTGTTTTTTTTTCTTATTTATTACATTTTATGAGTTTTTTTATGATAATCAACTGTATGGATAACAATTCTGTGCGAACATTCAATTTTTATAGCAACACTAAACTTTAATTTGCTGAATCTTTTTCATCTGTGTTTGCTTCTTCTTCTGCTTATTTTATAAATCGCTTTTAAGCGTTAATTATTTAAGCGTATACATCGCGTTATTCTTTTGCTAAGCAACATCCAAAGTATGATATTTTGCGATATATCTCTACCCGCCCGCAATTTACACACAATTATAATGTTTGAATTTTACATGTTTGAAAACTAATAGCGATTGTTATTGATTATAATATACTAAGTTATAATATTTCAAACACTTCAATAACTATAGCAAAATAGGAGAAGTGTCTGACCGCCTTTCAAATGAATGTAACTTGGTATCATTTGATCGAGTTTAAATTTGTTATGCATCGTTAGATAATAAATGTACTTCTATTGCAACATAATCATCATTGATACAAAAGATGAGTTTCCCACAGAAACGCATTTGTTGAACATATTTACGATAGCCCTTCATATCTAAATCGTGATTTTGGGTTTTAAAATGGTGTTTTTAAACATAATTTAATTAAATATTTTAGAACTGTATGTGCCTGCGTTGATTATCGATTGTTTAACAGACCTAATACAAAATATATTTATGATTCATCAATTGGAAAGATCTCCATTGCTCGGTAAAGGTAGTAGAGTTGCAGAATGAAAATTGGAAAAAAATGAAGGTAATTTTTATCATTTACTTTAGCACAGTTACATACATGAACGTACAGAAAGACTTAAGAAACGTTGTTTTTTTTTACAAACAATCACAACGCGAACGTTTAAAGGGGAACATTTTATCATTACACCAATATCAAAATTCTCATTTTATTTACCGAATTTACGTTTAAACAGGTGAACATGATGAACAGGGTTTTCCTCGCTGCAAATTTTTGCCTACATAGTCTTTAGCGGAATAGCAATTTATAAAAGAATAATTTTCCCAGTAGAACAGCAGAATAGCAGAATAGCAGAATGAACAATTACCATTCATGCTAGCAGAAAGCAGGGTAGCAAACTAAAAATTTTAAAACATGTTTTTTTTGATAATTTCTAATAGTACAGCTACATGCATGAACGTACAGGAATGCTTAACAGATTTTTTTACAAACAATTACAACCCGGAAATTAAAGGGGAACTTTTCTTTTCATTTCACCAAAAGAAAAAGAAAATTTCACCGAATTTACGTAAAACTAACAATGAAAATACGGATTCCCGTCACTGCACCTTTTTGCTTATAGTGTTTTCAGCAGAACTATAATTTAGCAAAACAATTTGATTTTCATTTTTAGCAGAACAGCAGAATAGTAACAATGTAAAATTTGAAAAAAAAAAAAAAAAAAAAAAAAAAAATCATTTATTTCAGTGTAGTTACGAGCATGAACTTACAGGATGGCTTAAGAAACGTTTTTTTACAAACAATCACAACCCGAAAGTTAAAGATGAACTTTTCGTCATTTCACCAAAATGAAAATTCTCATTTTTTTACCGAATTTGGATTAAACAATGATATTCCGGGTTCACCTAGCCACCATTTTAAATCTCTTTGATATAATGTCTTCAACAGAATAGCTATTTATCAAAAACGTTGTTTTTTTTTCTTCATTTTTACAACAGAACAACAGAATAGCAGAATGAAAAAAAGTTTGTTTTTTATCATTTATTTTAATACAGTTACATGCATGAACACACTGGAAGTCTATTTTTACAAACAATCGTTACCGGAGAGTTAAAGGGACCTTTCTCATTTGACCCAAAGGAAAATACTCTTATTATTTCATAGAATCGACGTTTAAACTAAGTTCACCTCCATGTACTACACATTTTTGTTCATAATGTCTTTAGCTAAATGAGCACACGTACATAACGTGTTCCAGCTTATTGATCATGCGTCTTTTTTCATTATTCCAGAGTGCTCATTCCATGAGAGACTGAGAATAGTGAAATAAATGAATGTTGCCTTTTTTTATTTATTTTAGTCAAGTTACATGCATGAACATACAGGAAGACGAAAGAAATGTATTGTTTACAAACAATCTTAACCCGGAAGTTAAAGGCGAACTTTTCTCACTTTACCGAAATGAAAATTCTCAATTTTTTACCTAATTCACGTTCAAATTAACAGATGACGATCCGGATTCGCCTCTCTGCACCAGTTTATACCTTTTGTTGACAGTATCTTAAGCATAACAGGAATATAGGAAAAAACAGCAGAGCAGCAGAAGAACAGAATGAAAATTGGAAAAAAATGAAGGTTGTTTTATTTTAGTGTAGTTATATGCAAGAACATACCAAAAGTCTTAAGAAATATTTTTTACAAACAATCACTACTCAGAAATTAAAGGGGAACTTTTTATCATTTCACCAAAACGAAAACTTTAAATTTTGTAACGAATTTACATTCAAATTAACAATGCTTAGCCGGGTTCACCTCCATGTACCATTTTACACTTTTTTTGTTCATAATATATTCAGATAAAGTTTCAAACGAAACGTACACTTGCACAATCCGTTCAACACATATTTTTTATATGGCATACTAGCATCATTTTTTCATGTTGAGGAACACCTCAGAATCATTGATTGATTGATTGATTGATTAATTAATTGATTGAATGTTTAGCGTTATGTTTTGCCATCCAGGGTAAACAGACGATCAGTTAATCTGAGCCACTCTTTTCTTGGATCCTGAAATGTTAACGAGTACTCGAGCACACCCATCTCTGCAAGTAACTGATAACAATCCTTATTGTATCAATGGTGAGAGACAAATGATAAAATGAGGCACAAGGTCGTAGTATATCGCCAAGGAGACTCTGGCTGGGCGGGGATTCAAACTCGCGACCCCTGGATTGATAGTGAGACACGCTGTCATTTTACTGTTTTTGTTCTTTGTGAAAGTTAAATGTGCTTATCGATTAGCCCAGTCTCTTTTGGATTCATATTTTTGAGTTCTAAAATAGTTTCAATCGAATACATAATGTTATCAAAGTTTTGGAAAAATTGGATAGCATACATTACACGCATCGTAAAACTTTATGTTTACGTAATATATTCGATTAATTCGGTGACTTTTGTTATGAACGTACATGCAGTTATGCTATTTGTGTAATATTATGTATTGCTATAAACACTTAATAAGTTTAAACAGAGACCAGTGCAACTCACATTGATAAAGGAATTGTATTATCATAATACACATATTACTTTATTTAGTAACAAAAATGAACATGTTTTAAGCAGGTTATTGACTTCACGCGCAGGTCATAATCGGCCCGATTCTTTTGGCGTCAAATTTCACGAGAGGGCAAACGTCGGACGTCATTTCCGTTTCGTTTGGTTTGTTCGGTTTCATAAGTTATCTAAAGAGCTTAACGTGATTTATATATATATTTAAGATACTAAAATCAAGAATCGGCATATGTGAAAAGAAATCAATTATTGAAGACCCCGCGTATCTCGATTTTTGTCGTTCGAATTCCCGAGTTTCTTACGATTCTCGAGTTTGAATTAAATTTTATTTCATTTATTTGAACTATTTAGCCCTAGTATACGACCGTCAGTTGTAATTACTCCCCTTGAGTAGTGTAACCGAACATATGTATTACAGACACGAGAGAGCCGGGCCAGGAGATGATAATCGGCTAGGAATTCATAATTGCGCTCGGGCTAATGCCCTGTGGTGAAATCAGTACATCCCATACGGTACTAATCAATTCAATCACCAGAGAACCAGCCCGTTTTTGTGCAGAACTCGCAAGAACAGATTAGCTCAGACTAAAAGGACGCACATAGTCTGGTGAAATTTCTCATATATGTGGCTAGAAATCGATGTAAGAGGTACGGCGTGTTTACGAACGGCAATCTTAAACAGATGTCTTTAATATGAATGCTTTTGTTATTATCTCGTCCAGTTAACACTTTTGCTTGTGGTGGCCTTTGACCTTATAACCTAGTCAAAAGGTAAAATATTTTTTGGCAACCGATTGTTTCTAATGTAGATAGGCAGAGGAACATTATTATGGTCTATACACAATGGAATTTTACAATCTGCCAATACTCATATTACCCCATTAATCACAAACATTAATGAGGTGTCCATAGGTTTATAACAAATCAAATGCCTCATTGCTGAAAGCAGTTAAGAAAGATTTCGACGTTGAATAAATTTATAATTAATCTAATGCAGAATTTACATTTGAATCCCAAAAGCTCATTCGCCAAAGTTTTTTTGTAATATTACTACAAAAGTTGAAAGACAACTATAATGTGTCTTTTATATCTTTTTCCATATTTGAATGTACCAAATAAAGCCTTTGATGGTAAACTTGACCAAAATGACAAATAGTTAGCGTGAAATGAAAAATGCCGAGATATTCCGCATACATTGATATTCATGCGGAACATCTCCGAGTTTATGGCATTCTTGGCCTGTCGAGCCTAGGCGATTGTGGTAATGGTGTAAGGGAGACAACTCAATTTCAGTTTTGATATAAAACCTAATTGCACACTTTACACATATTTCACCTCTAGGAAGATAAATGATTAATTTTAAGGGGCTTTATTTTGCAAGGTCCTATATAGACCTCACAATCCATAAGGACCCCACAAGAAAGGTCTAAGATAGACCGATACCCCGTAAGTGCTAGTATGTCTCGTTAAAAGTTCAAGCACTGTAAAATGGTAATTCTCTCTACTGTATTCACTATTTCTACCATTAATGTATCCTTCGCAGATCCGGTGCTCCAGAAAGGTGTTTGTTATACGTATGATTCTCCCATTCATATATTTATATATATTATTATAAATGAGAGTTCCTTCATACTTTATCTTTAATATTTTCTTTTAAACCTATTACTTACTGATTCTCCACCACAAGATGACCTCTTATGGTTGCTATAGAGTGCAGTTTCATAGATCAACTAAATGAGACTTTGGTCAGTGTTGCATATTAAACTCACTACATAAAGAACAAAATAGCCGAATATGCAATCGTTTCAGAAACGGATAACTATGCAAATGTGGGTATGCTTGCCTGAACGATCATTCATCCAAGGTGGCTCGATAAATCCTCTTATAGGTGACACATTTTGCTTCTTCCACGGCAACTATCAAATCGTTTGGAGGAGATTATAAAGAGCGACATGTTCAGTTTTAACTGATATTACAATAAACTTAAACGTCTCCATAGAATATTGTTACGACCTGGACTTAGAATCCTTTAGTTCGGACAGAGTTGACTGAACTACAGAAAATGCCGATTTAGAGGTAAACGTATTAAGTGCTTCAGAAGACGTGGCTCATAGCGTTTCACAAATGGTTTAAAATTCTGCTATCTCTCAATATCGCTTTCGATCATTTTCCAATATGTATTTAAAGACGTTTATTACATTTATCAAGCGCAAACGCTTGAAGCGTATTCATAACATTACTCACTAAAAGTTCTTTAATGTGTTAATAGTAGTAGTAGTAGTAGTAGTAGTAGTAGTAGTAGTAGTAGAAGTAGTAGTAGAAGTAGTAGTAGTAGTAGTGTTACTAGTAGTAGTAGCAGTAGTACTAGTAGTAGTAGTAATGGTAGTAGTAGTAGTAGAAGTAGTAGTAAAACTAGTAGTAGTAGTAATAGTGTTAGTAGTAGTAGAAGTAGTAGTAGTAGTAGTGTTACTAGTAGTAGTAGCAGCAGTAGTACTAAAAGTAGTAGTAATAGAAGTAGTAGTAGTAGTAGTAGTAGTAGTAGTAGTAGTAGTAGTAGTAGTAGTAGTAGTCGTAGTAATGATAGTAGCAGTAGTAGTAGAAGTAGTAGTAGTAATAGTAGTAGTAGTAATAGTGTTAGTAGTAGTAGTAGTATACGTCGCAATAGTAGTAGTAGTAGTAGTAGTAGTAGTAATAGTAATAGTAGTAGTTTTTAATGTTATTTTATTGATTGTTGTCTGAAATTAAAATGTATTATTTTGCAACTAATTAAATAGGACAATGCAAATTTTAGGACAGAGTTCAAAATAATGATAAGATAACGTTACTGATTCAAACTGTTTAATATTTTGATTCACAAATCATTTTTTTCTATTTATGTATGCTATATTTGTATTATGGTAAAGCATCGTTTTACTACAAGTCAATTATGTTATTGTACATCTTTGATATTTATGTCCACAGCTTAGCCATCCTTTATGGCTCCTAGAATTGCTAAAACTCCTGCTGAAATTCCTGATACACCAGCAACAATGCACAGAAAAAAACCGGCATGGAGGTCGGCACCTGGCAGTTCCAACGTACTGTCGGTAGCAAATATAATTGTACCAACTATCATCAGCAAACCTGTAAAAACAATTCAAAACTTTAAAAGAACAAAATAAATCTCAAAGGCGGGTATTCCTGGGTTTCACATTTTTGTAGAAGCATATGGTGCATAATTACAAGATTTCACAATTTAATTCTACTTACAAGTATGTTAAATATTTACTCTCATCATATCAAGTATAGTTTATTTACCTTATCTAGTCAGTTATCATTTGATGTCAAAGTCATAAATACTTATATTTTGTTTAATAAATCGATCTATCACTTTTCATTTGCGTGTCTCGCTTATCCGTTTTTCTAAATCTATGTTAGTTTTAAATACATTCTAGTCATATAACTTGTAGATAATAATTAAACTAGAATTATCTTAATAAAGCATACTGCAGTAGAGCGACTCTAGCAGACTTCTGGAAATTTGTTTATATATATTTCAAATGTGGATTAAGTAGATTTTTAGTGTAGTCTTTCATAGAGTATATTGTTAAACAATTTAATTGACATGATATTAGACTCAGTTTATGACTTACTGACTGACTATTGATAATATGAACACATGCATAGATTTTATTATGAATAATCCAAGATTATTATTAATTATTATAAATGATAAATATTTCAAAATATCTTATTTACTCTTTGGACAGCCTACTTGGATAATTTAATTTAAGTGGTTATATTTAAATGGAGTCTGTCTTAGTTTCTTATGCACTTGACCTGATAATGGGTACATATGTGTCCTGTAAACTTCAAAACATAGGCACAAATTATACATTGCAGCCTAAAATTTGGTTGTCAAAACTCTATATTCAAACCAATTATATAACTTTGTCTACACAATGGCTCTTCCAAAGTTCTTTCCTTTTAAAATTTATAAAATATGATTTGTTACACACTAAATCTTAGAAACATAAGCACACTGATGTATTTACAAAGTAAAATAACACAACATGTCAAATTACAATATAAAATGTACGAACCTCCAATGAAGGCACAGCCACAGCCCACTTTCGGGAGCATCTGTTGTTCCTTCATCATGAATTGTTTCAAAGCAAGACATGCGACTGCGGCGAGCATAACTAACATTCCTAGAAGCTCCATGGCTCGAACAGCGCGCAATGCAGACCCTAAAACATATGGAGGCTCATAATTAATTAGTTTAAACTATGGACAGATATAAAATAATTCAAACGGCAATGGGTACAAGCACAGTAGATAAATAACTTATCTCTTTTATAAAGTAAACAAAAGAATACCTAAATAGTAATAAATGAAACAAACGGGGAAAAAATAAATTTCAAAATGAATTAATCATAACATATCTATTAAGTCGTAATGTAAAACGTATACTTTTTCAATTTAGTCATGTTTTTTTAAACAAAATATAGATGTATCGTTTAATCAAATAGTAAGTTAAATGGTATAGTCGATACAACAGCAACACAACAAATGGATATAATAATCACAGTTTTACGTGAATTTAAATACTCAATACTTTTCACGTTAAGCGGCTGTATGTATAAGGTAACGATCATATAGTAAGAGATGTTTAACATATGTACTTTTGAATGAGTGAAATATAGCAGACTATTAGTTTACCACGCCCAAGATTGAGCCCTAGCGGGTGACATGCGCGTGCGTCTAGATACATGTAACAGTTCCCATTTTTGATAATAATTGCGGGTTACACAACTCCTACTTGGCAGTACTCTTGCACAGTTGTATAATAAAAACTACACAAACATTGTTTATACATGCACCAAAAAGTGACAATGCTTCGTTTGTGTATCACCGAATTGCCAAATTGAGTTCTGCTTCTAGGTTTGAATGTTGTATTTGTACTTTACTTTGTTCAACGACCGAATAGAAAATGCGTTTTTTTGTATCCTTCTGTGAATTGATTACATTTACAAATCAACAGTCATTTTCTCGGAAAACAAAAACAATACTGTTATTCAGAAACTGAAAACCAGCCAAATTCAGCATTTGTGTGCTAGCTAGCATGAATTTCTCGGAAAACAAAATCGAAAGTAGGCTTTGAGAAAACAATGCTCAGTTGATGAATTAAATGGATCAATAGAAATATTGTATTTTATTAAGTATTTTCTTTTCGTAAAAAGTTTTATGGGTTAATGACCGTTCATGTTTTTACATTTTCTAACTCGTGTATTCGTTTTGTTATTATTTATCAATGGAATTAAGTTTGCATACGTTTATTGCGTTTAAACTCCCATCGGTTTCATTACAAAAAGCACGCGTGTCATTGTCAGAGGACAGGTGTTAACTTGGGTGCAGTGTGATCGGGCTAAAAATAAACCATTTCCTAGAAGACTACGCCACTTTCAATATCTGATAACACATGCGCAGTCGCGCTGGGAGGAGCTAACTAAATGTTAAAATTTAGTGATTAAATTTATACATACAACGAACTTACGAATATTATGAAATTAAATCGACTGGATTTGATTGAAATGGGAGTCGTTTCGTTAGCCAAGCACTTGTGGCAAACTACAAGGGGCATTCAATAAATTCTGTCGTTAATGGCCTCCCGTAGAAATAATGTTGCATAAGAACATAAAAAACTCGTGCAATTGTTTGGGGATGTTTATTCAATACACCTGCGAATTCTGAAATTAATCCGATTGTAATTGACCAAGATATTCATTGTTGAATTATACACACTCATGTACAGTGGCTTTATTTTAATGTCATAATGACACCTGAATAAAATTTAGATAAAAGGGTTACATTAAAGCCCGAGAAGTTTAAGGGAAGGGGGGGGGGGGGGGGGGGGTCAACATAGCCTGAAAGAAGATAACCGCCAAGGTAGGCCTGTTGTTGCAGCAGCAAAGGAAAACATTGGTGCTGTTAGGGCGATGGTAGAGGAAGATAGACGGTATACTGTTTCCAAGATAAATTATGTTCTAGGAATTTCAGAAGACGCCGTACATCATTTTTTTACTAACTATTTGATATTAAAGAAGTTTTGTGCTAGATGGATACCCCACTTGCTGACACCTGACCAAAAGGCCAAGCGTTTTGACTGTGCTTAAAAAACTGTTGATAAAGTACGAAAGTATAAAAGACTTGCTCACTGGGGATGAAACCTGAGTTTATTATTTAGAGCCCCAACGATGCAACAATAAAAAACAATGTTTTGGTATAAATCAGGCTAGGCCGGTCATAGCAATGGGGACAAAAAGCGCCAAAACGTTTTTAAATGCCATTTTCTTCAATTCTTGTGATCATGTTGTACAAGTTCCTTGCAAAGAAGGTAATACAATTACAGGCAAGTTTTGCAAACATAACGTACTTAAATCTGTCAAAAAGTTTCTTTTTAAAATAAATGCCAAAGTGAAGGTTTGGAAGGCATACAGCTTATTCATGACAATGCTTCCGCTCACATTAGTAAAAGTGTACAATCTTTCTTAGAACAAGTAAAGGTTATTCAGGTTGAACACTCCCTCTATTCCCCTGACTTAAGCCCCTGTGACCTTTTCCTATTTCCCATGCTTAAATATGCACGCAAGTAAACGCTTTGCTACTAGAAGTGCCCTTGAGTTTGCAATTTTTCAGTGTCTGAACAGTATACCGAGGGGAGACTACTTTGCGGCATTTAGGCCGTTGTCAGCAGTTTTTCAAATGTGTATATCTGTGCAGGGGGAATACTTTGAAGGGTTGGCCTGGAAAAAAATCCTTTAAAAATCTTAAATATCCGAAGACCAGTGACAGAATATATTGCATGCCCCTCGTATAAGCTTATTCACTTGATTTATGAGATTAAAACGACCACTTCATGTTGGCTAATTATTAAGCTTTATTTAAAAACCGTTATACTTTTTTTTAATAAATTTAACCGTTAAAAGGTGACATTAATAAGTTTTTAATTGACGTTATATGGACGTTTTAAAACAATATTGCATTTAGAAATATCTTAATATCACTTAAACAAATTAAATGTGCACTTTTTGTGACTTTTGAAATTGAGGGTCAAATCAAATTCTTTAAAAAATCTTATAGTTTTAACCAAATTGAGAATAATTTTATAGCAAAAGAACAGAATTGGTTTGTCGAAACCGGAAAATGATTTTCCGTCTAATAATATTGATAATTTAACACATTACATTAGTTTTACCAAAGTGTACGTTTTGAAATGTACTCGGTGTAGATTTATGTAAATAGAAATTAAGAAAATACACATACATTAAAAAACATATACAACATTGTTTTTTCTAATTTTATAACATAACGCCATCGAAATTAAAAAAACGACGTCGTTTGTGCCAATCAGATTGTGTGCAACATAGAGAAATTGCAGCCAAACTCGTAATATATCGAACGCTTGGCGGAAAACGGTGATTTTTAAAAAAATATGATTACAGTTATACAGAATAAAGTCTTTCAGCTATGTGTTGATACTGAGTGTAAGAAACATGTTCTTGTTTTATGGAACTTTGAGACCATGATGTTGAGCTGTTCAAATTTATTAATGCTATTTTCAAAGCAAACATGGTTCCCTTTACTATGATTATTTATACATTGTTATTTGATGGATATTATATGGTTATGTTAAAGAAATGAAATAACAAGGTTTCCAGGTTGGTTTTATTTATTTAATTTTTTTTATATTGTTTATAATATAGGTCTATATTTATTTATAATAGTGACAGAGCAACACGTAAACACCTTGTGGCATTTCCCCGCTCACTTTCCTTATTTAGGTTATTTTCACTAGTTTATTCGCAAAAGGGTATCAATCTTTATGCACATATTGTTCTATGTACGGAATTTAAACATGGGTGTGTGTTTTCAATGAATTTCGATTACAATCATTTCTTTCCTTCCTTTATCAATTTATTTCTTACGGTACTTTTTCCCCATAATCAAGTCAATACATTTCTCGATCAGTTTTCGTTTTAACCTTTATTTAGAAGTATTTATTAATAAAGAACGTCCCGAATTCTCAATTCTAGAACATGTCTTACATGATCAAACACAAATTAAACTAAACAAAGACATAGACATAAAAGAAAGCCTATTTGCATAACATTGCTTTATATGAGCATAAATTACATTGACAGGTTCCTAAATGTTCACAAATTTCTGTTAGCGTTCTTTGATTTTCAAAATCGATGCATAAGAGTGTTTTTGATACCACTTTTTAACCAGTTTGTGACGTCTCAGAGTAGAAGTAATTTTAACTGTACGGGCACAATAAATAAGATGTAAGCGAGTATACGTCGTATACTGTATAGCGAATATATGTGGAATGGAATATATTCACTCTGCTCTGAATGATTCAGATTTCGTATTTAAAATGTCCTCTATGATTTGCCGCCCCTTGGAATTTCTATCGAAAAATAACGTCTGTCATCACATTTTGACCATATTAACCATATTTTTAACACATAACGCTGTCCTTTGAAAATTATATTTACGAGTAAAATTAGTTTCTGTTGATGTCCAAAAATATTGAAACATTTGGGAACTTATCTAAACCTTGTATCGAGCATCTCCGATGTCCTCTATCAAATATTAACAACACCAGTTTGACGTTGTTTTAATACGGCGATATATTTGTGTACAGGGTATAATTCATTCTAATAGTTCATGTTAATATATATAATTGGTTTTGATACATTTAATATCCACAAAGTATTACGATTCCATTGAAGTAACCGATTTTCGATCTTTTTGTTAACATTAAACTAGTCTAATGTTTTTCATAACCCGATGAAAACTCAAAAGTCGGCTTTTAATCCTTATATTTATTTTATATTTTTCAACTTTTTTAGATAAAACTATTATGTTATTTTTGTAATTTTAATATTTAAAAAGCAATTTATACGCATTAATCCGCAAAGCCAATGTCATGAATGTAACGGCGACGTTGTCAATATACTGAATAAGTGCACGCATTAATAGGACAACTTACGGTAAACGTCACGTGAAACTAACGACAATGTGACGTCTCATCAGCAAAACAAAATTGTGCAACCAATAAAATGCAAAAGGTCCTTTTTTAGCTCCGCCATGCTGGGTAATGAAATGCAATTAATCTGTATAGCTCATTTAGGCCGATTGCAGTAATAATGTAAATATATTGATATGAAAATCAATATATGAATAAAATAACGCCAATAACCTTTACGTCGTGTTACACTTAAAGGTACCATAGCGTGCGCGACGTCACAAGTATTTTTCCGTATAATTACTGAGATATTGTAATATCGCTGCTTTGTTAACAACTATTTCACATAAAATGACTTAGTATATGATAACTATGTAATTACAATTATGTAAGCTTGTTACAAGTACATATTTTTGTGGTGCACTTGCCATAAAATCTTCAGAATTATCTATCTTTTTCTCTTTTTATTATATGTACTCGTTTTTGTTTTTTGGTATGTGTTTTACTGTTTTCTTTTTTTTTTGTAATTCAACTTTTATTTCATCAATGTATCAATATTATTCAAACGTGTCTACTTAATAGTGGTGACCGCTTGTACAGGTTTGGCTGTACCTTGTATCTTATTTTTGAATGGAGTTTAACGCTATTGTATATATGTATATATACAGACAGGTTGTACGTGGTATATTCAATTGTATTTGTTTAGGAAAGCCTCAGAATACACATGAGTATAATAAGTAGGCTCGAACCCATTACTTCAGCCATGAGAGGTTATTAAACGATTTATGATCTTTTGACAAATATTACCTGTAAAAGGGTAAACACATTCCTCCTGTCTACATATGAAATCCAGTTGGAAAATAACCGTAACAGCTGTGGATTTGCTTTGTTCGCTCTTATTCAATTGTTTTTACATTGATCGTAAATATGAGATTATCGTTGTTAGAAAAAGAGGATGCAAACGTAAATTGGAAGATGGACAATGCAGATAATGGTACAGTTATCAATTATGACCACGAGCTCGATACGTTTGATTGCTTCATACAGTGTCGTCTTTCGTGTTTTTGTACTGATAACAACGGTATTGATATAATATTAATTATCATATAAAATAAACAAAGAAGACAAAATATTTCGGATAGCTAGATCTATATTGTTTTGTATTCAATGGCGTGAATAATGTTAACATTCTGTAAAATAGGTGTTCATATACCAGAATTGGTTCAAATACTTGCATCCATTGCGTAAATAAAAAATATTTTTTAACGAAAATGACGGGAAAAATAAACACGTCATTTTCCTGACTAGTAAGTTGGAGAGTGTCCGGGTTAAAGGTCGTGACACAATTTCGGTTTACATCTGCAATTTAGTTTCGTTTTACATGTATTTTGGTAAAGTGTATCAGTAACATGTTCTTATATAAATGTAAGCATCAAGACTAAGGTAGTTTACCATTGTGACGGACGTGTAAGACCGAGGTAGTTTATCATTGTGACGGACGTGTAAAACGAGGTAGTTTATCATAATAGGTGTAACCCCACCATTGATTTTTGTTCTTTATTCTATAGTAAATAATAAAAGTTTGAAGGCTTGTCATTCATAGAGGGTCCCAAATGAAAGAAGTGAAACCTACATTTTACTGTTTGTCAACCTCTGCACTATCAAAATATGATGAGAAAAGTAGGGGTCATGTGTCATATAAGAGATTTTTTTTCTGCTCAGTGTGTACACTGGTGACAAAGTGAAAGTAGACTTCCGAAATCATGAATTCATACCCCAATTTCCAAGCATCATTTTTTTTTCTAAATTCACAATTTAAACATGACAATGCTATCAAAATGTTCAAAATACATCAATAATGCCATTCAAATAAAAAAATGAGCATTAAAATAAGGAAAATGCATTTTTAAAGAAGAAGAATTGAGGATTATTTATAACCGCCATTATGCAACTACCCCACGGAAGCACTTCCTTTTTGCAATGGTGGCACTATGCCTATAAGGAAACTCTTTTTTTTTAATTACATAATTACCTCATTTTTGCTAAGTACTACCAATTTGAAGTAATACTGCCAAGTTGCAGGCATTAAATACTGAAACTTTTGTCAAAATACCACTTTTTACATGATCATTATATACAGGCGCGAGATGTTGACCGACATGCAATTTTGATGTGTTTGACTAATTTTACCAAAAAAATTTTTTTTTTACCTAATTCCATTAAAATTTTTACACCAAAACAGTCTCATGATACACTGAAGACATTATCTTACCAAAATACATTATTCAATACAATGTACATGCTAAAATTGCACATTTAAATCATCCAAAATAAAAAATCTTCAAAATTTTGTGATTTTTCATGAAATTTCAATGTAAATATGCACATATATGCTTTATTTGAGGCATACACTTGCCAAAATGTTTTTTTTTTATGAAACAAATGTCTCCAATTTGTCATTTAATACTATGAGAGTGTAGAAAAGAGGTTATTTTACCTACAATTAACATTTTGGAAAATCACCCCCATTTCACTCAAATCTCTCTTATAGGTGTAACCCCACTATTGATTTTTGTTCTTTATTCTATAGTAAATATTAAAGTTTGAAGGCTTGTCATTCATAGAGGGTCCCAAATGAAAGAAGTGAAACCTACATTTTACTGTTTGTCAACCTCTGCACTATCAAAATATGATGAGAAAAGTAGGGGTCATGTGTCATATAAGAGATTTTTTTTCTGCTCAGTGTGTACACTGGTGACAAAGTGAAAGTAGACTTCCGAAATCATGAATTCATACCCCAATTTCCAAGCATCATTTTTTTTTTCTAAATTCACAATTTAAACATGACAATGCTATCAAAATGTTCAAAATACATCAATAATGCCATTCAAATAAAAAAATGAGCATTAAAATAAGGAAAATGCATTTTTAAAGAAGAAGAATTGAGGATTATTTATAACCGCCATTATGCGACTACCCCACGGAAGCACTTCCTTTTTGCAATGGTGGCACTATGCCTATAAGGAAACTCTTTTTTTTTAATTACATAATTACCTCATTTTTGCTAAGTACTACCAATTTGAAGTAATACTGCCAAGTTGCAGGCATTAAATACTGAAACTTTTGTCAAAATACCACTTTTTACATGATCATTATATACAGGCGCGAGATGTTGACCGACATGCAATTTTGATGTGTTTGACTAATTTTACCAAAAAAATTTTTTTTTTACCTAATTCCATTAAAATTTTTACACCAAAACAGTCTCATGATACACTGAAGACATTATCTTACCAAAATACATTATTCAATACAATGTACATGCTAAAAATTGCACATTTAAATCATCCAAAATAAAAAATCTTCAAAATTTTGTGATTTTTCATGAAATTTCAATGTAAATATGCACATATATGCTTTATTTGAGGCATACACTTGCCAAAATGTTTTTTTTTTATGAAACAAATGTCTCCAATTTGTCATTTAATACTATGAGAGTGTAGAAAAGAGGTTATTTTACCTACAATTAACATTTTGGAAAATCACCCCCATTTCACTCAAATCTCTCTTATAGGTGTAACCCCACCATTGATTTTTGTTCTTCATTCTATAGTAACTAATTAAAGTTTGAAGGCTTGTCATTCATAGAGGGTCCCAAATGAAAGAAGTGAAACCTACATTTTACTGTTTGTCAACCTCTGCACTATCAAAATATGATGAGAAAAGTAGGGGTCATGTGTCATATAAGAGATTTTTTTTCTGCTCAGTGTGTACACTGGTGACAAAGTGAAAGTAGACTTCCGAAATCATGAATTCATACCCCAATTTCCAAGCATCATTTTTTTTTCTAAATTCACAATTTAAACATGACAATGCTATCAAAATGTTCAAAATACATCAATAATGCCATTCAAATAAAAAAATGAGCATTAAAATAAGGAAAATGCATTTTTAAAGAAGAAGAATTGAGGATTATTTATAACCGCCATTATGCGACTACCCCACGGAAGCACTTCCTTTTTTCAATGGTGGCACTATGCCTAATAACGGATCTATATTAATTATTTCAAATCGGTTAATCTATCGTCTGATTTCTTAGAAAAAAAATTCATGTTTGTCCAAGATTACTTAATCTGTACCGTAAGATGCTCTTATTATAAAACATCTAACTGAAATAGACGAACCGTTTAAAACTTTACATGTAGGAGGCGATTTGCGTTGCCAGAATGGGAATTTTTTAAAAAAAAGATTGAATTTTCTTTAAAGAGGCATCATCTATAAGGTATAGTACCACCATTGGAAAAAGGAAATGCTTTGTCTATAGCATTTATGATAGCGTGTCTGTTTGGTGTACATACAAAAACTGTCAATTTTTTTCACTTACACGTAACTGAATTCCAAAACAATATTCTCATTACTGACTAGCTCCACAACTGCTAGTAGAATGTGGACATCACGGTTGTCAATTATTAGAACAACAGGTCTGGCCTTTCTAAAGTCGGAGCAAACTGTTACACATTCATAAAATGAGCTTTTAATTATCACAAAACGTATACTTCATGCGCTATACCGACGTAGACGTTTGCTATAAAGCGTTTTTTGACGTAGGGTAGGGTTAAATAATTGAATATCATAAAAAATTTAGTTTGTCAATTTTTCTAAAAAATCTCACAATAATTGTACAATATATAGTATAAAATCATATGAAAATTATGCAAAATTCGCTTGATTGTTTTTTGGTAATTTTGATTTGAAGACGTTTTTTCGAAAAAATCGAGAAAAAAATAATTTCCGTTTTTCGCTAGTATTTTCAAAATGTGGCGTTTGTCGTAATTTTTGCATTTGTAAATCCATACATCCGTCAAATGTGTACATGTTGATATATGTTTCTATTCTGTGTATTAGGAATAACTCAACTGAGGTCGAAAAATACGCGATTTTGCTGCTATACATTGGGACGTCAAAAAGGCTGAACATTGCCATGTTTACGACGTCACATATAAATATATATTCTATTCACCACTGCAAAAAACACATATTCACATTGGAAATTACTTCTAGTTTCATAATATACTAATTTATACCACTGTTTAGAAAATAATTTAACCTTAATCAACCGCCGAAAATCTTATGGAAAACGCGTAGAATTATGCAATATGTTGACGTCTTTTTTGACGTAGGGTGGGGTTAAATAATGAAAAATCAAAAAAAATCTAGTTTGTCAATTGTTATAAAAATCCCTCAATCACCTTGAAATATATTGTTTGAAATCACATAAAATTTATTCCAAAATCGCTCTGTTAGTTTTTTGATAATTTTGATCTGAAGCGTTTTTTTCGAAAAAATCGAGAAAATAATAATTTCCGTTTTTCGTTAATATTTTCAGAAGTTTGCGTTCGTCGTAATTATTGCATCTGTAAATTCATATATCCGTTGAATGTGTACGTGGTGATATGTGTTTCGATTCTGTACATTCGGTATAACTTGACTGAGGTCGATAAATACGCGATTTTGCTGTTATAAATCGGGACGTCAAAAAGACCAAACATGGCCATGTTTACGACATCATAGGTAAAGAAGTGTTATATTTAGCGCAGAAAAAAAGCATATTCAAATTGGAAATTACTTCTAGTTTCATTACATACCAAATATTCCACTGATTTTGAAAATAATTTAAAAGGTATATTCCTCCTTAAAATGATAATAAGATAAAACAATATTTTTTTTTGGTTGAAAAAAAAAAATGAAAGAAAGAAAGGAAGATTTTGATTTTTTATGAATTATAATGAAAATAATGAAAAAAAAAAAGAAAAAAAAGATTGTCTCGTCCATACAAATATCATTAACAATTCCCAACAGCTTTCCAAGTTTTGAATATTATTGTCATTTATAATATTTTAACGGAGATAAAGTCTCCATTTTGCTTCATGAGTTTCTAATTTGTCATGTTTGAGAGCTATTTCTCGTTCTATCTCGATTCTTCTTTCCATATACTTTTTGAACAATTGTATTTTTGGAACTCTTTTTTTGTGATTTGCTTACAAATATGAAAGATTTTGCACATATAAGAATAAAGTTTTTTAAATTATTTATACTAGGATTGTTTGTTACAATTCCGAAGGAAACTGTGTCTTTGCATATATTTATATTAAAGTTTATATCGTTTAAATATGTCTTTAGCTCAGTCCAGAATTTTGCACATGAAAGCATTTCCAGAACAAATGATTAGTTGTTTCTATATAACCATTACAAAATTCACACAAGTTTGAATTTACTTTTTTAAATTTCATCAATGACTTATTTGTTGGGATTATGCGCATCAAGTATTTGTATTGGACGTTTCTTAATTTTTGATCAATTGTTAATTTGATTGGAATAGTGTACATTTTCTTCCAGTCCAACTGAATATGTTGGAAGTCTGACTCCCATTTTATTTCAGATTTAACTTTAGTTTTTTTGTTCATTTGTCAATTGATACCTATATAAAAAATGATTTGTTTGTTTGCTTGAAATTAGTTTTTGTAATAGGTTTACATAGTCTTGGGTATCGATTGATTCATCTTTTAATCTTTCTTTCCATTCGTTAGGTATGCTTGATACTAATTGGTTATATCTATGAAATTCTGAACTAGATAATCTATATAAAGTTTTAAGTTCGCTGAAATTATAAAATCTTTTTTTTCTAAAATCATATATGTTTTGTATATATTTGATTCCTTTTTCTAACCAATCAATGTAGCATAACGTATGAAGATTTAAAATTATATTTGTGTTATTCCATAAAATTTCTTTATTTATGTTCTTTTTCCTATCAAACTTGTTAATTTTGATCCATGATATTATGATTTCCTTTAGGAAGTTATCGTTTTTATACATTTTCAAAACATCTTTTTCTTGCAAGTTACTTTCAAAAATGAGTTTACCACCATACTTATTTCTTTTTAATTTTTTTGTAATACATGTCTTCCTATGTGAGATATGAACCAGATAAATAAGGTTCAACCCCCCCCCCCCCCCCACCCCGTAAAAAAACAAACAAACAAAAAACACAAAAAAAACATGAAACAAGCAAGTTAATCTCTCTAAACAATATCACTTTTACTATATTAACTACACAGTAAATAGATTTAATTCACGTCAACTATCACATTTTGTCTTTTATATTCATATTAATACATTACCTGTTTCAGGAAAAGTTGAACATAAACTTTGGCCGTCAGCTGAAGAGCACACCTTCCATAGTCCAAAATAATTTGATACTTTAATCCCCGTGGCTTCTGAACTCACATATTTCCAGTACGGTATCGCCAGCCCAACAATATTCAAAACCAGTGCTATTCCGCTAAGCACAATTGCCACTAACGATAGCATATTTTTTGCAGTGAATGACGATCGATTTAGTTGTGTTTAACTACAGTCTCTTCTCCGAAATACCAATCGAAACTACAGCAAAGCCTTTTTATGTAACCTGTATCCATGTATTTATGAAACACTCGAACGAACACGTTCACAATTTATAACCGCCCGAAACCATAACGATTTTTCAAAAATATGAAAAAAGACCGGTGTACATTTTCGGAAAATAGAGTTGTCCTAGATCTTTCTGGACCTCGCGTGATCACTGGTATGGGTATTTACGATTGAAAGCAATTTAAAAATGTAACCTATAGTTTAAACATATTTTATTTCTCAATATAAGTACATTTTGAACAGTAATACAAGTGTTTACAATGATAGAAAAAGGATTAGAATGGAAGCATAATGCTTATGATGTTCTTCTCCTGCTAGTGGTGTAAATTCTAATATTAATGGCAATTCGTGTACTTCGTTTATAATATTTAACTGGTATTAACATTGACAATTGCAATTATTTAATTAAATATTTAGAATTGTTAAGTATTATTGAATAAATAGTTAAATAGTAAGAGAAATATGTATTAATCGTAGTCGGTACCTGTAGTTAAATGGGCTCGTACAATATACACTCTAGGACGAAAAGGTACCATGACATACGATAGCATAAGGGAAATATTTCTTAATAAAATTTTAAATCGAACATAGATGACATAGTTCATATCAAAATATAAAAAATATGGAAGTTATTTGGGGCGACACAGATGGGGTAGGGGGCAAGGACATGTTGTTTTTAATTTTATAGTTGAAGTTAAAGTGATCTACTAAAATCGTTTTGTGCTTTTAATATACGAATGTGTTGCATTAAAAATACGAATCTTTGTTTCAAGTGAGACATTTTGATCTCCATAAAGAAGAGATTTTAGGTTAATAATTGAAGTATTACATAGTGCGTTTCGTAATACATTCCTCGCTTCATTATATTTATCACAGTGAAAGAAAAATGTTGAACGTGTTCAACGTTGCCACAGGAGCACAGAGGAGACTCTGACATATTTTTTGTAAATATATCATAATTGAGAGAACTGCACTTAGTTCGGAGTCTCGTATGCAGAATTTGAATACTTCTTTCGCAGTAATAGTAGTATTCTGAGTGCCGTCTTACTAAACATCGTACGTTAAAACTTACAGTCGGGACCCACGAGAACAAAAAACGTGTATTCACCGAATTACCTGCTAGTTTTATACCTTATTTGCCGTTTTTGAAAAAAATAGTACCAGGCAAACGTCGTATTTTCATTGCGCCTTTTGAAAGATGGTACCCGTCCAAGTGTTGTCAACGACAACGAAATGCTGTCAGCTGATTTGACAGTAACCTCGACACCATGCGAAAAATCACTAAAACAAACATATTTCAATAAACAAAAAAATGGCTATTTCAATCAAATATGTTAATAAAATAAAAACTATATCAAATTGGTCAAAAATTATTTCGATCGACAATTTTATATAGCCAAATATGGAGCAACGGTGAACCCCAGTTTGTTGACCTAGGATGACACGCCATTTTTGTTTACATATTTTGACAAGAAGGAAGCACCAATATACAAAATTGCTTCGCTGTTTCTGCAAAAAGTTGCTCATGAATGCTTTTGTAATAGTTTCTGATGATGGATTATTATAAACAATAGGGTAAGTGCATGTTTAATTCGTTTGATTCAATAGAAACATTAATTTTAATGCAGCCTTGTGAGCAATGATTGCCGTCAGATCTGAATTATCGAAATGGCTGCAATAGTCTTCCTTTTTTGGCAGAAAAAAACAAATGAAAATACTCGTTTATGGTACATAGATGATTGTACGTAGTTTTTCATGTCCGTTACGGAAGGCCTACAGTTTAATCTAGTATATGTTAAAGAAATATCGAATAATTCGGCTTCCTGTGATTTGAAGCAAGCCGATTGTGAGAAGCTGTTTCAATTTTTTTTTTTAATCGATAGGAAAACGATTTATTTCTTAATTAGTACACGGTGTTTCAATATACAAATGAAGTTGTATTATTCATGCATCATTTTGTACTTGAATATATTGCTAAATGCTTATAAATATAAGTGTGTTGATAAAGATAACTTGGTCCGTTGAATTTAGCCAAGCATGGTTTAAAGGGGTTGTCTCAAAAGTAACCTTAAGGTATTTTTTGGTTTCACTTTTTATTCTTTGAAAAAGAATTGAGTGCATTTAGTTTTCATTCGTTTTTATTTAAATTAAATTCATCATGGTAGTTTTGCAACGTGATTAAATATGATAAAACTACATTTGAATTATTTTTTTTAAATTTGTAGATGAGAAAATAACAAATTAAGTGTGTGTTTGTGAAAATGAAGTCAATGTTGGGCATATATAATTTCTTAAGTGTAAAATCTACAATACTTGTCACTAATATTGGTGAAATGTAACATTACAATAAAACTACAGTATATGTCACTTCAAACCATACAACTTCATTTTAATAACTTAAAGGTGAAAGTGAATAAGTTGTAAAATTCCTGTTCCTGTATCAGTTATGAATTCCCTGAATCTTCTTAATATAAGAGACTGAGCCATATAGGTCTCACTATACAGTTGAATTTTGTTCTATATAAAATATGGTCAAGGATTTCCATGATAAAAAAATAATTCCACATAGAATTTTTTTTTCATTGCAGGAATGTAAACCACATAAAATGCACAATAACTGGTAGGTTGACCACGTTGGTTTTTTAAAAGAGGGTGCAGTGACACCCTGCGATTTTTTGGAAAAAAAAGAAGTCCTCAGATGCTCATAAATACATGCATATCATAAATGTTGGAAATCCTAAAAAAAAATCACTTTTTTAACACCCGTGATGTCTTATTCAATGCAATATATGCTATACCAACTTTGCTTTACTCATCTGCAACAAGAAATCACAGCTACTATGAACCATTTTGAAAATATTTCAAAACCAAATTAAATAGGCCTTGTTTTCCATGGAAAAAAAGTTGTTTAGGCATAGTGCCACCATTGCAAAAAGGAAGTGCTTCCGTGGGGTAGTCGCATAATGGCGGTTGTAAATAATCCTCAATTCTTCTTCTTTAAAAATGCATTTTCCTATTTTTAATGCTCATTTTTTTTATTTGAATGGCATTATTGATGTATTTTGAACATTTTGATAGCATTTTCATGTTTGAATTGTGAATTTAGAAAAAAAAATGATGCTTGGAAATTGGGGTATGAATTCATGATTTAGGAAGTCTACTTTCACTTTGTCATCAGTGTACACACTGAGCAGAAAAAAAATCTCTTATATGACACATGACCCCTACTTTTCTCATCATATTTTGATAGTGCAGAGGTTGACAAACAGTAAAATGTAGGTTTCACTTCTTTCATTTGGGACCCTCTACGAATGACAAGCCTTCAAACTTTTATTATTTACTATAGAATAAAGAACAAAAATCAATGGTGGGGTTACACCTATAAGAGAGACTTGAGTGAAATGGGGGTGATTTTCCAAAATGTTAATTGTAGGTAAAATAACCTCTTTTTTACACTCTCATAGTATTAAATGACAAATTGGAGACATTTGCTTCATAAAAAAACAGATTTTGGCAAGTGTATGCCTCAAATAATGCATAATTGTGCATATTTACATTGAAATTTCATGAAAAATCACAAAATTTTGAAGATTTTTTATTTTGGATGATTTAAATGTGCAATTTTTAGCATGTACATTGTATTGAATAATGTATTTTGGTAAGATAATGTCTTCAGTGTATCATGAGACTGTTTTGGTGTAAAAATTTTAATGGAATTAGTTTAAAAAAAAAATTTTTGGTAAAATGTGTCAAACACATCAAAATTGCAAGTCGGTCAACATCTCGCGCCTGTATATAATGATCATGTAAAAAGTGGTATTTTGACAAAGTTTCAGTATTTAATGCCTGCAACTTGGCAGTATTACTTCAAATTGGTAGTACTTAGCAAAAATGAGGTAATTATGAAATTAAAAAAAAAGAGTTTCCTTATAGGCATAGTGCCACCATTGCAAAAAGGAAGTGCTTCCGTGGGGTAGTTGCATAATGGCGGTTGTAAATAATCCTCAATTCTTCTTCTTTAAAAATGCATTTTCCTATTTTTAATGCTCATTTTTTTATTTGAATGGCATTATTGATGTATTTTGAACATTTTGATAGCATTGTCATGTTTGAATTGTGAATTTAGAAAAAAAAATGATGCTTGGAAATTGGGGTATGAATTCATGATATCGGAAGTCTACTTTCACTTTGTCACCAGTGTACACACTGAGCAGAAAAAAAATCTCTTATATGACACATGACCGCTACTTTTCTCATCATATTTTGATAGTACAGAGGTTGACAAACAGTAAAATGTAGGTTTCACTTCTTTCATTTGGGACCCTCTATGAATGACAAGCCTTCAAACTTTTATTATTTACTATAGAATAAAGAACAAAAATCAATGGTGGGGTTACACCTATAAGAGAGACTTGAGTGAAATGGGGGTGATTTTCCAAAATGTTAATTGTAGGTAAAATAACCTCTTTTTTACACTTTCATAGTATTAAATGACAAATTGGAGACATTTGCTTCATAAAAAAACAGATTTTGGCAAGTGTATGCCTCAAATAATGCATAATTGTGCATATTTACATTGAAATTTCATGAAAAATCACAAAATTTTGAAGATTTTTTATTTTGGATGATTTAAATGTGCAATTTTTAGCATGTACATTGTATTGAATAATGTATTTTGGTAAGATAATGTCTTCAGTGTATCATGAGACTGTTTTGGTGTAAAAATTTTAATGGAATTAGGTAAAATAAAATTTTTTTTGGTAAAATTAGTCAAACACATCAAAATTGCATGTCGGTCAACATCTCGCGCCTGTATATAATGATCATGTAAAAAGTGGTATTTTGACAAAAGTTTCAGTATTTAATGCCTGCAACTTGGCAGTATTACTTCAAATTGGTAGTACTTATTTTGAACATTTTGATAGCATTGTCATGTTTGAATTGTGAATTTAGAAAAAAAAAATGTTGCTTGGAAATTGGGGTATGAATTCATGATTTCGGAAGTCTACTTTCACTTTGTCACCATTGTACACACTGAGCAGAAAAAAAATCTCTTATATGACACATGACCCCTACTTTTCTCATCATATTTTGATAGTGCAGAGGTTGACAAACAGTAAAATGTAAGTTTCACTTCTTTCATTTGGGACCCTCTATGAATGACAAGCCTTCAAACTTTTATTATTTACTATAGAATAAAGAACAAAAATCAATGGTGGGGTTACACCTTTACCGTGGGGAAAAAGGGGGCGTTACTGTGTAGTGAGGCGCATATGGAGCCATATTGTTTAATTTTTCTAAATGTCATTACTTCAAATTCTGGTCTTTGATATTTGTCAATGGGAAATAGTATAATGTCTTTGATTTAGCATGATAAAAGAAGAAAACAGAAAAAAGACAGATGTAGAAAATGAGGTATTTACTACAAACAAAATTTATATTGGTGTTGATAAAGGTAGCTCAAGCATGTCTTGCAAAGTAACATTTTGAACAATTTGAAGATAAAGAAGTTGAGAATCAGTATAACAAAAATTATGTATAAGAAAATTATAAATGATTTTTTTAAATGATGCTTATCCATTTTAATAAAAACCAAAAAGTTTAGCGTATATATCAAATCCACCAAAACGTGACAAAATCGATGTTTCAATTGCAGCGGTAGACTTGAAACGGAATCCCCATTAAAAAAATAGACAGCACTTTAATACTTTTTCACATCGCGTGAACTTGTAAGATGGATCAATTTGAAATCAAAATGAAATCACGCGACTCTTTTAATACGTTACAAAATATGTTGCAAATTTAAGCGGGAAATCTATTTTAGTCTATCCTAGGCGCGTAGCCCAAGTTAGGAAACTCCTTTTCAATATGTTATTTAAGCATGTTTAAATAGATATCCTTTTGGTATTGCGGGGTCAATGAGTATAATATTATATAGACATGATTTATTGGAAAAAAATGCTTTAAGCATTTTTTTTTTTTTTTAAAAATCCTAATAAATTCCCTTTAAGCAATTACAAAAAAGTAAACAATGAGTAATGATATAAAAGTGGTCCCTATTTCTGATATATTTTCAACGTTTGGTGTACAGAGAACTTGGATACATAATGCTATTTAAGAAATCAAACTAAGAATGTAATTAATTAATACATAAAATATGGTATTTAGTGTTTGATGGAATGTGGGATCCTTAAAATTATACAAATAAATATACAAGTAATATATTCCATGTTTGGTGATCTCATACAAACAGATACATTTTAAATGTTTTACTTTATAAATGTGTGGGTCAGGGCAGTGTAGTGACTGTGGTTGGAGTTTGCCGCTCACGCCAGAGGTTGCGGGTTCAATCCCAAGCTCAACCCGATGACTCTCGAAAAATAAAACTCAATAATGGTTCTACCCAGGAAGCGGACTCAAGAGAGATTTCATATATAATTAAGCTTTGAGCTTTCTTTGCAATCAAGCTAAAATAAATTAGTATAAACTAAGAGTTCAATGCTTACTAGAAATTCTGTGTGTGTGTCTGAGCAAGTTATTAGATTAGTATTTGCTTATAACTAGATTTGAGCTATTTATTTTGATAATTGCCATGAGAATTTATTTCACAATCATTGTAATTTATAAGTGTATATTTTGGAATAATCTTTTCAGTAGTCAGTAATAAAATTATTAACTTAATGATTTATGTGTTACAGAACTGTTACTGTACCTCTGAATTGTGTTCATAAAAACAAAACAAACTCTACCAGAAACAAAATAAATGTCCTCTGAACTTTGAATCATACACATTTTTTGTATTGAATTTGTGTCAAACTGTATTAAAGATGTTGCAAATACCTATTCTAAACAAAATCCACTTCCACAATTTTTTTTTATCCTGTTGATTGTATAAAAAAGTTAGCCTAATGTCAAAATAGTCAAAAACATGTTTTCCATCATAACATGTCTTTATATACTCATTGACCCTGTATTGTCAAAAGGATATCTATTTGATATTAAACATACCACAATTATATATTGAAAAGGGATTTCCTAACTTGGGCTTCTCGCCTAGGATAGTCTAAAATAGATTTCCAGCTTAAAAACATATTTTGGGACATATTAAGTGAGTCGCATGATTTCATTTTGATTTCAATTTGATTTGTAACACAGATTTACATGTTATAATTGTTTATCTTAGAAAGAGTCCGAATGACGATGCGCCAATCGTCAATCAGTGTTTAAGTGTTGTCTATTTTAGAATGTGGTTTTATTTAGTAAATCACTGCAATTTAGATATCAATTTTGCTTGTTTTTGGTGGATTTCACATACAGTGTACTTAACCATTTGTATTTTATTTATTAATGATAATGGGATGCTTTTCAACCATTTTAAAAATGATTTTAGTATTTTTTAGAGATTTATAGTGTTTTTTCAAATATTCCTACTATGCCTTATTCAGTCAGGGTGCTGTAAAAGTATGCCATCATTTGGAATTTGGAGGTAGAGTCAGTCCCATGTGCAGTGCCTGTGAGACCTAGTGCATGCTAAATATCTCACTGAACTTCAGTTTTAATCAGTGAATCAAATGACATTGACCTTGTTCAGAAATGAGGCTTCTGCAAAAATAGTTTTTTTCAATCATTTCAATTGAAACCTGTACACAGAAACAATCTAAAAAGGGTGATTAGTTTACTCAGTAATAACTGACTTATACACCGTCAACGGTTGTTTAGTAAAATTGCACAATTTAGTTGGGATAGCACTTATCAACAGCTTGAATTTGTGTGTCAGGTTACAGGTTATGAATAATATGCAAGTTTACATGTTTGATTATGTATTGATCAATTTATTGAATTGGAACTTCTGATTAATCATAATTTTGACTCAAACTGTGCAACAAAACAGATGGTATTGATAATAGTTTCCCTCTTTCGGATAGCAGCAGCTTTCGGATAAAACGTTTGGGTAGCTGCAGTATTGAATGAGTATGTTGGGAGCATGGCAAACATTTTTTAAAAAAAAACAGCGTGGTATTAAAAATAAAAAAATAGTCGGTGCACAGTCTGTCATATTTCTTGAAGATTTTAACAGGATTCAAATGTATTTTCAGGTTGCAAGATTTACAGTGCTACATCGAACCATGGTGTATTGCTTCTAAGCATGTATATCGAGATGGTAGTCAGTGCTTATTTTAAGTTCACTTTGAGGTAAGCTTATCTTCTTTGGTTGTATGGTGTTTAGCATCACTTTCAAAAAAAATAAGTTATATCACAACAATGTCTATTGGAGACAGTATTGTACTGTAAATGTTGCCACGCTGGTTTGTTATGCTGCAAACACATGGTATGATTCCCCATCCAGTCACATTATACTGACACTGGGGTGACCAGACCTAGAACTATCCTCTAAATACTCAACTCCAAGTGAGGAAGCTTTAAATGCAAAAGATTAACCTTGGCATCTACAGACAAAAAATTAAGTCCAAAAGTTCCTATTATTTATTTTAAATATCTATTATTAAATAGATTTTGTTTCATTTTGTTTTTTTCTTTAAATTCAACACTAGTTTATATATATCTTGCTTATAAAGTTAATATTTCCGCAAGATATATTGATTTTACACTTGTTATGTCAGTGTAAACTTTGTTGAATATTAAATGATCTTTGCGATGAAAAAAATATAATTATATGACAATGGAATACAAAGATACACGGATATAAAACAGATCAGAAAGTCAAAGTTATATTCGGACATAAATTCAAAATTAATCTAAATCGGTAATGCGTATAATATTTATAAATTAATTAGAACGGGATCTTTCACAGACGTACAGATAATTAAAAAAATAATTACCTTATTATAATGACCAGCAGCGGCATGCTGATCTGCGACGCCATATAGTTTTATTGCCCCTTCATGGTATAAAAATTCCGGTCACGGGTGTCAGCTGTGGAAACAAACCAGTATTGTCGCATATTGGCGCGTGCATTTGATTAGTCCATATACCCCCAGGACATATATCACGGCTTTGGTAAATTGCCGAACTACCCAAATGTTTATATTGACTTTCAAAGCGTTTAATTTTTTTTTATGATTTCTGTCCATTTTTCTTTAAAATGACTATGCAAAATCCAAATTTAGCAAAAAATAAATAAATTACCTACTTACCTACCCACATGAAAAATACTAAGTCAAAGCACAGCAAACAAATATTTTTTTTTAACTCTCTACTTCATAGAGATATAGCAGTACTGACCATCCTACCAGATACAGGTAGAAGAAAACAGATGTCAATAAACCAATACCCAGCTGATAAGGTTTCTGCTCCATTCCCATAGGGGATATTTAAAAATACATGTCGATTGCACACCCAGTTCATTAAAGTCATTATTTCAGTAAGAAATATTGATTTTATACTTTTTTTGTGTATGTAAAATTTGTTGCAAATATAATTTTCTTTCTGGTGATATAAAAATTATTATTTTATAGCAATTGAATAATGAGATATATGGGTAGAAACTAAATAGATTTTGTTTCATTTTGTTTTTTTCTTTAAATTCAACACTAGTTTATATATATCTTGCTTATAAAGTTAATATTTCCGCAAGATATATTGATTTTACACTTGTTATGTCAGTGTAAACTTTGTTGAATATTAAATGATCTTTGCGATGAAAAAAATATAATTATATGACAATGGAATACAAAGATACATGGATATAAAACAAGAAGACTTTTCATTTCAGTTCATTTTTAATTTTGACACATATTTATACATACCAATATTTTACAATGATATTTTTATATGTAATATAATTCAAACAAATAAACTTAATAAAATAATTAAAGTAGGATTGGTTAAATAGATATATAATTTTTTACTAATTTACCAAAAGTATCATAAATTTAATGTTACTACACTTATTTATATACAAAATATGCAAGAGCGTTCAGTTATGGTTGGACAATTTTTTAATCTTTATTTTTTGGTGGAATTTGTACATTTATTTTCCATTTCAGGTAAAAGCAGCACAAAATTTAAATAAAAAAATATCAAATCCTCCTGAAAGTTTTGGTCCCGACTGCTATGTGTGAACTTTCAAACTGAAATAGGACAAAAACATACATAAGTTCACTAAACAGACAAAACAGATTATTTACAATAATAATTAAGGACTACCTTTACTACTAATAATAAATTATCAATACCTTAATTATAATTAATACAACTATTGCATATTTATTATTAGAATCATTATTATGAATAATTAACGACAATAATAGATAGGGGAAGTTTTAATTATAATAATGATAGGTCTAGTAACAATTTATCAGTTAATATAATGGTAAAAATAGAAATTACTTATTATTCTATTATGTGTTCTATAACCATGCTACAATTTTACCTATGAAAAAAAAACAAAAACGTTTTATTACTTTCCCTTCTTGCACATTTTTAAAAAGAATCCCCATGCTATTATTTTTACATGTAACTCTACTTGTATGTAAATAAATTGCTTTTGTCATCAGATCAGATCAGAAAGTCAAAGTTATATTCGGACATAAATTCAAAATTAATCTAAATCGGTAATGCGTATAATATTTATAAATTAATTAGAACGGGATCTTTCACAGACGAACAGATAATTAAAAAAATAATTACCTTATTATAATGACCAGCAGACATCATGCTGATCTGCGACGCCATATAGTTTTATTGCCCCTTCATGGTATAAAAATTCCGGTCACGGGTGTCAGCTGTGGAAACAAACCAGTATTGTCACATATTGGCGCGTGCATTTGATTAGTCCATATACCCCCAGGACATATATCACGGCTTTGGTAAATTGCCGAACTGCAAACTTACATAATTTACGACACCCCCTCCCCAACTTCTAACCGCCCGAAACCATAACGGTAAGCCACGGTAGCGTACATGATTCTATCCCAGTAATCGCAATCAAAACAAACATTGATTTATTACTGTGTCAATTATTACAGTCAGCACGCATGATTTTTAAAAAAAATCAAAACATGCCGATGTACATTTTCGGAAAATAGAGTTGACCTATTTCTTTCTGGAAAATTCCATGATCTCGCGTGATCGCTGGCATGGGTATTTACGATTGGACGCTATTTTTAAATGTAACCTATGTTGTCATGCATAATTTTACTACGCGAACTGCAATGCTACACGAATATTAACACCTGTCATTGAAAAATAAATTGAAACATATTGTTTTTGCAATTGGAAATGGGGGAAATTTTGTTATTCTCGCGTAAGTCTGGACAATGCAATGAATTCGCGTGATCATTGATAAATTGAAATGTATTGTTTTAGCGATTGAAAATGTGGAGATTTTTGTTATTCCCGCGTAAGCATGGACAATTCGATAATCTCGCGTGATCACTGATGTGACCCTATTTACGATTGGACGCTTTATTTAATTCTAACCTCTGATGTCATGCATAATTTAACTGTGTGAAATGCAATGCTACACGAATATAAACATTCGGTCCTTGAAAAATAATTTGAAATGTGTTTCTTTTGCGATTTAAATTGGTGATATTTGTGTTATTCCCGTGTAAGTCTGGTCGATTCAATGACATCGCGTGGTCACTGATATGACACTATGTGCAAATAGACGCTATTTTTATTAAAACTTTAAATAGTAACCATATTATGTCTTCCGTAAATTTACTTTGTGAAATGTTGCACTACAAGAATATAAACTTACGATCTCTGAAAAATAAATTAAAAGGTGTTGTATTTGTGATTGAAAATATAGAGCGTCGAAATGCGTCTTTATGAGAATGAGACCATGCGTCCATCACGTACCAGGTGTCCAGATGCGTATTTATGAAGGGGGGGGGGGGGGGGGGGGGGGGGGGTAGGGTCGTCAGAATGCGTCTCTATGAAGTAAAGGGTTTAGGATGGCATTGACCTACTGTAAAATAAATGTAAATTTATATGAATAAATCTTGTACATGTAATGAAATGATGGTTTAATTTGAATCTTAAAATTAGTTTATGCTACAAGCAAAGCTGACCTTCACATTGTCAATATTGGTTTTTAGCTCAACTAATCAAAGAATAAAGAGAGCAATTCTACTCTTGCATAACTATTATGAAAGTTGTTGCCATTGGTTGACCTAGTAATTCTTGTTAAAGTTTTGCATGTAAGTACCGTCAAGTCCATATCGCAACATTTATTACCACTCAATGTATTTGATTGAAATATGGCTTTGCAGTTATGAAACCAACTAAATCAAGTGGGATAACTCTTGTCAGATTTTTTTTGCAAATTATGGCCATTGTTTGACTTTGAATTTCTATAGCTTAGCAGTCTGTACATGTATTGGGTTGAAAATTCATACAAGGTATTGCAGTTATGAGACTTACTCAATTTAGTTAGATAGATAACTCTAGCTGTCAGCTCTTGTTTGTACACTCATGACAGTTGTGACTAATTGACATATACATCTTAATGGGAATGAAGGCCTCACATCTCAATATTTAAGATTTCATTTTTTCACAGGTATCTGAAATTATAGATATAAAGTAAATATATAGGAGTTTTGTGTACATAAAAGCAAACTTGCTTACTTATTGTGGTGGTAGAACTTGAGTTTCAAGTTACATTCCCAATATAATTATCTTATTATTTTCAGGTCTTGTCAATTTCCAGAAGGAAGATCTAGCTGATTACATGATAAATGCGCTGCTGACTTTATTTTGTCACTTGGAAATTGTCAAAACAATAAAGATAAATTATGCTTACTTACTGTTTCCTTTTAATTTTTTATTGTTAAGAAAAGGCATATAAAAATTTGTTCAAACGACAAAATAAAAGAGCAACTCAAATGAATGTATTAAACGAAAATGGTCCAACCCTAGATTCTATAAGCTTTCTTTGCCAAAGGGCACGAGGGCTTCAGCGATGACGTACAAGTTGTTGAAATCAGTAGATGGATCTGTGGCCGAGAAGTATAAGGCGCCATCTCTAGATCAATTGCCACTCACAGCTTAGTTTCAAGTAGCGCTTGCTCAAAAAACTTTTATGTCACTCACTGAGAATGCTGAAGGACAGTAGTTCTACTCAGATTGATTCTGTGGTCCTTCTCCACCAATAAAACGGGATATGCCATAATTATAAAATTTGAAATGTGTTGAAAATGGCATTAAACCTCTTTCAAAAAAAATTTGAAACCGATACACCTGTTGTACTATAATTTAACATGCGTGCTACTTGTGAATGTGAGAACATAAAGAGGATTATTTCCAATTCAAAATGTGTGCCGTTTAATACTAGAAATAGCGAAAAAATAACTAGCAGATCATGAAGGGGTAATATATGATTATAATTATGCTTAAATAAGAATGAATTTTTGCTAGTCTGAGCTGAGGGCTCGTTATGGTGAGTTTTGTGATCACTCTGTGTGTATCGTTAGTCGTTAACTTTTGCTTCAGATGATTTTTTCTCTAAAACCATTTCACACATTTTCACCAAATTTATTACAAGGCTCCCTCATGATTTTTCAAATCATGACTGTGGGTTCAGTTTGGCCCTGGGGCCCTGCCAACATCAGCTGATCTTGAGGAAATTTAAATAAAAAGATCTTCAAGATCCCAAGAAGTAATTTTTTAGCTCACTTGAGCAAAGTTAAGTGAGCTATTCCGATCGCCCCGTGTCCGTCGTTAACTTTCGATTGAAACGACAAAGAATTGTTACATGAAGCTCTTAAGTTTGCTCAAATGATGACCCTTGGGTCAAACTTGTCCCCGTCCAAGGGTTTTATCAGTTTTTTATTTTTAAAATTTCAAAATCATCTTCTCCGAAAGTGCAAGGGACTTATCAATTTAACATAGGGA
Source organism: Panopea generosa (assembly GCA_029582155.1). NCBI lineage: Eukaryota > Metazoa > Mollusca > Bivalvia > Adapedonta > Hiatellidae > Panopea > Panopea generosa. The sequence goes on along the minus strand of CM055894.1, from coordinate 74,704,435 downwards.
ACTTTTTAACGGTTATTAAAAATCTTTTTCTCAAAAACCAACTAGCCAAATTTGTTTATATTTGGTTTTAATGATCCCTATGAGTAGAGTTTTCAAGCTTGTTCAAATAAACAAGTTAAGGTCCTTTGGGTCCCAGTAAGGGGACTGATTTTTACATAGGAATGGTATAGGAAAACAGGAAATGTTTTTCTTATCCATTTTTTGGTATTATTGCAATCATAATGGTGTGTGAAGCATTGTTTAGTGAACAGTTGAGACTGAGTGCTTTAAAGGGGATTTACCGGGTAATAGCCATAAGGGGCCCAAAAATCTTCTCAAGAACTGATTAATGAAATTCATTAATGTTTGGTACAAGTGATCCATATGATGAAGAGTGAATTTTGTGCAAATGAAGAGGTCAGGATATACTTGGACCCAGTAAGGGGACTTCCATGTTTACATAGGAATAGTAAGGGAAAACAGGAAATTGTGTTTTTATCAGTTTATGGAATTATTCCAATCATATTAGTGTCTGAAGCGTTGTTAAGTCATAACTGTTGAGTTTTTTAAAGGGGATTTAATATCCATTAGGGGCCAGGTGGAGTCCAAAATGGGATAACAATATGAAAAATAAAAAATCTTCTCTAAAACTGATGAGTCAAATTCATTCATATTTGATACAAATGATCCATATGATGAAGAGTTTGGATTGTGTTCAAATGAAGGGGTTAGGAGGTATTGGGCCCAGTAAGGGGACTTTGATGTTTACGTAGGAATAGTATGAGAAAACAGGAAATTATGTTTTTTCTCATACATTTTTGGTATTATTCCAACCATAATGCTGTCTGAAGCATTGTCCAGTCATAACAATTGAGACTGTGTCCATTAAAAGGGATTTAATATCCATAAGGGGCCAGCATGCGCCAAAAACGGGATACAATTTTGAAATTTAAAAAAATTTCTTCTCCAAAACTGATAAGCCGAATTAATTCATATTTGACATAAATGATCCATATGATGAAGAGTTTGAATTTTGTTCAAATGAAGGTGTTAGGGTATATTGAGCCCCAATAAGGGGACTGATATTTACATAGAAATAGTATTGGAAAATAGGAAATTATGTTTTTCTCATCCATTTTTTGTATTATTATAATCATATGGTGTCTGGAGCATTGTTTACTCATAACTGTTGGTCCTTTATGGGAATTTGATATCCAAAATGAACCAGCAGGGGTCCAAAAAGGAATAAAAATTTTGAAATTTCAAAAATCTTCTAAAGAACTGAAGAGTCAAATGCATTCATATTCAGCATAATAAAAGATCGTAAAAGTAGGAGGTCCAATATTGTTCAAACGAAGGGGTAAGGATATATTGTAGCCCAGAAAGAGTCCTTGTTTTTTACCTATGAATGCTATGGGAAAATAATAAATTCACTTATTAGCTCGAATATTCGTGGAATAGGAGTAGAGGCGCTATTGTACTCGCTTCGGCGTCAGCGTTGGTTTTCCAGGTTAAAACATTTTGACATAATTTTATCCCTTTTAGACTTAGAAATTTTGTTTTTAGCAGGTTAAAGTTTAAAGTACAAGGATCTCGGATGTTTAACAAATAGGGTCCGATTGTGGTCCTCTCTCAAATTTGTTCAAAACCATGACCCTGGGGGGCAAAATATATTATTTTTCCCTATTTTTTTTTGTCTCCTCTTCTTTACTGTAAAGTTTAATCCTTTTTCTCTCTTATTTTCTTTATTTTCATGAAAGGGTTTCCAGTTGTGATAAACTATGCATGCTGGTACAAAATTATTTCAACTATAGAACCATTTTCATGAACTGGTACCGGTATTTGCCCTCTGCTGTGAAGTTGGTGCATAGGCCTATATGTCATCCATTCCCTTTGTTGTTTTAAAAAAAAACTGTTGATTATGAAAATGAATAGTGTTGTTGAATTATTTTGCTAATTTATTTTTAAAAGATAAGCAATAATTATAGTTTAATTTCACCATCCCTGAGTTTTGTTTGTAGTTTTATTTGGTACTTATTTCCTGAAAAAGCTGTTATTTTAGAACAGCATCGAAAAAGTCGAGTGCGCTGTCCCTCCAGCAGCTCTTGTTATCATCTTTTGTAGGAATTATTTGATGTATACATTTTAGATGTTGTCAGTAAAATGGAACCTAATTGTAGTGTTTCAATTGCCTGTGAAACAATTATCAAACACAATAGAATTGTTAATTTTTTATCCCCCTTTTGAATTCAATGGGCCACACAGTATACAATACTAAGAGGCCAGTAGTGGTTAAACGTGTGAGTTTTAATAAAATGTGATTATTTTGTCATAGGATGCTAAAATATGTTTAGAAATAAAATCAAGCTCTCAGTAAAGTTTCATGCACAGGAAAAAAGTTTTATCAATTATACTGATGCATTGGGCTGCTTGTTCATGAAATAAATCCTATTGGTGAAAATTAAAAAAAAATTGTTTTTAAGACAATGAAAAAACAAGCCTAAATAAAACAATGATATCAATATACTAATTGTTCTTGTGAGTGTTCAGTGTGTATATTTATACATTTAATAAAGAAAAGAAAACTGCACAGAAAAGGACCATTTGGATATTGAAATTATTGTTTCATAAATTAGGCCAATTTGTTCATACTCTTAAAACCAAAGACATAAAGTACTGTTAAAACTCAGTTGTACATGCATATTTAAAATGATATTTTTCTTTTCATTATTAACACTTAATTGCAATTCAGTGTTAAGTGCACTTACTGATTCAATGCAACATCATAGATCAGACATTTAAGATTTTTTTTAACAAAAAATAAGAAAGTTAGAAAGAAATTTTGTTATAAAAATGGCTTTTTTAATAAAAAAAATAGCCTTCTGATAAAAAATGTTTTCTTCTAAATTCTAAATGGTTAGTTCAAAACTGTATACAGTTTTAATTATTCTATGTATTGTTTATTTAATATCATAAACAAACCTGACCTATCAAACACATTATTAGGCTCTATATATCTTTATGCTAGTTGCAACTATAGTCTACCAGATAAATTTATTGTCATGAAAACCTATAAAAATAAAATATTTGAAAACGGATGTAATTTATTTTATAAAAACTCGTACAATAAAGTGCCTCTGGTTGATAGAAAGAAAAGAAGTAACAAATAACAATGTAAATAACACTGATTGTCTTCTTTTTACTTTTGAGACGACCCCCCATATAGAATCAGTATGCGTGAACTCGCCACTTTCACCATCGCAAAAATCGAGCAAGTGGTGTTAAAAAATCTAATATTTTGTATGTTTTTCGTCGTTATAAATAATAGTTTAAATGTGGCAGACATACTAAAATCTTTGATTTTATAGCACATGTATAAAAAAAGAAAAAAACACATTCGTATAATAGCATAAACGTGAATCGAAAATGAGCGATTTTCAAGATCGGCGAAACAGTCGAGCATAAAAAGTGGCCTTTGCCGCAGGTTAAAATCGATATTTTAACCAAACAAAGCAAGCATACTACATTTTTAAAGTATTCCAGCATTTCTTTTATTATTATAAATGTTTCCGAATCGAACATCAAGCTGAAATCGTGGTATTGAGACCACAATTACAATCCCCCCCCCCCCCCCCCCCGCAGTTTACCCAATAAAATGGCGACCAAAATAAGGGGACTATTTTCACCGTTGCTACGCTGTCGTTAAGTGAGCAGGGTTGCGTACTAAAATGACCATGTGGGTCCTGACTGTTACGACAAATTTTCAATCGTAGCTATTTAAGAGCGTCTTACTAAAATAACGTACGATAATTTTAGTTAAGATATCGTAAATATTTGTCGTAACTTCGCGACTGATGGAACCGAACTTAACGCTGGATTTTATCGTAAGTGTCATGGCGGCATTCGTTCCAATTGTTAATGTCAACAGGTGTTTTTGCCGAGCTTCGCAAGTTTTTCGTGAGAGACCCGATATTTAAGGAATGTTTCGAGACAACGAAATAGTATCGCGGTACAGGCTGGATCGTGAGTCCATCAGTTACTTGGAGCACCTTCTGATGGAAGATTTGTGCCAAAATACAGAGCGAAGTTACCCTGTGTCTAATTAACGCAAGTATGACCTACAATTAATAGAGTTTGGTTAAATATTATTTATTCCGTCTAGAATGAAATAAGCATTTTTTATCTACCCATCAAGGGGAATAATCCAGCTTACCCCAACCAGTCGGAAGTTCCGACTACAGTTTGTGAAAAAAACAAAAATATCGAAATTGAGAATATTTTTCACCAATTCATGAGTAGCTGGTGGAACAAATAAGCATACTGAATAACCTGTATCCATATCGGACCTCAGAAGACTCACCAACAGGATTATATATTAGTTGATCATCGGTTTTCGTAAGGAATTTGAGATAATCTAAAAACTCCTTTTTTTTTCGTGACTTTAGTCCAATTTTGTATCTGTTTACCTGTATTGTATATATATATATACGCAGTTGGAACACTATTGTTATTTTATTTCAATAAAGAGAGACCGTGTTAGTAGGCTTGTAAGGCCCTATGATGTTTTGCTTAAATAGCAGTGTGGATCCATCCATTGACATTGATTGACGCCTATCCCTACTGTGTCTATAACAAATCATAGTTGTACTGTTCAGTGTCCTAAATATTTATTGATAGTGTAACAGATAACATTGTTCATTTTTTTCTATTAAGATTTTGTTAAAAAAAGTAAAATTTAAGAAGCTTATGTTTATCATTTGGTCCATTCTGGAACTAGGTTAGCTTATACTACTGTAAGCACTTTATATTAGCCAAATTGCAAAGTTCAAGCACATGTGAACTGTGGTTGAGTCTGCTTCCTGGGTAGAACCAGTTCTGAGTGTTATTATTTGGGTCAAGCTGGCCAACACTCATTCTCTATCCTCCACTGCCATCCCCACTTATCTAGGTTGTATAAATTCCCTGACCATACACTGTTCCAGTCAATGAGCTGTAGTGTATAAATCTAATTGTATTTTATCCTTGATAAAGACCCAAGTGATTGAAATATTGGATATAATATATTAATATTAGAACAAAATGGTTTGCTTCTCATCTTAAGAAGGTTGAGCTAATCTCTTAAACAATCGCCATGATGTATAACTAACCATCTGAAAAAATTTAAGCGGGGCATTATGGATATAGTGTTGGCCACTTGCACCAGAGGTTGCAGGTTTGATCCCCGGTCATCCCGATGCCTCATAAAACAACACTGAGTACTGGTTTTACCCAGGAAGTAGACTTAAGAGCGGTTCATATAAGCTATGAGCTTTCATCACAATCAAGCTAAAATAAATTAGTATAAACTAATCTAAATAATTGACAACTGGTAACAAATGAATGTGTTTTCTTTTCAGATCTTGGTGGGATTGCGCTATTTTGCCAAGGTAGATTTTCTGTCAGAAGTTGCTGACTTGCATGGTATCAGCAAAGCGACCGCAGCAAGATTGCTTGACAATTTTGTTGATGCAGTCAATAGACGTGTTAACACTATAAGGTATGTTTTAAGTGTTTACATTATTATACATCAGTTGATCATTTTTATTTAAAATCATTTTTACCTGGTACTTATTCGAACAAAAACAAGTTGTCTGGGCCTATGTGTTTATTTCAACAGATTAAGTTGAAAGTGGGGGCTGTAAATTGTAAGATAAATCTGGATAAATATCAATTATCTCCAAAAGTATTTATAAGTTAATCTCAAATGGAGCTTAATCACTTGAGCAGACGTGATGTGATATTGACCATTGAAAATCAGATTTGAACAACCTGAATGAAAACCCTTAGTATACTAGTTAGCATATCAATTTTCTTTACCAGATTTCCTTCATCAAAATAGCAACTTTAGAGAATGAAGCTGGGCTTCTATCAAAGAGCTGGCATTCCAGGAATAGAAGGGGCAATTGATGGTACACTTGTACCGATCATTGCCCCTACTGTAAATGAAGAGGCATATGTGTGTCGTAAGGGGTTTCATGCTGTCAACATCCAAGCAGTAGTGGGATTTGACATGAGGTATTTTTTAATATATTTTGAGAAAAGAAATGTAGCATGAAGATGCTCAAACCTGGGACCTTTTTAATACAATGCAATTACAGATCTATCACGACTGCTAACATTAATCTCCCTGTGCAGTTGTTTTATTAGTTTGCATTGTGAGATTTGCTTAAACTCCAGGTGACAATTTGTTGTTCTACTTTAAAACTGTTAATCTTTATGAAAGAATCTAAATAAACACTCATCATAGCTGGCTGGGCAAGATTAGCTGTCGTTAGTGTGCCTGACTGTCAATCCAGGGGCGCGAGTTCGAATCCCCGTTCGGCTGCAATCTCCGTTATGTTTGATATACAACATTGCGTCTCATTATCATTCGTCTCTCACCGCTGATTCAAGTGAAAAGTTATCAGTTACTTGTGGAGATGGGGTGTGCTCAAGTACTGGTTAACCTTCCATTGATCCCATGGAATAGTGATTAGGTTCACTAATCGTCTGTTAGCCCTGAATGCACAAAAAATATGCTAAATAATTAATCGTCATCATAACTGTCTTAAGTTTGTGTTAATATGGCTTACGCTTGAACTTCATTATATATATATACATTTGATTTTAATATAATTGTCTATTGTATGTGGAACATTCTTGAAATCAGCTTAAAAAAGAGATGATACACAGTAAACATAGACAAATTTTCAGTCTTTCTCTTGTTTGTATTATAGGATATCAGGCAGAAGTTTTGCTTTTCAAGATTTTTTACATATCTCACATTGATTATTTAAGCTGACATGCGGAAACATTCATACATAAAAACTATTTTCTTTACATTGGGTTTATAGATTCACAGATGTTGTAGCGAAGTGGCCAGGGTCACAGAACGATGCAGCAATATTGAACATATGTGGACTAAAGGTATTAGAATAATTATTTATAATTCCTTATTTGTCTGTAAAGCAGATTCATTTCATATTTTTAGTGTGCCACAATCTGCCATTATTGGATAATGTTTGGACAATGTTTGGTAGAGTTACTTGAATAGGGCGTTCTTGTTCCAATGAACTGGGATCTTTAAAAACATGTTGAGGTGATGGCGTACAGTATTTCCAAATGGATAGTGATTATCAATCCAAGGGTCTTGAGTTCAAATCCCTGCTCAGCCAGTCTTCCTGATGATTGATATAATACATCACGTCTCGTTATCATTCATCATCTCTTATTGCCGATGCAAGTGGTAAAGTTATCAGTTAGTGGTGGAGATGTGGATGATGGGTGTGTTCAAATTTTGGTTTACCTTTCAGAGTGGTTAGATAAACTGATCATCTGTTATCCCTCGATGGCATAAAAATGACACCAAATATTTAACCAATAAATTAATGATATTTACATTTCTACTGTAATCGGCCTAAATGAACTATATAGATAAACTACATTTCATTTCCCTATGAAAAACATTTGCGGCTTGGTGGAGCTAAAAGGATCAGTTTGCATTTCATTGGTTGTATAATCTTGATTTGCTAGTACGATGACATGTTGTCACCAGTTTCATGTGATGTTTGTTGTAAGTTGCCATAAAAATGTGTGCACACATTCAGTGTGTTGACAGGATCGCGTGGTTGTAAAAAAGGCCTTTGGACTTTTTAAGTCCAGATTTAGGAAAGTAATGAAACAAACAAGCAATAGAGTTAAGTTAGGTGATTTTTTTTTATTTGGTGTTAGAATCAAATCCAAGATAAACTAATAAAGTAGTGTAATTTTCCTATTTTTTATAATATCATATAACATGAGAGCAGATGACTAAAGAAGAGTCAAACCGAACACATGTTCTCAGATCCAGCTATGTAAATGATAGCAATGGGAATAGAATTATAGATGTGCTCTATAAACTTAGTGAGTCAACTGGTTTTAAAGTTGATAATAAAAGTTGTTAACTAATTCAAATATATATCACACAATGGTCATGCGACCCTCTAATAAGTTTTCTTCAACACTTTAAAAGTCAATAAAAAAGTTTTGGAAGCTAAATATTGGATCAAGTACGTAGGATATGTATTGTTTTTTCATTTATTACTTAGTAAATATATAAAATTTTAATGTTCAATCCTATTTCAAAACAAACATGGTCTGCTGAAATATCTCAAACAGCATATCAATTATGGTTCTCTTACACAGAGAAAAAAATGTCCCTTTCAAACAATAGATGGATGAGAGTTTTAAAAAGAAAGCTATTTTAATTAAGCAATTGATTGAATATTAAGCATAATTTTTATGCCATTGAGGGCTAATAGATGATCAATTAACCTAACCACTGTTTTCTGGGATCCTGAAAGGTTTACCAGAACTCAAGCACACCCCATTTCCACAAGTCACTGATAACTTTCCCACTTGATGAGCTGTGAGAAACGAGTGATAATGAGACGCAGTGTCATATATCAATCATCAAGGAAATTGTTACTAGGCGTGGATTCAAACTCGCCACCCCTGGATTGATAGGCAGACGCGCTAACGACTGAGCTAATTGGGCTGGGCTTGATCAAGATAAATCATGAAAATGTAATAATTATTTTATATAAGCAGAATGAGATATATACATAATTTGAAATGTTTCTATTGCAGGTGTTTACATCGCTCAGGTAGGTGTGTACCTTTCCAACCTGCAAAATGCTGCAAAGTTGTAATGGCACGCATGCGATTTCATAACCTATATTTTGACAATAATGTGCCCATCCCCGAAATGTGTTTACAGAACAATGAACAATGTAATGATGAAGTTGTAGAAGCTGATGAAAGAGGATCAGGCCAAACTATTAGACAAGGCATAATCAACACGTTTAACTAGAGTCATACATATTATGTTTGTTTTACAAACTCAATATTAAGTCTTTTGTATTAATATATGTTTTTACTTTTAACTTGTTTTCTCAGATTGCTTGCTGACGAGAATACTAGGTTAGTGCTTTTCACTACAAAGTTATTAGGCGATGCTTAGAAAACACAACAAGGCGAGGCTCTGCAAAGCCTTTGTTGTGTTTTCGTGCCTAATACATATTGTAGAGAAAGTCGCTTAATACCTTTTATTCCATTTATCCTGTCAAACAAATAATGTTTTTAATATAAATTCTTATTATAATTTCATGCTTGTTAAGTAAATACAAGAGGCCCAAGAGGGCCTGAATCACTCTATTTGCAACTAATGGATTGATGAACATTTCAGAGGAACGACATAAACTATGCTGGCCTAACAGCTAAAATACTGATGATGTAATCTAGGCCAAAACTTTATAAGAAAAAAAACAAGTAATTTTAAGTTGAATATTAAAGGTTCATTAAACTTCCGAAACGGTCGTTTTTATTTGAAGTTAGTTTTACTCTTCCAAATCATAGACTACATGTTTATTTGATAACTGAGAGACTTTGCAAACAAAAAATAAATATAAAGCACATTGTTAGAACATAATTTAAAAAAGGTTTTGTTAACAAAATAATGTTCGTCTCTTTCATTTGTGAACTTCTGAACACTGGCGAAGGTACAGTCGGATAGCAACCTAGTCATTACGGAATTACAAAAATGTAAACAAAAGTTAAAAGCTCGGTCTACTCGTCTAAGAAGTACACATTTCGCTGGAAGTTATTTGTTTTCTCGCTTTTTTAAAAACAGTCACTAAGAGGTCTACAGGAATGGTTTAAGCAATACTTTGAACACATTTCATAACAATTTGTTTTGTTATTATCAAAAAGTGTGCATTTCGAAAGTTTAATGAGGCTTTAAAATTATTTACAAACTGAATTTTATAACGGGAGAAACACTTTGAACAGGTTTAGGTGAAGATTCCAAAATTCTGATTAAAGTATTGTTTGTAATTTTTTGTTGCTCAAGCATTTCTCTTAAAATGTCATTCTGTGCTTGTTTGATGTCCAACGCCCGTCTCTTTAACTTAATATTTTCTTCTCCTTGATCCAAGATCTTGGAATAATCATCAGTATCTAGAAAGAAAGAAATACAAACGTTAAGGAAATATTACAAGTTAGGCAGTTGATCTTTAAGAAGCCAAGCGTAATTAGCTCTTCCATAAAGTTGAAGTAAGTGTTACAGTATCAAGATTCTATATACACATATATATGCATACACATCCCCTACTAAACTTTGATTGAAATACATGTAGATAAAACAAGAGGCCAAAGAGGGCCTGAGGACGCTCTACTGACTCATAGTGGCCATAGTTCTTTTTGAAATTCTCCTATACAATAGAAACATCGGGGTGGAGTCGTTTTTAACCCTAGTGACACCATTTGAACAAATCTAATAAAATAATAGTTAGTCATCATTACTAGATAAACATTTTGAAAATGTATTATATTATTCTGTCACTTAGATATCATTTGATCATTGATTGAATGTATGTATTATGTTTGTGTATTGTAAAAAAAAAAAACTTAATAAAAAAAAAAAAAATATATTGCATGGTGCTTCAATTTTGTATGAAAATTTGCTAGTGGCATTTATAAACAAAATTTGCTGATGATTCAGAGTTATTAGACTTCTTGTAAAATAATGAGGTACCATGATCTTTTTATCTACAAATACATACCACACATACATATTGCATAGCTTGATTCCTTATACATACCTTGAAAAAGGTCATCATCGTCCATAATTCTGTCTATAACGGATTCTGGAAGGAAGCTTACAACCAGAAAAAATAAGGTTAAATACAAATTTTATTCTGCAAGTAACAACACCCATGTTTATAAATGAATTATTTTATAAAGATAGTTAGCGGTTAGGCTTGCTAATCTTCTGATAATACTTTTCTTATATATAAATATATTTATCATGTTTCAATACTGCCTGTCTAAAAATAATTTCTGATCTCATAATGACTAGTATTTTCAAGAAATCAGGAAGATCACTGATAAGCCACACCTTCATATTAAACAGGAACAGATAGAGTTGTAGTCTTATTTAAATCAATATAAGTAATGTTAATTAGCAATATAGAAAAAAGATATTCAATACCTTTTCCTCCCAGTCCTTTAAAGGTGAAGGTGCAGGCCCCCCTCCAGTCTGCCTACTTTCCTTTCGGAACACTTGGGCCTTCCTTTTCATGGTAGACTGTAATATTCAATAAACACGAGTTATTAAAACAGTATTTTATCATGTCATTCAGCTGATTCTTTTCCCTCATAACTTTATCTGGCAACACAACACCATGTCATTGACAACATAATTCATACAAATTGAAGGGATTGTTCTCATAAAAAAATGACATGCAAGCCTTCAACTTGTTTTTCTTAGCCTTGCAATTTAGACACTGATGTGATATTCTCTGTATCAAAGCATATTTTTACAAGGATTGAATAATAAACTCCAACAATCGACACATGTGTAAAGATACTGTGCAAGATGAAACTACCTTTAAGAATCTTTCTGAGAATCTTTAGAGAATTTCTTCAAGCTCTGTCACACACAAGTCATATTCTGTTTTTTATAATTAATATATTTGGTATATGCATATGCGTTACCTTCGTATCTGTCCATTTTTCTTAACTTTCTCCTTGGTTCTGTTTCCTAAAGGTTAAAAAGGGGAAAAGTGTAGGTTACTTACAACAGTGTCGCTGTTAAGAATATATGGCCCAAAGTGTGCACTTCTGCACAATTCAGTCCATTTGTAACCCACTATATTCCTTTGGTAATTGAGGTTAACTGTGGTTACTTGCTATATATCTTTGGTAACTTTTGGTAACTAACTGTTTATCAATTATTCTTGCAGGCATTTTGTTCATTTGTAACCCACTATATGCCTTTGGTAACTAGGGTTACTTATTATATGTTTTTGGTTACTATAGGATTATTTGTTATCCTGTCCTTAATACGCACAGGAAGTTATTACATAATCTTATGTTATATTGCCTTTCATTAGCACAAGAGTGTGATATATGGCTCTCTGCAGCTGCACTGCCCTGAGGCAAATGCTTTTGATTGATGACAGTTTAAGACCAATAATTTATATAGCCAATAAAAATTAAGCTTTTGATTGCACAGATACATGTAGGCTATATGCTTTTAAAATCAAGCATAGTTTTTTGAGGAACCTGGAAAATCCGGCCCCATTCCAAAATTGCCATTGAGAATCCGTCCCTAAGATTATCCGGCCCCTGGAGAATCCGGCCCCATTTAGCATGGTCCATCCGACCCCACTTTTTATTTTTTTTAATAGCAACATTAGGGTTATTTATCATAAAAAAATATACACATAAAAAATAGACAATAATATGTTAACCAAAAAGTTTATATCATTTTAAAGAAATGATTTTGAAAATAATAATTTCAATTAAACCAATTTGGCAGAACAAATTAAAAAATAACATGATCACATCGGTTTTCCTAGCATTTGGTTATACCATTTTGAAAAAGATATACCCTTTGATTTAATTAAACAACGTTTGTTCGATACATATAAACAGAGTTGGTATGCAAATATTTGTAACTCGAATCGATTACGATCATATTATAGATTTTAAAAATAAAGAAGCATTTAAAGGTTTGCATACATATATGCCATTTTACAAACCAATCTAACTGAAGATGACACACGCAATAAATATCAATAAGACACAGTGGGGGCATTATTTACGATTACAATACAATTGTATTGAGTGCATGCACAATTTTTTATATCAGGAATACTTGGCCACGTAAATAGGTTGACGTTGCCATTCACTAAAATTAACTGCATAATATGGTATTACAATTACCTGAAGACATGCGATCCATTTTCTTGTCTTCTTTGAAATTATAATGATTAATGACTAGAGAGAGAAAGAGAGAGAGATCGTTTATGATTATATTATTTAATTAATTATTAAATTGAATTATAAATCATAAGTATTTCATTCCCCGAAAATGTTACTTTTCATTAACAATCATTGATTATTATATGCACTTTATAATTCCCGTTCAGAGTAAGTTTTCAATAACAATCCCACTGTAATTAATATGTGCGTTTCAAATTATCTAATAACTTTCCAATATTTCATTAGCAATACCAAATAATAATTTTTAAAATTAGTGTGGGGCCGGATATTCTATGCTAAATGGGGCCGGATATTCCAAGGACGTTTCATCCAGGGGCCGGATTTCTACGGGGCCGGATACTCCATAACTCATTTTCTGAGGATTTTATAAGTGCACAGATACAGTAGGCTAAATGCTTTTCTGAGAATTTTATAGAGTGAGTTCAGAAAAAAATTTCTTCTATAGTTCTTCTATAGTTCCTTACTTTCATTGTGGACAAAACTGGTTAAGTCCATATCTAATTCTTGTGTTACTTAATTCTTATTTAAAGGAGAGTATTATCTGTGTTTAAAGTGGTTGGTTTAGTTATCTACATGTCGACAGGTATGAAATTATAATATTTTTAAAGATATTTTTGTTATTGTGATCTCCATATAATTCAGTTGTGCTGTACAGCTAAACAGAAGCACCAACACAAAACACTGTACAGTTAGACGAGAGAAATACAATTGATTTGTTCATTCATCTTTTTTATATTGTAATAGATGGATGCTTTTAAATAATTAAATAATTTCACACTAACATCACACACAACATCATCAACAGCAGCAGCATCATAACCATTCACACTAACATCGCACATATCATCATTAGCAGCAGCAGCAACAACATCACCATTCACACTAACATCACACATAACATCATCATCAGCAGCAGCAACATAACCATTCGCACTCACTTCACACACTACATCATCACTAGCAGCAACATAACCATTCACACTTACGTCACACAATACATCTTCATTAGCAGCAACATAACCAATAAATTTCACACTAACGTCACACACTACATCATCATTAGCAGCAACAAATCTATTCACACTACTGTCACACACTACATCATCATTAGCAGCAACATAACCATTCACACTAACGTCACACACTACATCATCATTAGCAGCAACATAACCATTCACACTAACGTCACACATTACATCATCATTAACAGCAACATAACCATTCACACTAACGTCACATACTACATCTTCATTAGCAGCAACATAACCATTCACACTAACGTCACACACTACATCATCATTAGCAGCAACAAATCCATTCACACTAATGTCACACACTACATCATCATTAGCAGCAACATAACCATTCACACTAACGTCACACACTACATAATTAGCAGCAACATAACCATTCACACTAACATCACATACTACATCATCATTAACAACAGTTGAACACCACCATTCACACAATTATCATTCATCATCATCATCATCAGCAACAGCAAAACCACTTTCCAAAATAACACTACCTACAACAGCATCACCATTCACACTAATGTCACACACATCATTATCAGCAGCAGCAGTACTATCACTATTCACACTAACATCACACATATCATTATCAGCAGCAGCAACATAACCATTCACACAAACGTCACACACATCATCATCAACAGTAGCAGCAATATCACTATTCATACTAACATCACACATATCATCATTATCAGCAGCAGCAACAAACCATTCACACTAACGTCACACACATCATCATCATCAGCAGCAGCAATATCACTATTCATACTAACATCACACATATCATCATTATCAGCAGCAGCAACAAACCACGCACACTAATGTCACACACATCATTAGCAGCAGCAGTAGCAATTTCACTATTCATACTAACATCACACATATCATTATCAGCAGGAGCAATATAACCATTCACACTTACGTCACACACTACATCATTATTTAATAGCAGCAGTAAACTCGGTTTTTGTAAGTATATCATTGTCACGAAAGAAGTTGAATGCATGTTTAAATATATTTTTTTCAAAAACTTTCTCAATTGTACAGAGTAGAGAAATTGGTATATAGTTAGAAACGAGAGACGTGTCACCACCTTTGAATATCGTACAGATATTAGCTTCCTTCCATATATTAGGAACAATTCCTTCGCGTAAGGAATGATTGAAAACAGAACATAAGGGGTCTGAGAGTTCATTTGCCAATTCTCGAAGGATACGATTATTTATTGCGTCAGGACCTACAGCTTTACCAAGTGGTAGAGTTTCTAATATTTGTTTGACATCAAATGGTGATAAAACGATAGAGTCAATATGATTATCTGTGGAAGTAATTAAGACAGGGATTTGAACATTGTTCTCATTTATCAATGTTTGGTCTCGGAAGAAGTTATTTAATACATTAGCCTTATCAAAATCATCCGTTGTTAAATAGTCACCAGACTGTAGAGGTGGTATGCACTCTTTTTGGTTTGTTGAAATGAGTGATTTTAGTGTTTGCCACCATTTCTTTGAAGATTTGTGTTCGGTTTTAAGTGTATCTAATAAATGATTAAAATGTGCATTTTTATTTGTACGGATAGCGTTAATTGATCCATTCCTAAGTCTACGAAATTTCGCCCAGTGAGCTAATAAGTTACTATGCTTGGCTTTACGATAGGCACGCTTTCTCTTGCTAATCATACGTTTTATGGAAGTATTATCCATGGGAGGTGAAATGGTTTGATTCGAACAAGTTTGTTAGGAATAACTATTTAGAAAGAGTTATTCTATGTGTTGTTATGTTGGTTGAATGTACATTGGTATCATTGTCATAGAGTGTGATCCAATTTGTATTTTGAGCTAAATTTCTCAATTTGTCATAATCACCTTTATCAAAACTCCATATATGTCTAGTGAATGATTTTATTAGATATTTCATAAAGTTATGAAAGCCATATACAGGGCAATGAAATCTTACATCCTGCTGAAGTAATGGTTCTCCTACACCACTTGCCAATAAACTATCTACTTTGCTTACTAAAATCACATCAATTATTGAAGATGAATTTTCTATAAAATGGGTTGGTTCATTTATACACTGATATAATGAAAATTGCTGACAAATAGACATCATTTTCCTACAAGAGTTAGAGTTATTCATATTTAGGTTAAAATCACCTGTAATAATAATATCCTGTATGTTTGTGTCTAGTGCAAGGTGGATAGAATTTTCAATTAATGTATGGTTGTGTATGTCTGTGTTAGGGGGTATGTAATACAATCCAAATAATATATGTTTATGTTTGATCATAATTTCAATCCATATACATTCAATTGCATGGGGTTCGAGGTCCTTTCTACGTTTGTAATGTACAGAATTCTTTACATAAAGCAACACACAACCATGACTGTCATCAGCACGATCTGTTCTCTCGGAATTTTAAAAGGAATCAAAATTAAGGTCATGAGATGATATTGTTTGGTTGAGCCAAGTTTCTGAAAAAGCCAGAATATCAAAATCACTTAGTTCGGTACGTAGAATATCCAGTTTATTGTAAATGCTTTGGACATAGTATTGAACGAATGACAAGTGTTTTGATAGGTCTATTGAATTACTCGCAGAGTGAGAAAATGAGGAAGTTGTACTAGAATTTGACTTTAGACTGGGCCGGGGTTAGGGTGCACATCTCCAGATAATAACATTAGTTCAAATAACCAAGCTGTACATACTACACCAAAGGTAACAAGCATGCACTGATGTAAGATTACAGCATTGTCGTAATGCACAACACTTAACGGGCAATGCTTTGATATGTAATAACCATGAACTCGGTTTAATTTTAGTGTTGCACGCGCTTGAATGATTATCATACAGTGTCGTGTAAAGTTTAACGTCAGAGTTGTAGATCTATAATAAGATACATGTAGTAAAAAACAATGGACATAGATTCAGCTGGAAATGCTTCATGACGGCAACCGTACTCTTGATTGAGGTTTTCATGATATCTTTAACAGTAGTAACACAAACAAGATGTAACCTATGGTGTCATGCATAATATTATTGCACGGACTGCTATGCCACGCGAATATAAACAACCGGTCCTCGAAAAATAAATGTATAAATATATAATATATATTGTTTTTGCGGTTGAAAATGGGGAGATTTTTGTTATTCCCGCGTAAATCTGGACAATTCAAAGACCTCACGTGATCACTGATAAATTGAAATGTATTGTTTTAGCGATTGAAATTGTGGAGATTTGTGTTATTCCCGCGTATCAAGAGTGTCACAATTTCAATCCATGCACTTTCCAACAAGTTACTGTTAGGAGATTTATACAAATTAACACTGTCATTACATTTTTATTTCCTAAAATTTCTGATCGAACTCTTTTTTCCCATACTGGCGTGTGTAAGCGCTTAATTGCGGATTTCTAATAACCATAAACAAGTAGAGCGATACGATCGACCATCTTTGTTTACAGCGAATGACAGGTTGGCGCGGTATTTTGGTCGGTTATGCTGATTGGTTTACCCCCGGTGACGTCATTTCGCCATATATGGAATGGCGAATTTATTTCAGGTGCCGGTAAGATTTTACCTGTATAACTGTGCTATATGGCAATCTGGTGGTGCGCACTTGCGGATTATATTTAGAATGAATGAATAGGGTTTTACGGCGTACCAACACATTATAGTTTATTCGACGCCAACAGGAAGGAAGATTCCAAGTTCACTCTACATGTACAAAAACAAGAAATTAACATACAGATAAAAAATATACATCAACAAATGAATATGCAGAATGAACCTAGAACCTTGATACCTGCAGAACTGCAGAGTTTCAACAAATTCTATCATATTACTCAAATTTGTCGCCTCTTACGACATGCATAAGCCACAGTGATCCTATTCTTGCCATCACTCATGGCTCCCTGGAACCACACAGGGGTTGATAATTTAACCACAATAGTGAACATGACAACAAATGATAAAATGAACATGACACCCATTCGGAGGATTCTTACCCCTCTGGAGAGATCGACAGCGATTCTATTCTTAGCCGGAACCACACGGATTATATTTAGAATACCAATTTGAATTGATTAAGCAAAAATTATTTTTGCATTGACGTGATAAACCTATGTTTATCAGACAGGCAATTTATCAACAGCAATGAATTCATTGACATGATAGATTAATATCTACATATCCAATCAAGAATAATCACAACTATAACTGGATGTATTCGATATTCGCAGAAATGAACACAATTCACTTAACGTTTATAACAGCTACTTCCACTTTCGCCACTACAACACTTTATGTTCATCTTTATATTGTGCATGGCATGTTACACAGTTCTTGATTTGGTTTGATACCCAACATAATTTGGCAAAGTACGTTATGGATCTTGTGGAAGACGGGTTATCTGGTGCAGTGAGCGAAATGGTTCCACTGCGGACCGTTCGAAACCGGAAGTAATCATTGTTGTATTTTGAAGTGTTACTATTGTATTTAACAAATACTTGATGGCATTAATTGTTCAATGTTCAAGATTGCATTTTCTGAGTTTTGTAGACTATCGTTCATAAATTTATTATTCCTTTTCAGTATACACATGTTTCTGCACTGGTAAAATCTAGTAAGGAATAGCTGAATCGTAGTATGTGAAGTCGGCAAGCAAACCAAGGCACGATCACTTTTGTAGAACAATACTTCTAGAGGTGACACATGTCAGGTTTTATATCATTAATTTTCACAGTTCACAACAACACAAAGTGCGTGGCAAGTCAATGGAGGTGTTTAGTTTGCCACACCGTATCAACATTTGCAGGAGATTTACGTTTTTTGGATTATACCAAGATGTGTATATTCTTTGACCACTGGAAATTACTGATTTCGGTACCGCAGAGTATCGTCTTCTGGCCGATGACGTTTTTTTCTGGTTAAGTAGAAGAGCAGTATATTTGCAAAGTATATCATATTGCTAGAAAAGAAAATATGATAAGATTAAATAGCAATATTCATTTACTGAAACATAAGTTCACCAATGGTTGTGGATCAACTTATACTCGAATAGCGAAATGTTGCAAAATTACCATGACCCTCCACACACACCCATACACACACACCCACACCACCACTTCATCGTTTACGTTTGTGAAAAGTTAATCTTATAACCGAACATAGTGTAAAATTGATATTAAGATGGCTTCATATGGGCTTAAATTGACCGACATATCATGAAGAATTGCTTGGTTTGTGCTTCATGCATTCAATATGATATGTTAATCCAATACCATTGTAGGTGTACCTATGTGTAAGATGGAACAAGAAATAACCATTGTAATATGGTTTTGTTTAGCTAATTATATATATTTGGATCCCGTCTGTGAGAATTACATATCGTTTCGATAAGGGTAACTATAATGTCGGGGCTTAAAGTGTCTCAGTGCGTGTGCTCGTTTACATGTGGTGACTTCAGTGTCCGTAGACATGTGGTGTATCAATAAATGTGGTGTCTATACATGTGGTGCATGTAAACACGTGGTGCCTGTATACACGTGGTGTCTGTATACATATGGTACCTGTAAACTTGTGGTGCCTGTATGCACGTGGTGCCTGTATACATGTAGTGCCTGTATGCATGTAGTGCCTGTATGCATGTGGTGCCTGTATACATGTAGTGCCTGTATGCATGTAGTGCCTGTATGCATGTGGTGCCTGTATGCATGTGGTGTCTGTTTTTATGTGGTGCTTATTAGTATGTGGTGCCTGTATGCATGTGGTACATGTTTGCATGTCGTGTCTGTATACAATTGGTGTTTGTATGTATGTGCCTGTATGCAGTTGGTGACTGTATGTATGTAGTGCATGTATGCATATGGTGCCTGTATTCATATGGTGCCTGTTAACATTTGATGTCTGTATACAAATGGTGCCTGTATACATGTACATGTGGTGCCTTTATACAAGTAGTGTCTGTATGCATGTACATGTGGTGTTTGTATACATGTGGTACCTGTATGCATGTGGTGCCTGTAAACATTTGATGCCTGTATACAGGTGGTGCCTGTATACATGTACATGTGGTGCCTGTATACAAGTGGTGCCTGTAAACATTTGATGCCCGTAAACAACTGTTGCCTGCATATATGTACATGTGGTGCTTGTTTACAAGTGGTGCCTGTATACATGTACATATGGTGCCTGTATACAAGTGGTGCCTGTAAACAAGTGGATCTGTATGCATATACATGTGGTATACAAAATGACATATGGTGCCTGTAAACATGTGGTGCCTGTATACATGTGGTGCCTGTATACAAATGTACATGTGGTACCTGTATACAATGTACATATGGTATACAAAATGACATATGGTGCCTGTAAACATGTGGTGCCTGAATACATGTGGTGTCTGTAAACACGTAATTATTCATAATGTATATATATATGTCTATGTGTGTGTGTGTATGTGTGTGTGTCTGTGTGTGTGAGTGAGTGTGCGTGTGTGTGAGCGTGTATGTGTGTGGTGTGTCTGTGTGTGTCTGTGTCTATGTGTGTAAATATGTTTGTATGTGTGTAAATATATATATGTGTGTGTGTGTGTGTGTGTGTGTGTGTGTGTGTGTGTGTGTGTTTGTGTGTGTGTGTGTTTGTGTGTGTGTGAAGGCGTGTACATGTGTCGACGTGTTTGTTTCTGTGAATGCGTAATGTAAAGCACTGCAATAATATAAATACTACTACTACTACTACTACTACTAATAATAATAATAATAATAAAAATGATGAAAATAATAGTAATAATAATCATAATAATAATAATAATAATAATATCTTTATTCGAATGTTATATACATCCCGGTTTGCTTTATTCGCATTCATTGTACATGTAATAACGATATAATTTTGTATTTTATGGCATGGGCTGGACATTAACATGTTCAGTATGGTCTTTATATAACAATAAATTATATATATGCTGCTCTACGATACTGGAAGAAATGAAAAGACATATTTAAAATCGCTTTTATCACGGATATTTGGATTACATCAAATATGTATAGCATTACTTAATTCAGTTTAACATGAAGAAAAACAGTAAGTCGGGGCCAGGTCAGTATGAATAAAACATTAATTTTACATTAATATTTTATATTTGCATACAGTTATCCATTTTAACAAATATCTATCAACATGGCGTTTAGAACATTTATATTATACTGATAGACAAACCTAAAAGAAAATTTAATACGCTTGTTTTCATTGTGTTTGGTTTACAGTGTGTTGTAACCATTCAATGGGAAACAGCTGCAGTCGTAGTTGTGACATACAAGTGTGTTGTCACCGTTCCATGGGAAACAGCTGCATTCGTAGTTGTGACATACTAGTGCGTTGTAAACATTCCATGGGAAACAGCTGCAGTCGTAGTTGTGACATACTAGTGCGTTGTAAACATTCCATGGAGAACAGCTACAGTCGTAGTTGTGATATACTAGTGTGATGTAACCATTCCATAGAGAACAGCTTCAGTCGTTATTGTGGAATACTAGTGTGTTGTAACAGTTCCATTGAGAATAGCTTCAGCCGTTATTGTGACATACTAGTGTTGTAACTGTTCCATACAGAATAGCTTCAGTTGTTGTTGTGACATACTAGTGTGTTGTAACTGTTCCATAGAGAACAGCTTCAGTCGTTATTGTGACATACTAGTGTTGTAACTATTCCATTGAGAACAGCTTCAGTTGTTGTTGTGACATACTAATGTGTTGTTACCATTCCATAGAGATCAGCTTCAGTCGTAATTATGACACACCAGCTGTGTTGTATCTATTCCATGGGAAACATCTGCGGTCGTTATTGTGACACACACGCTGTGCTGTAACCATTTCATGGGAAACCGCTGCTGTTGTTTTTGTGACATACTAGCTGTGTTGTAACTATTCCTTGAAGAACAGCTGCAGTCGTTATTGTGATATACCCGCTGTGTAGTAACCATTCCATGGGAAACAGCTGAAGTCGTATTTGTGACACACTAGCTGTTTTGTAACCATTACATGGGAAACCGCTGCAGTCGTTCATGTTACACACTAGCTGTGTTGTTACTCTTCCTTAGGAAACAGCTGTAGTCAATATTTTGACACACTAGCTGTGCTGTAACCATTCCATGTGACAGCTGAAGTCGTTATTGTGACACACTTATTGTGTTGTAACGACTTCATTGGAAACAGCTGCAGTCTTTATTGTGACATACTAGCTGTGCTGTAAACATTCCACGAGAAACAGCTGTTGTCGTCATTGTGACATACTAGCTTTGTTGTAACCATTCCTTAGAGAGCAGCTGCAGACGATATTGTGACATACCTTCTGTGTTGTAACCATTCCATGGTAAACAGCAGCAGTAATTATTGTGACATACCAGCTATGCTGTAACCATTCCATTGGGAACTGCTGCTGTTGTATTATGACACACCAGCTGTGTTGTAATTATTCAAATGGAAACAGCTGCAGTCGTTATTGTGACATACCCGCTGTGCTGTAACCATTCCATGGGAAACAGCTTTTGTTGTTTTTGTGACATACTAGATGTGTTGTAACTATTTATTAAAGAACAACTGCAGTCGTAATTGTGACATACCCGCTGTGTTGTAATTATTTCATGGGAAACAGCTGCAGTCGGTATTGTGATACATTAGCTGTTTTGTAATCATTACATTGGAAACAGCTGCAGTCGTTTATGTGACACACCAAGTTTGCTATAACAATGCTTTGGGACACAATATCAGTCGTTATTGTGACATACCAGTGATGTTTTAATCATTCCATTGGAAATAGCTGCAGTCGTAATTGTGACATGTCCGCTGTGTTGAAACAATTCCATGAGAAACAGATGAAGTCGTTATTGTGACACACTGACGGTGTTGTAACTATTCCTTTGGAAACATATGCAGTCGTTATTGTGAAACGCTAGCTGTGTTGTAACTATTCCATTGTGAAACAGCTGCAGTCGTTATTGTGTCATACCCGCTGTTTTGAAACAATTCCATGGGAAACAGATGAAGTCGTTACTGTGACACACTGACTGTGTTGTAACTATTCCTTTAGAAACATATGCAGTCGTTATTGTGACACCTTAGCTGTGTTGCAACCATTTCATGGGAAACAGCTGAAGTCGTCATTGTGACACGCTAACTGTGTTGTTACTATTCCATTGGGAAACAGCTGCAGTCGTTATTGTGACACACCGTCTTTGCTGTAACAATTCCATAGGAAACAGCAGCAGTCGTTATTGTGACATACCCGCTGTGTTGTAATAATTCCTTTGAGAACAGCTGCAGTCGTTATTGTGACATATCCTCTGTGTTGTAACCATTCCATAGGAAACAGCTACAGTCGCTATTTTGACAGTCTAGCTGTGCTGTAACTATTCTTTCGGGGAACAGCTTCAGTCGTAATAGTGATGTACTAGCTGTTGTGTAACCATTCCATTGGAAACACCATACAGTCGTGTTGTTACCATTTCCTGGGGAACAGCTGCAGTCGTTATTGTGACATACCAGCTACATGTATTTTGTAACCATTCCATGGGAAGCAGCTGCAGTCGTTATTGTGACTTATCAGCTATGTTGTAACCATTACACGCACTGAAACAATAAGCCACTCCAGCTGAACCGTTTATACAGGATATCTGCTTGTTTAGCGCCAAAAGTAAAACAGCCAACAGCAGTTAACGACGCTATATAGCAAAATAAAACGCTTAATTTTCGAAATGTTTCAATATTGATGACCAAAGGTAAACATGCATGCATTGATTACGTGTCTTTCAGGCTAAAACTTGTTGGCCGCGATATCACAATGAGTTTAAACATATTTTATTGCCAAATAAACACATATTACAATTTTTATCATGCATATCAGTCAAATACAATTTAAGGCAAAAGGGTCTGGCCACAAGTTCTCTCAACATTAGATTCGGCCATTCCCTTAATGAGATAATGAGATTAATGAGATAATGTAGGACATCGATTATTTTACATTTCAAAGAAAAACTTCCTATCAAACAGATAAAGTGTTTATGATAGTCCGCACTGTTATCGAATCGGACTATCGTTCGCAGTGGATTAAAGGGGGTGGTTAAAAAGTTCGAACGCAAAACGTTTAACTTTGTAGTAACTGTTTTTGTAATTCGAATATATTATTATGATGGCTCTGTATTTCAAATGTTAAGTCTGCTGTCAAATATATATTTTCCCATTTTAACCATATCAAATTAATATCTACAGCAATCATTTCAAGCGATAATGATTTGCACTACGATGATGAGTTATGTTCATCACAGTAAACATGACGTCACATTATAGTTCACTAACGCAAACGTTACGCTACATTATTGCTCATCACAGTAAACAAGACACAATATATTTGTTCATCACAGTCAAATAAAACGCTACATTATTTGTTCACTACTGTAAACATTACGCTACATTATTGTTCATCACAGTAAACATGACGTCACATTATTGTTCACCACAGTAAACATAACGAAACATTATTGTTCACTACTGTAAACATAACGCCACATTATTGTTCATCACAGTAAACAAGTAAACATGACGTCACATTATTGTTCACTACTGTAAACATAACGCCACATTATTGTTCACCACAGTAAACATGAGCCACATTATTGTTTACCATAGTAAACATAAGCCACATTATTGTTCACCACAGTAAACATAAGCCACATTATTGTTCTCCAGAGTAAACATAACGCCACATTATTGTTCACCACAGTAAACATTAGCCACATTATTGTTCACCATAGTAAACATAAGCCACATTTTTGTTCTCCAGAGTAAACATAACGCCACATTATTGTTCTCCACAGTCAACATAAGCCACATTATTGTTCACCATAGTAAACATAAGCCACATTATTGTTCAACACAATAAACATAAGCCACATTATTGTTCTCCACAGTAAACATAAGCCACATTATTATTCTCAATAGTAAACATAAGCCATATTATTGTTCTTTATAGTCAACATAAGCCACATGGTTATTCTCCATAGTAAACATAAACCATAGTATTGTTCTTTATAGTAAACATAAGCCACATTATTGTTCTCCATAGTCAACAAAAGCCACATTATTTTTCTCCACAGTAAACATTAGTCACATAATTGTTCTCCACAGTAAACATAAGCCACATTATTGTTATCCATAGTAAACATAAGCCACATTATTGTACACCACAGTTAACATAACGCCACATTATTGTTCACCACAGTTAACATAAGCCACATTATTGTTCTCCACATTAAACATAAGCCACATTATTGTTCAATACAGTAAACATGACACCACGTTATTGTTCACCACAGGAAACATAACGTCACATTATTGTGCACCACAGTAAACATGAGCCACATTATTGTTCACCACAGTAAACATAACGCCACATTATTGTTTTCAACAGTAAACATAAGCCACATTATTGTTCACCACAGTAAACATAACTCACATTATTGTTCTCCATAGAAAGCATAACGCCACATTTTTGTTCTCCATAGTAAACATAAGCCACTCTATTGTTCACCATAGTAAACATTAGCCACATTATTGATCTCCATAGTAAACATAACGCCACATTATTGTTCACCAAAGTAAACATAACGCCACATTATTGTTCACCATAGTAAACATAACGCCACATTATTGTTCTCCATAGTAAACATAAAGCCACATTATTGTTCTCAATAGTAAACATAACACCACATTTTTGTTCTTCATAGTAAACATAACGCCAAATTATTGTTCACCACAGTAAACATGAGCCACATTATTGTTTACAATAGTAAACATTACGCCACAATATTGTTCAATACAGTAAACATGAGCCACAT
The DNA here is from genome assembly GCA_029582155.1 of Panopea generosa. Lineage (NCBI taxonomy): Eukaryota > Metazoa > Mollusca > Bivalvia > Adapedonta > Hiatellidae > Panopea > Panopea generosa. Next base: position 74,678,681 of record CM055894.1, on the reverse strand, counting down.
TATTGTTCTCCATAGTAAACATATGCCACATTATTGTTCTCCACAGTAAATATAACGCCACATTATTGTTCTCCTTAGTAAACATAACGCCACATTATTGTTCTCCTTAGTAAACATAAGTCACATTATTGTTCAATACAGTAAACATGACACCACGTTATTGTTCACAACAGGAAACATAACGCCACTTTATTGTTCACCACAGTAAACATAACGCCACATTATAGTTCTCAATAGTAAACATAACGCCACATTATTGTTCTCAATAGTAAACATAACGCCACATTTATTGTTCAACACAGTAAACATAACGCCACATTATAGTTCTCAATAGTAAACATAACGCCATATTATTGTTCTCAATAGTAAACATAACGCCACATTATTTTTTCACCACAGTAAACATAACACCAATTTATTGTTCACCACAGTAAACATGAGCCACATTATTGTTCTCAACAGGAAACATAAGCGACATTATTGTTCACCACAGTAAACATAACTCACATTATTGTTCTCCACAGTAAACATGACGCCACATTATTGTTCTCCATAGTAAACATAAGCCACATTATTGTTCTCCAGGGTAAACATTAGCCACATTATTGTTCTCCATAGTAAATATAACGCCACATTATTGTTCTCCACAGTAAACATAAGCCACATTATTGTTCACTATAGTAAACATAAGCCACGTTATTGTTCAACACAATAAACATAAGCCACATTATTGTTCACCACAGTAAACATAAGCCACATTACTATTCTCCATAGTAAACATAAGCCATATTATTGTTCTTCATAGTCAACATAAGACACATTATTATTCTCCATAGTAAACATAAGCCATATTATTGTTCTTTATAGTAAACATAAGCCACATTATTGTTCTCCATAGTAAACATAAGCCACATTATTTTTCACCACAGTAAAAATAAGCCACATTATTGTTCTCCACAGTAAACATAAGCCACATTATTGTTATCCATAGTAAACATAAGCCACATTATTGTTCACCACAGTTAACATAACACCATATTATTGTTCACCACAGTAAACATAAGCCACATTATTGTTCTCCACAGTAAACATAAGCCACATTATTGTTCAATACAGTAAACATAACACCAGGTTATTGTTCACCACAGGAAACATGACGCCACATTATTGTTCACCACAGTAAACATGAGCCACATTATTGTTCACCACAGTAAACATAACGCCACATTATTGTTCTCAACAGTAAACATAAGCCACATTATTGTTCACCACAGTCAACATAACTCACATTATTGTTCTCCATAGAAAACATAACGCCACATTTTTGTTCTCCATAGTAAACATAAGCCACATTATTGTTCACCATAGTAAACCTTAGCCACATTATTATTCTCCATAGTAAACATAACGCCACATTATTGTTCACCAAAGGTAAACATAACGCCACATTATTGTTCACCATAGTAAACATAACGCCACATTATTGTTCTCCATAGTAAACATAAAGCCACATTATTGTTCTCAATAGTAAACATAACACCACATTATTGTTCTTCATAGTAAACTTAACGCCAAATTACTGTTCACCACAGTAAACATGAGCCACATTATTGTTTACCATAGTAAACATTACGCCACAATATTGTTCAATACAGTAAACATGAGCAACATTATTGTTCTCCATAGTAAACATAAGCCACATTATTGTTCTCCATAGTAAACATAACGCCACATTATTGTTCACCACAGTAAACGTAACGCCACATTATTGTTCTCAACAGTAAACATAACGCCACATTATTTTTCTCCTTAGTAAACATAAATCACATTATTGTTCAATACATTAAACATGACACCACGTTATTGTTCACCACAGGAAACATAACGCCACTTTATTGTTCACCACAGTAAACATAACGCCACATTATAGTTCTCAATAGTAAACATAACGCCACATTATAGTTCTCAATAGTAAACATAACGCCACATTATTGTTCTCAATAGTAAACATAACGCCACATTATTATTCACCACAGTAAACATAACGCCACATTATAGTTCTCAATAGTAAACAAAACGCCACATTATTATTATCAATAGTAAACATAACTCCACATTATTGTTCACCACAGTCAACATAATGCCACATTATAGTTCTCAATAGTAAACATAACGCCACATTATTGTTCTCCTTAGTAAACATAAGTCACATTATTGTTCAATACATTAAACATGACACCACGTTATTGTTCACCACAGGAAACATAACGCCACTTTATTGTTCACCACAGTAAACATAACGCCACATTATAGTTCTCAATAGTAAACATAACGCCACATTATAGTTCTCAATAGTAAACATAACGCCACATTATTGTTCTCAATAGTAAACATAACGCCACATTATTGTTCACCACAGTAAACGTAATGCCACATTATTGTTCTCAACAGTAAACATAACGCCACATTATTGTTTTCCTTAGTAAACATAAGTCACATTATTGTTCAATATATTAAACATGACACCACGTTATTGTTCACCACAGGAAACATAACGCCACTTTATTGTTCACCACAGTAAACATAACGCCACATTATAGTTCTCAATAGTAAACATAACGCCACATTATTGTTCTCAATAGTAAACATAACGCCACATTATTATTCACCACAGTAAACATAAGCCACATTATAGTTCTCAATAGTAAACATAACGCCACATTATTGTTCTCAATAGTAAACATAACGCCACATTATTGTTCACCACAGTCAACGTAACGCCACATTATTGTTCTCAACAGTAAACATAACGCCACATTATTGTTCTCCTTAGTAAACATAAGTCACATTATTGTTCAATACATTAAACATGACACCACGTTATTGTTCACCACAGGAAACATAACGCCACTTTATTGTTCACCACAGTAAACATAACGCCACATTATTGTTCTCAATAGTAAACATAACGCCACATTATAGTTCTCAATAGTAAACATAACGCCACATTATTGTTCTCAATAGTAAACATAACGCCACATTATTATTCACCACAGTAAACATAACGCCGTTCTCAATAGTAAACATAACGCCACATTATTGTTCTCAATAGTAAACATAACGCCACATTATTGTTCACCACAGTCAACATAACACCACTTTATTGTTCACCACAGTAAACATGAGCCAAATTATTGTTCTCAAAAGGAAACATAAGCGACATTATTGTTCACCACAGTAAACATAACTCACATTATTGTTCTCCATAGTAAACATAACGCCACATTATTGTTATCCATGGTAAACATAAGCGACATTATTGATCTTCAGGGTAAACATTAGCCACATTATTGTTCTCCATAGTAAACATAACGCCACATTATTGTTCTCCATAGTAAACATAACGCCACATTATTGTTCTTCATAGTAAACATAACGCTACATTATTGTTCACCATTGTAAATATAACGCCACATTATTGTTCACCATGGTAAACTTAACGCAACATTATTGTTCTCAATAGTAAACATAACGCCACATTATTGTTCTTCATAGTAAACATAACGCCACATTATTGTTCTTCATAGTAAACATAACGCCACATTATTGTTCTTCATAGTAAACATAACGCCACATTATTGTTCACCATTGTAAAATATAACGCCACATTATTGTTCACCATGGTAAACATAACGCCACATTATTGTCCTCCATTGTCAACATAAAGCCACGTTATTGTTCTCAATAGTAAACATAACGCCACATTACTGTTCTCCATAGTAAACATAACGCCACATTATTGTTCTCCATAGTAAACATAACGCCAAATTATTGTTCACCACAGTAAACATGAGCCACATTATTGTTTACCATAGTAAACATAAGCCACATTATTGTTCACCACATAAAACATAACGCCACATTATTGTTCTCAACAGTAAACATAACGCCACATTATTGTTTACCACAGTAAACATAACGTTACATTATTGTTCTCAATAGTAAACATAAGCCACATTATTGTTCACCACATAAAACATAACGCCACATTATTGTTCTCAACAGTAAACATAACGCCACATTATTGTTTACCACAGTAAACATAACGTTACATTATTGTTCTCAATAGTAAACATAAGCCACAATATTGTTCACCACAGTAAACATAACGCCACATTATTGTTCACCACAGTAAACATAACTCCACATTATTGTTCTCCATAGTAAATATAACGCCACATTATTGTTCACCATAGTAAACATGAGCCACATTATTGTTTACCATAGTAAACATAAGCCCCATTATTGTTAACCACAATAAACATGAGCCATATTATTGTTCACAACAGTAAACATAACGCCACATTATTGTTTACCATAGTAATCATAAGCCACATTATTGTTCACCACAGTAAACATAAGCCACATTATTGTTCTCCATAGTAAACATAAGCCACATTATTGTTTACCACAGTCAACATAAGCCACATTATTGTTCTCTATAGTAAACATAAGCCACATTATTGTTCACCACAGTAAACATAAGCCACATTATTGTTCTCCATAGTAAACATAAGCCACATTATTGTTTACCACAGACAACATAAGCCAAATTATTGTTCTCTATAGTAAACATTAGCCACATTATTGTTCACCACAATAAACATAAGCCACATTATTGTTCTCCACTGAAAACATAAGCCACATTATTGTTATCCATAGTAAACATAAGCTACATTATTGTTCTCAATAGTGAACATAAGCCACATTATTGTTCTCCATAATAAACGTAAACCACATTATTGTTCTCCATAATAAACATTAGCCACATTTTTGTTCTCCATAGTAAACATAACGCCACATTATTGTTCACCATAGTAAACATAACGCCATATTATTGTTCTCCATAGTAAACATAACGCCACATTATTGTTTTCAATAGAAAACATAACGCCACATTAATGTTCACCACAGTACACATGAGCCACATTATTGTTTACCATAGTCAACAAAACGCTAAAATATTTTTCAATACATTAAACATAAGCCACATTATTGTTCTCCATAGTAAACATAAGCCACATTATTGTTCACCACAGTAAACATAACGCCACATTATTGTTCTCAACAGTAAACATAGCGCCACATTATTGTTTACCACAGTAAACATAACGTTACATTACTGTTCTCCATAGTAAACATAAGCCACATTATTGTTCACTACAGTAAACATAACGCCACATTATTGTTCACCACAGTAAACATAAGCCACATTATTGGTCTCCATAGTAAATAGAACGCCACTTTATTGTCCACCATAGTAAACATGAGCCATATTATTGTTTACCATAGTAAACATAACGTCACATTATTTTTCACCACAATAAACATGAGCCACATTATGGTTCACCACAATAAACATAACGCAACCTTATTGTTTACCATAGTAAACATAAGCCACATTATTGTTCACCACAGTAAACATAAGCCACATTATTGTTCTCCATAGTAAACATAAGCCACATTATTGTTCACCACAGTAAACATAAGCAACATTATTGTTCACCTCAGTAAACATAAGACATATTATTGTTATCCATAGGAAACATAAGCCACATTATTGTTCTCAATAGTGAACATAAGCCACATTATTGTTCTCCATAGTAAACATAAGCCACATTATTGTTCACCATAGTAATCACAACGCTACATTATTGTTCTCCACAGTTAACATAAGCCACATTATTGTTCTCCATAGTAAACATAAGCCACATTATCGTTCACCACAGTAAACATAAGCCACATTATTATTCACCACAGTGAACATAATCTGCATTATGTTATCCATAGTAAACATAAGCCACATTATTGTTCTCCATAGTAAACATAACGCCACATTATTGTTCACCATAGTAAGCACAACGCCACATTATTGTTCTCCATAGTAAACTTAAGCCACATTATTGTTCTCCATAGTGAACATGACACCACGTTATTGTTCACCACAGGAAAAATAACGCCACATTATTGTTCACCACAGTCAATACAACGCCAAAATATTGTTTTCCATAGTAAACTTAAGCCACATTATTGTTCTCCACAGAAAATATCAGCCACATTACTGGTCTCCATAGTAAACATGACACCACGTTATTGTTCACCACAGGAAACATAACGCCACGTTATTGTTCACCACAGTAAGCATAACGCCACATTATTGTTTTCCATAGTAAACATAAGCCACATTATTGTTCACCACAGTAAACATAAGCAACATTATTGTTCTCCATAGTAAACATAAGCCTAATTATTATTTTCCACAGTAAACATAACGCCACATTATTGTTCTCCACAGTAAACATAACGCCACATTATTGTTCACCACAGAAAACATAACGCCACATTATTGTTCACCACAGTAAAGTTAACGCCACCTTATTGTTCTCCACAGTAAACATAACGCCACATTATTGTTCTCCACAGTAAAGATAAAGGCACATTATTTTTCTCCACAGTAAATATAACGCCACATTATTGTTCACCACAGTAAACATAAGCCACATTATTGCTCTCAAAAGTGTACATAAGCCACATTATTGTTCTTCATAGTAAACGTAAGCCACATTATTGTTCACCACAGTAAACATAAGCCACATTATTGTTCTCCATAGTAAACATAAGCCACATTATCGTTCACCACAGTAAACATAAGCCACATTATTATTCACCACAGTGAACATAATCTACATTATGTTATCCATAGTAAACATAAGCCACATTATTGTTCTCTATAGTAAAAATAACGCCACATTATTGTTCACCATAGTAAGCACAACGCCACATTATTGTTCTCCATAGTAAACTTAAGCCACATTATTGTTCTCCATAGTGAACATGACACCAAGTTATTGTTCACCACAGGAAAAATAACGCCACATTATTGTTCACCACAGTAAATATAACGCCAAAATATTGTTTTCCATAGTAAACTTAAGCCACATTATTGTTCTCCACAGAAAATATCAGCCACATTATTTTTCTCCACTGTAAACATGACCCCACATTATTGTTCACCACAGTAAATATAACGCTACATTATTGTTCACCACAGTAAATATAAGCCAAAATTATTGTTCACCACAGTAAACATAACGCCACATTATTGTTCACCACAGTAAACATGACGCCACATTATTGTTCAACACAATAAACAAAAGCCATATTATTGTTCACCACAGTAAACATAACGCCACATTATTGTTCAACACAATAAACAAAAGCCATATTATTATTCTCCACAGGAAACATAACGCCACATTATTGTTCACCACAGTAAACATAACGCCACATTATTGTTTTCCACAGTAAACATAACGCCACATTATTGTTCACCACAAAAAACATAACGCCACATTATTGTTCACCGCAGTAAACATAACGCCACATTATTGTTCACCGCAGTAAAGATAACGCCACATTATTGTTCACCAGAGTAAACATGAGGCTACATTATTGTTCTCACAGTAAAGATGACGCCACATTTTTGTTCTCCACAGTAAGCATAACGCCACATTATTGTTCACCGCAGTAAAGATAAAGCCACATTATTGTTCACCACAGTAAACATAATGCCACATTATTTTTCACCACTGTAAACATGACCCCACATTATTGTTCACCACAGTAAATATAACGCTACATTATTGTTCACCACAGTAAATATTAGCCACATTATTGATCACCGCAGTAAACATAAGCCACATTATTGTTCTCAACAGTAACCGTAACGTCACATTATTGTTTACCATAGTAAACATAACGTTACATTATTGTTCTCCATAGTAAACATAAGCCACATTATTGTTCACCACAGTAAACATAACGTCACATTATTGTTTTCCACAGTAAACATAACGCCACATTATTGTTCACCACAAAAAACATAACGCCACATTACTGTTCACCACAGTAAACATAACGCCACATTATTGTTCACCACAGTAAACATAAGCCACATTATTGTTCACCACAGTAAAGATAACGCCACATTATTGTTCACCACAGTAAACATGACGCCACATTATTGTTCTCACAGTAAAGATGACGCCACATTATTGTTCTCCACAGTAAACATAACGCCACATTATTGTTCACCGCAGTAAATATAACGCCAAAATATTGTTTTCCATAGTAAACTTAAGCCACATTATTGTTCTCCACAGAAAATATCAGCCACATTATTTTTCTCCACTGTAAACATGACCCCACATTATTGTTCACCACAGTAAATATAACGCTACATTATTGTTCACCACAGTAAATATAAGCCAAAATTATTGTTCACCACAGTAAACATAACGTCACATTATTGTTCACCACAGTAAACATAACGCCACATTATTGTTCAACACAATAAACAAAAGCCATATTATTGTTCACCACAGTAAACATAACGCCACATTATTGTTCAACACAATAAACAAAAGCCATATTATTATTCTCCACAGGAAACATAACGCCTCATTATTGTTCACCACAGTAAACATAACGCCACATTATTGTTTTCCACAGTAAACATAACGCCACATTATTGTTCACCACAAAAAACATAAGGCCACATTATTGTTCACCTCAGTAAACATAACGCCACATTATTGTTCACCGCAGTAAAGATAACGCCACATTATTGTTCACCAGAGTAATCCTGACGCTACATTATTGTTCTCACAGTAAAGATGACGCCACATTTTTGTTCTCCACAGTAAGCATAACGCCACATTATTGTTCACCACAGTAAACATAATGCCACATTATTTTTCTCCAATGTAAAGATGACCCCACATTATTGTTAACCACAGTAAATATAACGCTACATTATTGTTCACCACAGTAAATATAAGCCACATTATTGTTCACCGCAGTAAACATAAGCCACATTATTGTTCTCAACAGTAACCATAACGCCACATTATTGTTTACCATAGTAAACATAACGTTACATTATTGTTCTCCATAGTAAACATAAGCCACATTATTGTTCACCACAGTAAACATAACGTCACATTATTGTTCACCACAGTAAACATAACGCCACATTATTGTTCAACACAATAAACAAAAGCCATATCATTGTTCACCACAGTAAACATAACGCCACATTATTGTTCAACACAATAAACAAAAGCCTTATTATTATTCTCCACAGGAAACATAACGCCACATTATTGTTCACCACAGTAAACATAACGCCACATTATTGTTTTCCACAGTAAACATAACGCCACATTATTGTTCACCACAAAAAACATAACGCCACATTACTGTTCAACACAGTAAACATAACGCCACATTATTGTTCACCACAGTAAACATAAGCCACATTATTGTTCACCACAGTAAAGATAACGCCACATTATTGTTCACCACAGTAAACATGACGCCACATTATTGTTCTCACAGTAAAGATGACGCCACATTATTGTTCTCCACAGTAAACATAACGCCACATTATTGTTCACCGCAGTAAAGATAACGCCACATTATTGTTCACCACAGTAAACATAATGCCACATTATTGTTCTCCACAGTAAAGATGACGCCGCATTATTGTTCTCCACAGTAAACATAAGCCACATTATTATTCTCCACAGTAAACATAAGCCACATTATTGTTCACCACAATAAACAAAAGCCATATTATTGTTCTCCACAGTAAACATAAGCCACATTATTGTTCACCACAGTAAACATTAGCCACATTATTGTTCACCACAGTTAACATAACGCCACATTTTTGTTCACCACAGTAAACATAAGCCACATTATTGTTCACCACAGTAAACATTAGCCACATTATTGTTCACCACAGTTAACATAACGCCACATTTTTGTTCACCACAGTAAACATAAGCCAAATTTTTGTTCACCACAGTAAACATAACGCCACATGATTATTCACCACAGAAAACATAACGCCACATTATTGTTCACCACAGTATACATAACGCCACATTATTGTTCACCGCAGTAAAGATAACGCCACATTATTGTTCACCACAGTAATTATGACGCCACATTATTGTTCTCCACAGTAAATATAACGCTACAGTATTTTTCTCTACGATAAACATAACGCAACATTATTGTAGATTTCTTTAAACATAAAGCAATATTATTTTTCTCCACGATAAACATAACGCAATATTATTGTTGATTTCTTTACATATAAAGCAACATTATTTTTCTGCACGATAAACATAACGCAACATTATTGTTGATTTCTTTAAATATAAAGCAACATTATTTTTCTCCATGATAAACATAACGCAACATTATTGTTGATTTCTTTAAATATAAAGCAACATTATTTTTCTCCATGATAAACATAACGCCACATTATTGTTGATTTCTGTAAATATAACGCCACATTATTTTTCCCCGCAGTAAATATAACGCCACATTATTGTTCACTACTGTTAACATCGGTCTATATTATTGTCGATTACTGTAAACATAACACCACATTATTGTTCACCACAATCAATATAAAGCCACACAATTGTTCTCCATAGTAACCATAACGCCACATTATTGTTCTCAACGGTAAACATAACGACACATTATTGTTTTCAACAGTAAACATAATGCCACATTATTGTTGATTTTTGTTAACATAACGCCACATTATTTTTCTTTACAATAAATATAACGCCAAACTATTGATCACCTCAGTAAACATCTTACAACAATATTGTTCACTACTGTAAACATAACGACACATTATTGTTCATCTCAAAATACATAACGCCACATAATTGTTTATCAAAGTAAACATAACGCCACATTATTGTTCACAACAGTAAATATAACGCCACTGTATTGTTCACTATGGTAAATATAACGCCACATTATAGTTCACAAAAGTAAACATGACGCCACGTTATTGTTCACCAAAGCAAACATAACGCCACATTATCGTTTACTACTGTTAACATAACGCCACATTATTATTAATTACTGCAAACATAACGCCACATCACTGTTAATTACTGTAAATATAACGACACATTATTGTTCACCACAGTATAGATAACGCCACATTATTGTTCTCCACAGTAAAAGATAACATCACATTACTGTTCGCCACAGTAAAGATAACGACACATTATTGTTCTCCACATTAAAGATAACGCCACATTATTGTTCGCCACAATAAAGATAATGACACGTTATTGTTCTCCAAAGTAAAAATAACGCCACATTATAGTTCGCAAGAGTAAAGATAATGACACATTATTGTTCGCCACAGTAAAGATAACGCCACATTACTGTTAATTACTGTAAATATAACGACACATTATTGTTCACCACAGTAAAGATAACGCCACACTACTGTTAATTATTGTAAATATTACGACACAATATTGTTCACCACAGTAATGATAATGCCACATTATTGTTCTCCACAGTAAAGATAACGTCACTTTATTGTTCGCCTCAGTAAAGATAATGACATATTATTGTTCAACAACACAGTAAAGATAACGCCACATTATTGTTCAACACAGTAAAGATAATGCAACATCATTGTTCAACACAGTAAACATAACGCCACATTAATGTTCACCACAGAAAATATAACGCCACATTATTGTTCAACAGAGTAAAGATAATGCCACATTATTGTTCGTCACAGTAAATATAATGCCACATTATTGTTCACCACAGTTAACATAACGCCTTATTTTTCACCACAGTAAAGATAACGCCACATTATTGTTCACCACAGAAAATATAACGCCACATTATTGTTCACCACAGTATACATATTGCCACATTATTGTTCACCACAGTAAACATAACGCCACATTATTGTTCACCACAGTAAACATAACGCCACATTACTGTAAACCACACTAAACATATCCCCACATTATTGTTCACCACAGTAAACATAACGGCACATTAGTGTTCATTACTGTTAACATAACGCCACATTATTGTTACTTACTGAAAACATGTTATGTTATGTTTACTGTGGTAAACAATAATTAAGTTTATATTGACTGTTGTGAACAATAATGTAGCTTTATACAGACTGTGGTGAGCCACGTTATTGTTCACTACTGTAAACATAATGATACATTATTGTTCTCTGCTGTAAACATAACGTCACATTATTGCTCACCACAGTAAACATAAAGCCACATTATTGTTCACTACTGGAAACATTATGCCATATTACTGTTAATTACTGAAAACATGTTATGTTATGTTTAATGTAGTGAACAATAATATAGCTTATATTTACTGTCGTGAACAATAATGTAGCTTTATACTGACTGTGATGAGCCAAATTATTGTTCACTACTGTAGACATAACGCTACATTATTGTTCTCTACTGTAAATATAACGTCACATTATTGCTCACCACAGTAAACATAACGCCACATTATTGCTCACCTCAGGAAGTATAACGCCATATATTTTTTTCACCTCAGTAAAAATAACGCCTCATTATTGTTCACAGCCGGTAACATGCCACCATATTATTGTTCACTACTGTAAACATAACGCTAAAATAGTGTTCTCTACTATAAATATAACGCCACATTATTGTTCACTACTGTAAATATAACGCCGAATTTAATGTTCACTACTGTAAATATAACACCACATTATTGCTCACGACAATAAATATAACACCATATTATTGTTCACCTCAGTAAATATAATGCCTTATTATTGTTCACTGCCGGTTACATGGCACCATATTATTGTTCACGACACTTAATATATTGCCACAATATACTGTAAACAAAACGCCACATTATTGTTCCCTTCTGTTAACATAACGATATATTACTGTTCTCTACAGTAAATATAACGTCACATTATTGTTCACCGCTGTTAGTATGACACCATTTTATTGTTCACTACTGTAAACAAAACGAAACATTATTGTTAACCACAGCAAACATAACGCCACATTAGTGTTAACTACAGTAAACAAAACGCGACATTTTTGTTCACTAGTTATCATAACGATATATTATTGTTCACTACTGATAGCATAACGATATATTATTGTTTTCTTGTTTTTCTACTGTAAATTTAACGTCACATTATTGTTTACCAGAGTCAACATAACGGCACATTATTGTTCACTATTGTAAATATAACGCCACATTATTGTTCACTACTGTAAATATAACGGCACATTATTGTTCACTACTGTAAATATAACGGCACATTATTGTTCACTACTGTAAATATAACGCCATATTATTGTTCACTACTTTAAATATAACGCCACATTATTGTTCACTATTGTAAATATAACGCCATATTATTGTTCACTATTGTAAATATAACGCCATATTATTGTTCACTATTGTAAATATTATTGTTCACTGTTGTAAATATAACGCCATATTATTATTCACTATTGTAAATATAACGCCATATTATTGTTCACTATTGTAAATATTATTGTTCACTGTTGTAAATATAACGCCATATTATTATTCACTATTGTAAATATAACGCCATATTATTGTTCACTGTTGTAAATATAACGCCACATTATTGTTCACTATTAACGTTATAAATTTTAATGAAGGATTTTAAAACAGATTCCTCTTTTTAGGCATAATATCCACGTTTTGATGGGGTCATAATTTACGTTTTAGTGGGGTCATATTTAAATTTAGCATGCAATCAAATAAAAAGGGGGTCATAATCATGCTTTCAACACCCCTATTTTTGTATATTTGAAGTAAAAAACAGGAGACTGATCTCCTCTTTACTTCAAATATATCCATTTTATGGGTATACAAATGTAAAAAGGATGACAACATACCTCATACTTTCCAGTTATATTATTTCAGAACTAGGGGAATGGTCCCCTCTTTCAAGTACATGTAATAACGACATATCGTAATCAAGAGCAGTCAATATTTTTAAATGCTGTGCAATACTATCAACAGGGGACTGATCCTTTCTCACATGATAAACTCTCCAATTTAAAGAAAGCATCATACATGTACATCATATTTTAAAAACATTTGCCTCTAGTACAAACCTTGAAAATTCTCAAATTTGGAAATACATTTCTAAACGAGGGGACTAGTTCTCCCATCCACTCAAAGGTCAAAACAAAAGTATATAATGAGGGGACCAGTCCTCTCGTTCATGTCTAAAATATTTGCCCATAGTAAAAGAACAAACCTCAAATTTGGAAAGAAATTTCTAAACGAGTGGACCAGTCCCCTCATTCACTCAAAACAAAAGATATATAAACATCACGATTTGGAGACAAATATACACAAGAAAGTAAAAGCATAATTTTCAAAATGATGGGAATGGCCCTCTCTTCAAAATCTGATGAATGTCAATTTTAAAGAAATCACCTGAACTGTTAAGTACATCAATTTCTAAAAGAGGGGATCAGTCCCCTCAACCACTCAAAACAAAAGTATATAAACATCAATATTTGGAAACAAATATACAAACAAGCAATAGTATTGTTTTCAAAATGAGGAGACTAGTACCCTCTTCAAAATCTGGTGAAAAGTAAATTTAAAAAATTGGGAAAGAAATTTCTAAATGAGGGGACCTCATTCACTAAAAAGTGGGAAAGTTATCAGTTACTTACGGAGACGGGGTGTGCTCGAGTACTGGTTTATCCCAGGAAACAGTGGTTAGGTGAACTGATCGTCTGTTAGCCCTCGATGGCATAAAAATGACGCTAAATATTCAATCACAATCAATCACAATCATTCACTAAAAACAATAGAACATAAAATTCAAGATTTGGAAACAAATAAACAAACACAAGCAATAGCATTGTTTTCAAAATGAGGGAACTTGTCCCCTCTTCAAATTCTGGTGAAAAATAAATTTTAAAAATTTGGAAAGAAATTCCTAAATGTGGGGACTAGTCCCTCATTCAGGGAGTTTCTTTAAAATCGACTTTTCACCAGATTTTGAATATCGAAAATATTTGCCCGTAGTAAAAAGTACAAACGTCAAATTTAGAAAGCAATTTCTAAACGAGGGGACCAGTCCCTTCTTCACTCAAAACAAAATTATATAAACATCACGATTTGGAAACAAATATACACACGAAAGTAAAAGCATAATTTTCAAAATGTAGGGACTGGTCCCCTATTCAAAATCTGATAGATGTCAATTTTAAAGAAATCACAGTACTGTTAAGTACATCAATTTCTAAAAGAGAGGACGAGTCCACTCATTCACTCAAAACAAAAGTATATAAACATCAAAATTTGGAAACAAATATACAAACACAAGTAATAGCACGGTTTTAAAAGTGAGGGGACCTTCACTCAAAACGAAAGTATATAAATTTCAATATTTGGAAACAAATATACAAACAGAAGCAATAGCATTGTTTCAAAATGAGGGGACTGGTCTCCTCTTCAAAATCTGGTGAAAAGAAATTTTTAAAAATTCGGAAAGAAATTCCTAAATGGTCCCCTCGTTCAGGTGATATTTTATAAAATTATTTTTTTTAAATATTTGCCTTTAGTTGAAAAGCACAAATCTTAAATTTCTCAAATTTGGAAAGACAATTCTAAAGACTAATCCCCTCTCACATGATCAACTGTAAAATTAAAAAAAATCACCATTTATCATGTTTTAAAAGAGGGGACAGTACCCTCTTTCATTGGTCTAACAATAGACGTATTATATAAACATATAAACACCAAATTCTTGAAATATTATTAGAGGAATAGCGCCATTTTCAAAATTATGAGACTGGCCCCCTCTTCAAAATCTTGTGAAAAGTAAATTTGAAAGAAATCACCCGAACAGTTAGTTACATCAACTTCTAAAACGGGTGGGGGAGGGAGGGGGGATCAGAAACATCATTTTAAAAGATATTTTTAAAATGAGGACACTGATGCCCTCTTTCGCTCAAAAGTAACAACAAAAGTATATTAACATCATGGTTTGAAAAACGTACTGTAACAAAGCATTTAAATCATTATTTCAAAAGATGGGACTCAGAAAGTAATCCGAAATCTGGTAACATGTCTCTGTTTAAAGAAACATCGGCTGAATTATGTCATCAAAGTATAAAAGAGAAGACAGGTCCACTCTTTCCAGTCTTGAAAAAAGTGTATCAAATCATTACCATCATAATTGTTTTCGGAAACAGTGGTCTGATCCGCTCTTAATGTAATTCTGGTAGAATTGTCAAATCTGATTCCACAGCTAACAACTGATCTGTATATGGATATTTGAATACCCCAATACCAACTGCCAACTACCTACTTTTCACACATGTGGTAATAACAATCGATTTTAATTGAGGGGACCAGTCCCTTCTCTTTTTTTCCAAAATACAATTTTAGCTTAGCATTGTTCGTAGTTTTTAATGTAATACTAACACAAGCAGTTTCCTCTTTCACTTAATATGTAAAAACTGTATGGAAAAATATATCACAGCAATTACAACATTATTTCGAAAAAGAAGGGATTGGTCCCTTAATTCACAAGAATGAAATTTTATTCCAGTACAATGTCCCTTTTTTCAAAGAATATAATTGGAATCTTCTAAAAAACAAGTAGAAAGTACGTATATATATATAGTAGAATAGTTTTATATTTGGAAAACTGGACTATGTCTGATATTTTACATTCTGTCACTCAATGTACCGTTTTGATAATACCATCTTTCTCGAAGCAAAGACGAGTTTGAATTGTCAATATTTACTGTACAGTAAACATGAATGACCACTGTTGAGTTCAAGTGCTTGGTTCCAGACTCCAATATTATGTATTCACTCTGTACCATCCAAAAGTTCATCTACGCATTTTGCTGCAATATGTGTATAACATCGTAATGTCCTCTTGTGTAGGTGTGTATGGCAGTTATACAGCTATTTTATTTCGTCTATGCGCATACATTTATTTATATGTTCTGAAATGTTAAAATACGAAAAAAAAGTAATGTATCTAGTATTTATATGGTCCACGTATTAGAGAGTAGATGTTCAAATAGCATCAGAAGTAATAACAGCAGCAGCAACAGCAACAGCAGAAAACAGAGTAGCTATTAAAAATCATCATAATTATAAAAGTAGCAGCAACAGCAAAGAGAGTAGCTGTTCAAATATTATCATAATTAATAACAGCAGCAGCAACAGCAAACAGAGTACCTCTTCAAATATCAGCACAACTTATAACAGCAGCAGCAACAGCAAACAGAGTACCTCTTCAAATATCATCATAATCAATAACAGCAGCAGCAACAGCAAACAGAGTACCTCTTTAAATATCATCATAAATAATAACAGCAGCAGCAATAGGCAACAGACTCAGAGAGTAGCTCCTCAAATATCAGCATAATTAACAACAGCAGATGCAACAGCTAAAATAGTAGCTGTTCACATATCTGCATAATTAATAACGGCAGCAGCAACAGATAAGCTGTTCAAATATTATCATAATTTATAACAGCAATATCAAACACAGTACCTGTTCAAATATCATCACCATTAATAAAAGTAGCAACAACAGCAAACATAGCAGCTATTCAGATATCATCATTAATTAATAACAGCCGCAGCAACAGCAAACATAGTAGCTGTTCAAATATTATCATAATTAATAACAGCAGCAGCAAACAGAGTAGTTGTTCAAATATCAGCATAATTAATAACAGCAGCAACAACAGCAAACAGAGCAGCTATATAGATATCATCATAATTACAACTGCAGCAACAACAGCAAACACAGTACCTGTTCAAATATCATCATAATTAATAACAGCAGCAGCAACAGTAAACAGAGTAGATGTTCAAATATCAGCAGCATTAATAAAAGCAGCAGCAACAGCGCGCAGAGAAGTTTTTCAAATATCATCATAATTAATAACAACAGCAGCAGCAACAGCCAAGAGAGTAGTTGCTCAAATACCATCATAATAAGTATAAAGAGGAACAACAGCAATCAGAGCAGCTATTCAAATATCATAATAATTACCAACGGCAGCAACAACAGCAAACACAGTACCTGTTCAAATATCATCATCATTAATAAAAGTAGCCACAACAGCAAACAGAGCAGCTGTTCAAATATTATCATAATTAATAACAGCAGCAGCAAACAAAGTAGTTGCTCAGATATCAGCATAATTAATAAAAGTAGCAAAAACAGCAAACAGAGCAGCTATTCAAATATCATCATAATTAATAGCGGCAGTAACAACAGCAAACAGAGTAGTTGCTCAGATATCAGCATAATTAATAAAAGTAGCAAAAACAGCAAACAGAGCAGCTATTCAGATATCCTCATAATTAATAGCGGCAGTAACAACAGCAAACACAGTACCTCTTCAAATATCAGCATAATTAATAAAAGTAGAAAAAACAGCAAACAGAGCAGCTATTCAAATATCATCATAATTTATAGCGGCAGTAACAACAGCAAACACAGTACCTGTTCAAATATCAGCATAATTAATAAAAGTAGCAAAAACAGCAAACAGAGCAGCTATTCAAATATCATCATAATTTATAGCGGCAGTAACAACAGCAAACACAGTACCTGTTCAAATATCATCATATTTAATAAAGCAGCAGCAACAGCGCGCAGAGTTGCTATTCGAATATCATCATAATTAATAACAGCAGCAGCAACAGCCAACAGAGTAGTTGCTCAAATAACATCATAATTAATAAAAGCAGCAACAAGAGCAAACAGAGCAGCTATTCAAATATCATCATAATTAACAACGGCAGCAACAAGAGCAAATACAGTTCCTGTTCAAATATCATCATAATTAATAACAGCAGCAGCAGCAGCAGCAGCAGCAGCAAACAGAGTACCTCTTCAAATAGCAGCACACTTTATAACAGCAGCAGTAACAGCAAACAGAGTACCGCTTCAAATATCATCATAATTAATAACAGCAGCAGCAACAGGCAACAGACTTTGAGAGTAGCTCCTCAAATATTAGCATAATTAACAACAGCAGATGCCACAGCAAAAATAGTAGCTGTTCACATATCTGCATAATTAATTATGGCAGCAGCAACAGAGTAGCTGTTCAAATATTATCATAATTTATAACAGCAACATCACACACAGTACCTGTTCAAATATCATCACCATTAATAAATGTAGCAACAACAACAAACAGAGCAGCTGTGCAAATATCATCATTATTAATAACAGCAGCAAGAACAGCAAACAGAGTAGCAGTTTAAATATATCATAATTAATAAAGCAACAGCAAACAGAGTAGTTGCTCAAATAATTAATTAAAGTAGCAACAACAGTAATCAGAGCAGCTATTCAGATATCATCAAAATTAACAACGGCAGCAACAACAGCAAACACAGTACCTGTTCAAATATCATAGTATTTAATAACAGCAGCAGCAACAGCAAACAGAACAGCTGTTCAAATATTATCATAATTAATAACAGCAGCAGCAAACAGAGTAGCTGTTCAAATATCAGCATATTAATTATAATTAATAACAGCAGCAAGAACAGCAAACAGAGTAGCTGTTCAAATATCAGCAGCATTAATAACAGCAGCAGCAACACGCGCAGAGAAGCTATTCAAATATCATCATTATTAATAACAAAAGCAGCAACAGCCAACAGAGTAGTTGCTCAAATACCATTATGATAAATAAAAGCTGCAACAACAGCAAAACAGAGCAGCTGTTCAAATATCAGCAGCATTAATAACAGCAGCAGCAACGGCAAACAGAGCAGTTATTCAAATATCATAATAATTAACAACGGCAGCAACAACAGCGAACACAGTACCTGTTCAAATATCATCATCATTAATAAAAGTAGCAACAACAGCAAACAGAGCATCTATTCAAATATCATCATAATTAATAACAGCAGCAGCAACAGCAAACAGAGTAGCTGTACAAATATTATCATAATAAATAACAGCAGCTGCAAACAGAGTAGTTGCTAAAATATCAGTACAATTAATAAAAGTAGCAAAAACAGCAAACAGAGCAGCTATTCAGATATCATCATAATTAATAGCGGCAGCAACAACAGCAAACACAGTACCTGTTCAAATATCATCATAATTGATAACAGCAGCAGCAACAGCGCGCAGAGTAGCTATTCAAATATCATCATAATTAATAACAGCAGCAGCAACAGCCAACAGAGTAGTTGCTCAAATAACATCATAATTAATAAAAGCAGCAACAACAGCAAACAGAACAGCTATTCAAATATCATCATAATTAACAACGGCAGCAATAAGAGCAAATACAGTTCCTGTTCAAATATCATCATAATTAATAACAGCAGCAGCAGCAGCAAACAGAGTACCTCTTCAAATATCAGCACACTTTATAACAGCAGCAGCAACAGCAAACAGAGTACCTCTTCAAATATCATCATAATTAAAAACAGCAGCAGCAACAGGCAGCAGACTCTGAGAGTAGCTCCTCAAATATTAGCATAATTAACAACAGCAAATGCAACAGCAAAAATAGTAGCTGTTCACATATCTGTATAATTAATAACGGCAGCAGCAACAGATAAGCTGTTCAAATATTATCATAATTTATAACAGCAACATTAAACAAAGTAGCTGTTCAATTATCATCTTTATTAATAACAGCAGCAGCAAACACGGAACCTGTTCAAATATCATCATAATTAATAACAGCAACAGCAAATAGAGTAGCTGTTCAAGTAGTGTCCTAATTAATAATAGCATCAGCAACAGAGTAGCTGTTCAAATATTTATAAGAGTTTCGTTATTTTCCATTCCGATACATAAGCAAACCCTTTACTTGTTAAGAACGAGTAAAACCATGACATTATTGTTCTACACGATATGTTACCTGCTGGAGCGGTTATGATTACAATGGCATTATCGTTGATTCTGTATTTCAACATATTCTTCGAAAGACAAACTATAATATTTTGGATAAAATTATGTAACGTTTAAATTATGAAACGCGTTACAAATGACTCTAAAGTATACTTTAAAACAGATTACGATAAGCTGTCAAGGATCTACACGAATAATTACATAATTAAAATGTATCATATAGTCCCGAAAGTATAATTATTATTTTTTAAAAGTTGTTTTTGGCGCACATCCCAATAAAAGTTTCATTTGCAAATAGAAAAGATATCTTCATCTGAAAGATTGTATAGCATTTTGATACATTAGCTTCATTAGGGTTAATTTCTATTATATCACCAAACAGTTGATGCTTTAATAAGAACAATTTGTAATTTCATCGGCATTTTCAGTTATTTCCATCAGTATTATATACATTAGCAAATGGTGGTCATATTGATATATAAGGTTTGAAATCGACAATTCGACATAGTTTATCTTTACCTCAGTCTCATCTATGTACAACGCAATAATAATAACATCACTATCACACAGTACATGTAGGTAGTCATTCAAACATATAAATTACACGAGACTATCACACAATGCAAAAGACAATTGAATATCGATTCACATAACATGTGTAGTAATGCAAATCGATGTATTAATAACCAAATACTAAAAACTCTGAGAAGAAAACAAATACTAATATTATAGGTTTTCGCCGTATTAAAAGAACGTCAAACTGACGTTGTAAATATTTGGTGGAGGACATCGGAAATGCTTGATTCGAGGCATAAATATTTTTCCATTGTTTTCAGTATTTTGGGACACTAACAGAAATTAAATTTACTTGTTAATATAATTTTCAAAAGTCAATAGTCATCAAGTACCATATAATAAAACAATTTACATAATTATACATACATATCTTTATTGCGATACTAACCATTATGTTTAATCTTGACTGTTCAGTATGACTGTATTGACGAGTCGTTTGTTTTACGGGACATTTAGCATACATGTATACGTAAGGAACCGCGTGTTCCTTCCATAAACCCCGAGGTCATAAAACCTGGGATGAATTATACAAATTGGGGTACAATCAGCACATAGTTGCAGGGTATTTCTCAATACCATATGGTGTGACTGTATTGTTGGCGAATTATGAAAGCTCAGCAGGTTACCAGTAGCTCAACAGTAGCATACACTTTGTACAATATGCCTGTCTCCTTGTCTACCAACCTTAAGAATCATAAGGGTTTTTTTATAAGAGAGGGAAAACACACACTTAATATTTGAATTACCTTGAATTAATTGAAAGTTTAAAACAAAAAGTATTATAATGTTCCTTTCAATATGGTGATTGAAAAGCACGTGATCGCAATATGCTTTAGCGACACGATTCAATTCCATTCAATTTCTTTCAAGTCTACGATAACTTTATAAAATAAAATACAACTGATACATGACGTAAAACAATATCTAGATTATATAAGTTCACGTTCAAGATGCACTTTCTTGAAGATATAATCATTGAAATAAAGGCGGATATGGCGTTTAATGTAGAAATGGTGTTTGTGGTGATAGTAGTAGACTTCTACTGCTGCTCTGCTACAACTACTACTTGAAGTGGTAGTAATAGCAGCAGCAGCAGTAGTAGTTGTAGTAGTGGCAACAGTAGTAGTAGTAGTAGTAGCAGTAGCAGTAGTAGTAGTAGTAGTAGTAGTAGTAGTAGCAGTACTAATAG
Source organism: Panopea generosa (assembly GCA_029582155.1). Lineage (NCBI taxonomy): Eukaryota > Metazoa > Mollusca > Bivalvia > Adapedonta > Hiatellidae > Panopea > Panopea generosa. The sequence continues at coordinate 74,656,056 of CM055894.1, read as the reverse complement.
CAGTAATAGTAGTATCAGTAATGGTGGCCATGGTGGTAAAAGTGAGTGTCGTGATATTATATGTAATGGTCGGGGTGGATGTAGTAGTTCAGTGGTGTTGTGATATTATATGTAATGATGGGCGTGGTGGTAATTGTTGGTGTCGTGATATTATATGTAATGGTAGGCGTGGTGGTAATAGTGAGTGTCGTGATATTGCATGTAATGGTTGGTGTGTTTATGGTGGGTTCGTGATATTATATTATATGCTATGGTTGGTGTGGTAGTAACAGTGGTTTTCGTGATATCATAGGTAATGGTGGGTGTAGTGGTAATAGTAGTAGTCGTGATATTATATGTAATGGTGGGTGTCGTGATATTAGTTTTAGACTATTATTTTCATCGATGGTAACAATATACTTTTTAATAATTTTATTGAAATAAGTTTGATATTTTTTAGTTATAGTGAGTAAATGCCATTCATTTGATGGACACATGACCAATTTCAAGCCATGTAGTAATTTCAAATAATGGTCATTTTGATTCAATTGATATAACATTTTCTCAAACAAGAACATTCAGTTTAGTTTGATGATTGATCGAAATATTGATCGACTGAATGATTAATTTTAAAGCACATATTCTTCATATTGTTAGTTTGTTCATAATACAAGATCACATTGTTCTAAAAATATCGTATTCTGTACTTGTGATAACATTTATTAGTGTTTATCGCTGGACATCGTGCTTGCACGTACGGCGATGATACATTCAAAACACGATAACCGCAATATGCCATATCAGAATAATACTTAACCTATTACGACACTCAGCAACCTATACCACCGTAATTTGACCGCAATAAACAGATATATCAATATTGTTGTCTAAACATTACCAAAACCTTGACATTCACAAAAAACACGTCAACAGAACATGCGCGATTGTTGAAAAGTATTGCCATATATCCATACACCTATTTTCATAATTTATTATAAACATAACATAAATATTTTTTTCTGGAAAGCGGTTTAAACACTGACCGAATGCTATTTAGATGTTAAATTAAATACAACACTTCGCATTAGATAAAATGCATTTGTATTTAATGTCAATGACATATCAATTACATATTGTATATTTTATTGACACATCTTTGTTTAGCAAATGGGTCCTCCGTTGACCAGTGGTCTAAGTGGACCGTCTCAAGAAAACTCACCTATCAGCGCTATGTTCGGTGGTTCGAGTCCCTCTCGCTCAAAAAGCTTTATGTAAGACAGTTTGCCAATTACTTGTGGAAGGTTGGTTGTTCTACTCAGATTCATTCTGAGGTCTTCTTGACGGAAAACAGGACGGACAGTAAAATATAAAGTTGAGCTGCTTCTCAGATGTCTAATTTACATTGATCACGATTACTCATTAATGTGCAACCTTTCGTATGTGTCACATATATAACGTTTTCAGATGGCATGATTAAAGATAATTTCCTTCCTCTATATTAATATACATTTTCTTGTTAACAAGTCTTTAAATTCAAGGGGGTATCGACATTTAACCTCTAGTCTAGCGATGTAACCGTAATTACAATTCTCTGAATTCGTTATTCGGAAAATATGTGGGATTTTTTTTGAGTGCAAAATCAGTATATCTATGGGTTGTCTTATCGTATATCATACGTTCTGTAACGTAAACATCACGTGTTACATATAACAAGTTTTCACCAGTCTGTATAAGTACGATACGTACAAACACGACATGATATAAAGGAGAAATTTTCTCTTACAAAATATTATTTCTGAAAAATTGCCATTAGAACGTACCAAAGACACATACACCAGAGGAGAAACGATCTTCAAGGTGTACGCTCATTCAAGCTTGTGTACTAGAAAATAACTTTTCTCCTCTTGTAATCACTAGTTCTAATTGAAATTATCTTAAATGTGTATGCATGAGTTTATCTACATTCTAAATTAGAGATCTCTTCTTAAAATACATTTAAAAACTTCTTAATATATTTTGGTAACCAGATTTTTTTGGACAATTTTTTCACAAATTGCAGCGAATTATGACCGGTTCCAATGATTAGGACATTTTAGCAATGAGTAGAAATATACTTTTAAATTTATTTCCTGCTATTAAAATTTATCGTTTTAGCAAAAAGTAGATAATTATTGTGATGCTGCTGAAAGCGAAACTCAGATTTCGTGAAAATGAAACTGAATTAAAACGTTGAGCTTAAAACAATCGTTTTTATTTCAATTAAAAATGTACTTGATTATATTCTTGACTTGAGATTTACAAATTTGCAAATAAAGGAAATACCATACTGAAGAGGTTAAAACATTATTAGCATGTATTTCTCGTTTCATTTTCCTTTCTGTAACAATTATCTTCACTCAATGCCAAATGTTTTATAAAACCTAAAATTCTTAAATGTGATACTTTGTTTAGCTTACAAAACAGTGAAGTGATCGTAAATTTAAACCCATATGTTGATTGTGTTGGTATCATTTATTGTTTTAGAACAATTGAGCACACTCAATGAAACAAATAAATACGATACTGCTTAAGCCAGGGATCGTGTGGGAGAGCTGTTATTTATGTATTGCCTATCATGTACAAACTCAGTAAAACCGAATCCACTTACTTTTCTAGGTTGCTTTACTCGATTTCAATATAATGGATCATGTAATCAAATAGTATCACATGTCCTGATAAAAGTTTATTTTCAAGTAACATATATACAATTAAAAATATAGCGATAAAGATAGAGAGAAATTACATATTTCTAATATTTTCATAAACACATGAGTAAATCAAACAACATGGTGTACAAAAATAAAAATGAATCCCATATCGTGCAAGGAGCTGGGTTAGAAAGACCACCTGATGAAATTTAGCTATAATTGTTTGATAATTATTCAACAAAGTTACAATAAAAGTGGCTTCAACGGAGATGTCGTTTAAAATGAAAATATGCACAAAATGTGCGCCAAAAACAACTTTTAATAATAATAATAATAATTACATTTTCGGGACTATATGATACATTTTAATTATGTAATTATTTGTGTAAATCCTTGACAGCTAATCGTAATCTGTTTTAAAGTGATACTATAGAGTCATTTGTAACGCGATTCATAATTTAAAAGTTACATATTTTTATCCAAAATATTATAATTTCAGTCTTTCGAAGAATATGTTGAAATACAGAATCAACGTTAATGTCATTGTTATCATACCCGCTCCATCAGGTAACATCTCGTATAGTACAATAATGTCATGGTTCTGTTCATTCTCAACAAGTAAAGGGTTTGCTTATGCATTCGGAATGGAAAATAACGAAACTCTTAAGGAAAACTCTGTTGCTACTGCTGTTATCAATTATGATAATATTTGAAAAATTACTCTGTTGCTGCTGTTAATTATGATACTATTTGAACAGCTACTCTGTTGCTGATGCTATTTTTAATTAGGACACTACTTGAACAGCTACTCTGTTCGCTGTTGCTGTTATTAATTATTGTGATATTTGAACAGGTTCGGTGTTTGCAGTTGCTGTTATTAATTAAGATGATAATTGAACAGCTACTTTGTTTGATGTTGCTGTTATAAATTTTGATAATATTTGAACAGCTACTCTGTTTGCTGTTGCTGCTGCTGTTATTAATTAATGACGGTATTTGAATAGCTGCTATGTTTGCTGTTGTTGCTCCTTTTATTAATGGTGATGATATTTGAATAGGTACTGTGTTTGATGTTACTGTTATAAATTATGATAATATTTGAACATCTACTCTGTTGCTGCTGCCGTTATTAATTATGCAGATATGCGAACAACTACTATTTTTGCTGTTGTATCTGCTGTTGTTAATTATGCTGATATTTGAGGAGCTACTGTCAGAGTTTGTTACCTGTTGCTGCTGCTGTTATTGATTATGATGATATTTGAAGAGGTTCTCTGTTTGCTGTTGCTGCTGCTGTTATAAATTGTGCTGATATTTGTAGAGGTACTCTGTTTGCTGTAGCTGTTGCTGTTATTAATTATGATGACATTTGAACAGGAACTGTGTTTGCTGTTGTTGCTGCCGTTGTTAATTATGATGATATTTGAAGAGGTACTCTGTTTGCTGTTGCTGCTGCTGTTATAAATTGTGCTGATATTTGGAGAGGTACTCTGTTTGCTGTAGCTGTTGCTGTTATTAATTATGATGACATTTGAACAGGAACTGTGTTTGCTGTTGTTGCTGCCGTTGTTAATTATGATAATATTTGAATAGCTGCTCTGTTTGCTATTGTTGCTGCTTTTATTAATTATGATAGTATTTGAGTAATTACTCTGTTAGCTGTTTCTGCTGCTATTATTAATCATGATGATGTTTGAATAGCTACTCTGCGCGCTGTTGCTGCTGCTGTTATTAATTATGATGATATTTTAATAGATATTCTGCGCGCTGTTGCTGCTGCCGTTATTAATTTTGCTGATATTTGTGCAACTTCTCTGTTTGCTGCTGCTGTTGTCTATTATGATAATATCTGAATAGCTACTCTGTTTCCTGTTGCTGCTGCTGTTATTAATTATGCTGTTATTTGAACAGCTTCTCTGTTTGCTGTTGCGGCTGCTGTTATTAATTATGTTTGGCTACGGCTCAATATTTCGGGCTACCGTCAACAACAAATTGGCAGCCCTCAACAAAACAATCCCCATCATGGGGCAAATAAATCACACAAATCACAACCCCTTCATGGAGCAATAGTTAATAAAGCACAATCCCATTTATGGGGCAAATATTTCACATATAAGTTAAAATTATACATGTTCTTTCAAGTTTCATTTCACATGAAACGATCAGCTAAACTGAACGAAACCAATCCTGGGTAACAGTGATTGGAAACACAAATTTTATTTATTATAAACTGTTTAATATTTCGCTGACCGCCAAATGGACTCGGCAGGTAGTTCAGTTACTACTGACGACCTGCGAAACGAGTCCACCGCCAAATAATCAGCGAAATAGAGCCGTAAACTGACCCAAACAATGCCTCATAGACACTCAACATATAGTGTCTAGACACTCAACATATAGTGTCTGATGATCAAAAGATGATGTAGGAATAAATAAAATTGTAACATTCCAAAGAAGGTCACTGAATCAGTACAACACTTTCTTGAACTAGACACTCAACATATAGTGTCTGATGATCAAAAAATGATATAGGAATAAATAAAACTGTTACATTTCAAAGAATGCCACTGAAACAGTACAACACCTTCTTGAACTAGACACTCAACATATAGTGTCTGATGATCAAAAATTGATATTGGAAAAAAAAAATTATCACATTCCAAAGAATGTCGAGGAATCAGTATAACACCTTTTTGAACTACTGTTTTTATGCATCAACATACAACTCCGTCTTGGTTTCCAACTAATCAAGTATTAACATGTAGCCAATGGTAACAAATGCACGCTTTTATGATTAAAAAGCCCAATTCGTGATTGTGGATCCGGATACATAATATACTGTCACCATGCTTTTAACACCATTGAAGCTGTTTATGTGCTAGTAGTAACACGGTTCGTTGCTATATTTATTGCCACCTGTTTGGCTGGAAAATGGCATGCCTTTAGTTATGACCATATAACTAGGGGCCAATACTGATGGATAATTAACAACTATCCCAGTGCTGTATAAAATTATCTTACTTCATACGACTTCGCCATGCTGAAAACAGATATCCTGTTAATGGAGCCTTATTCAAATGACAAAACAAGCGATATTTAGCTAGGTCTAACCTTAAAAGTACAATTGCAAGTTTGCAAAGTGGCAAATTGGATTGTCCACCTTCATAATTCTACTGAAGCGGTCTTCCCCGTTTAATCAATTCTAGATTACTTGATAGTATGATAGCGAAACCCCGCTTCACACCTCAGCTTCATTCATATCCCATCATCTACCGACAAAAATTGCCATTACCCATATTGACTTGCTAAATTGTTCAACGTAGTAACCAGGACCTCATAAAAATGGTACCAGGGCCTCATTAAGCAATACTGTTCTTCAACAGCATAGCACATCATCCCGCAACGCATTCTTTCTTAGCACTGCACCAATGCTACTAAAAGTGTATTGTCTGACAATAATGCACTACCTGGATAGTTAGAAAGCCATCCCAAGGCATCATTTCTCTGCGGGTTTAGTACACCAAACATTTGCTAATCAGGAATTTATCGTAAATCCAACGTTTCTGTGGTGTGCCATGTTTGCTTCGGAAAATAACTGCACCAAAATCACCAGTGATTGTTTTCTTAAATGGAGATATTGAAAATCAAAACCTATCAATTCCGACATTGCCTCGTATAACGGACGTAAAATGCTCTACTGGACCCATTGACTGTCCAAAAGTCATTGAACATAACTGCAAGTTTCAAATTCTGTACTAGTCCACAATTCATTGAATAATTATGTTTAATTTCATAAATAAGATATAGCAATTAGCAGCACTAAGTTCAGAGATTATTGGGGTCACAGAAGCATGATGGAATCACTTGAGGTGAAATGCTCCGAGTTCAGGACATATAAAGGCTTGATGATTATCAAGCAGTGTTTTTATTTTTTTATAGTGTTTATAGATTATTAAGGATGGGAATTTCGGCAGTGGCAGTCAAGTTGTTTAGGAGGCTAGGAGATTGTAGAGAAAGGCGAATTACTTTGTTTTGAATACGAGTCATAAAACCATGTAGAAAATATGTAAAACAGTGAAGAACTTTCCCATTATGTTGTATATATTTTCCTAAAGTAGAACTAGATATCTAATATGGAAATAAACTTTATATTACAAGCAATGAAATTGCTGATTTTTTTAATTTCCCTTCAGTTGCTCATCCCTCATCTTATAGCAAATTAACTGCAAGTGTGTATTACCCATTTCATATCTAAACGTTTATATTGTCAAGTCACCTTATAGACCACGCCCTTAAAACTGAAGGCTATTTCCCATTGCTCCAATTTCTGACAGTATAATGTCCAATCACCTGGCTGCCGGATACCTATCCTCAATTTGAGCCTGCATTACTCGCTATACCTTCTTCAACTAGGTCCCCATTTCTGATTATGTAATGTAGCAAGTAATTTTTTTGAATAAAAAAATTAATTGAACCAAGGTCAACATACTGACTAGCAATCATACCCAAAAAGAAAAAGTTTAGTCACCATTCCTGCAAGCATAACTAAAATACACAAGATTTCGATGTTATAAAGATTAAAATATACTTGTCCAAACTGTAGAGTAACTTAAAACAAAACTATATAGTTATAAATTAAAATCTGTATCTTTTTCTCCAAGATTCAATAAGTTTTACTTAACATCTTTTTATTAATTTAAATAATGTGTCTTTCTTCATTTTACAAAATTAAAATAAAATTATCTCATATTGTTAATGTCATGATGTAATGAATGCATTTTATTGTAGTACTGTGCAAAATGTCTGTGCTGTGCCCCTTTAAGGGAAAAAACATTTCCCCCAATATGCCTATTTACACTCATTAATCCCATATTGCCAAAAGGGTATATATCTAAATATGCCCGAATAATATATTGAAAGAGTTTTTTTTTTTTTTTTTTTTTTTTAACTTGGGCTTCACGCCGAGATATATTAATAAAGATATACCGCTTAAAATTGGAGTCACATGATACTTTATTATTTTTTTTATCAATTTGATCTGTTATACAGGTTGACACGTTTTAAGAATAGTTTTATCTTAGAAATAGTCAACATGACGATGCAAAGATCGTTAAGCAGTATTTTAGTGATGTCATGGAAAGGTAATTTCGTTTCAAGTTTACCACTCCCATCGAAATATTGATTTTGTCACGTTTTAATAGATTTGACATACAAACCCATTCAGATTAATTTATAAATAATAGCAAAATGCAATTCATATGTTTGAAGATTTTTTTGTTTTTAATACATTTGATAGTGTTATCCCCCTGTTCTAATCCCTTTCATGTACCCTATATTTTTGTTTTATTTCTATTTATTTTTTATTTATTTATTTTTTTATTTTTATTTATCTAGTTTTTTTTTTGTTTTTGTTTTTTAACAACTTGTCTTTTCTTGTCTTTTGAGTATATTTTCCATCGATTGCGGAACTGAGGAATGTGCAACCCTAATTCAGAGTCGACACTCGCAAATTGAAACATATTAGTATACTCCACCAATTTTTAATATCCTGGCCAACTCAAGCGGCAGATAACAGGTTCAGCCATAGTCTCGGTTGAAGATGTTGCAATGAAGACGTTGCAGATGTCGCTGTAATCACAGTTGATGGCACTATATGCCACTGGCAACTTCCTTTTCTGTTTTACCATTGTCGACTCGAGTGAACATGAAAATTATTATAAACAATTAGCGCTAGCATGAAAGATATAATAGACAATAACAAATGTATTCAACCAAATCTCCATCCCTCTATCCTTAGCATTGTATCCCATAGTCCCTGTGCTTAATAATAACCGAATTGCACTCTTCCAATAAATTACTTTTAAGATCCGTTATAATAGAATTACCATCATATGTATATTCCAACGGTTACTCTTTATAGCATTATAAGACAATCAGATGAAGATTAAGCAACTTTATTAACATAATTTAGCACCCATTACATATATGCCCCTTTGACACACAATATAGCCATTGGTATCATTTATCCAGGTATATAGTTATATATACACCGGTCGATGAAGAAGGCGGCGTTGACACCATTGTTTCGGTGTAACCGTTTAGTTTGTTTAATCTCTACATTTATTAACCTCAGTTAAATACGAACTAACAGTGAACATAACTACCACCTAACAGCGATACCAATTGCTTATATACTAGACCATTCTTACATTAGAAGGCCATGTAGAAATGTTTACGCATGAAGCAAAATCTAACAAAAATCTCGGTATTCCACGAACAACCGAAACCCTCCGACTTCAAACATACTGAATAATATTTCGTCTACCAAACTGCATATTGCATTTGCGTCGATGCAAGCATTAATATATAAACAAATAGATTTTTTCCTGCATGTACTTTCTTACTACATTACCTTAATTCCAAATGTCAAAAGGGACGGTGCGCTGTTCTACTAACACTCACATGAGAATCACGCTGCAAAGTGCACCTTACTTTTAAAGTGTCTGCATCCCAATTACCATCACCTATCAGCTAGTGATAGCTGCTATTATTTGCACAGGTACTGTGTTTGCTGTTGTTGCTGCCGTTGTTAATTTTGATGATATTTGAATAGCTGCTCTGTTTGCTGTTGTTGCTACTTTTATTAATTATGCTGATATTTGTGCAACTACTCTGTTTGCTGCTGTTGTTATTAATTATGATAATATTTGAACAGCTACTCTGTTGCTGCTGCCGTTATTAATTATGCAGATATGTGAACAGCTACTTTTTTTGCTGTTGTATCTGCTGTTGTTAATTATGCTGATATTTGAAGAGCTTCTCTCAGAGTCTGTTTGAATAGGTACTCTGTTTGCTGTTGCTGCTGCTATTATTAGTTGTGCTGATATTTGAAGAGGTATACTGTTTACTGTTGCTGCTGCTGTTATTAGTTATGATGATATTTGAATAGATACTCTGTTTGCTGTTGCCGCTGCTGTTATCAATTATGATGATATTTGAATAGCTGCTCTGTTTGCTGTTGTTGTTACTTTTATTAATGATGATGATATTTGAACAGGTACTGTGTTTGCTGTTGTTGCTGCCGTTGTTAATCATGATGATATTTGAATAGCTGCTCTGTTTGCTTTTGTTGCTACTTTTATTATTTATACTGATATTTGAGCAACTACTCTGTTGGCTGTTGCTGCTGCTGTTATTAATTATGGTGATATTTGAACAGCTACTCTGTTTGCTGTTGCTGCTGCTGTTATTAATTCTGATGCTATTTGAACATTTACTCCCTAAAACGCGGACCATATAAATAATACATACATTAATAATTTTGTTTCGTATTTTAACATTTCAGGACATATAAATGTATGCGCATAGACGAAATATAATAGCTGTATAACTGCCATACACACAAGAGGACATGACGATGTTATACACATATTGCAACAAAATGCGTAGATGATTTTTTGGATGGTACAGAGTGAATACATAATATTGGAGTCTGGAACCAAGCCCTTGAACTCAACAGTGGTTATTCATGTTTACTGTACAGTAAATATTGACAATTCAAACTCGTCTTTGCTTCGAGAAACATGGTATTATCAAAACGGTACATGGAGTGACAGAATGTAAAATATCAGACATAGTTCAGTTTCCAAATATGAAACGATTCTACTATGTATATCAGTACTTTTTACATGTTTCTTGAAAAAATCCTATTTTCTCTGAAAAAGGGACATTGTACTGGAATAAAACTTCATTCTGGTGAATTAAGAGACCAGTCCCTTCTTTTTCGAAATAATGTTGTTATTGCTGTGATATATTTTTCAATAAAGTTCTTACATTGAAAGCAGTGAAAGAGGAAACTGCTTGTGTAAGTATTACATTAAAATCTATGAACAATGCTAAGCTACATTTGTATTTTGGAAAAAAAGAGAAGGGACTGGTCCCCTCAATTAAAATCGATGGTTATTACCACATGTGAAAAGTAGGTAGCTGGCAGTTGGTAGTAGGGAATTCAAATATCCATCTACTGATCAGTTGTTAGTTGTTGAATCAGATTTGACAAATCTACCAGAAAAAAAACCATTAAGAGCGGACTAGACCACTGTTTCTGAAAACAATTATGATGGTAATGATTTGATACACTTTTTTCAAGACTGGAAAGAGTGGACCTATCTTCTCTTTTATACTTTAATGACATAATTCAGCCGATGTTTCTTTAAAAACAGACATGTTACCAGATTTCGGATTACTTTCTCTGTCCCATCTTTTGAAAATAATGATTTAAATGCTTTGTAACAGTATGATTTTTAAAACATGATGTTAATATACTTTTGTTGTTACTTTTGAGCGAAAGAGGGCATCGGTGCCCTCATTTTAAAAATATCTTTAAAAAATGATGTTTCTAATCCCCCTTTTTGAAGTTGATGTAACTAACTGTTCGGGTGATTTCTTTCAAATTTACTTTTCACCAGATTTTGAAGAGGAGACCAGTCTAATAATTTTGAAAATGGCACTATTCCTCTAATAATATTTCAAGAATTTGGTGTTTATATGTTTATATATTAAGTCTACTATTAGACAAATGAAAGAGGGTATTGGTCCACTCTTTTAAAATATGATGAATGGTGATTTCTTTAAATTTTACAGTTGATCGTGTGAGAGGGGATCAGTCCCCTCATTTTGAATACAATGGTATTGCTTGTGTGTATATTTTTTTTCCAAATTTTGATGTTTGTATACTTTTGAGTGAATGAGTTGACTGGTTCACTCATTTAGAAATGTATTTCCAAATTTGAGAAATTTAAGATTTGTGCTTTCAACTAAAGGCAAATATTTTAAAAAGTCAATCCCCTCGTTTAGCAATTTTTTTCAAAATTCGAGAAATTTGAGGTTTGTACTTTATACTAGAGGCAACTATTTTAGAAAAAGAACGAGGGGACTGGTCTCATGAAAATCAGGTGAAAAGTCGATTTTAAAGAAATCACTTGTACTTTTACTAGGGGCAAATATTTTAGACATGAATGAGAGGACTAGTCCCCTCTTCAAAATCTGATGAAAAGACGATTTTAAAGAAATACCCTGAATGAGGGGACCAGTCCCCTCATTAAGAAATTTCTTTCCAAATTTGAAGAGGGGACTGGTCCCCTAATCTAGGAACTTCTTTCCAAATTTTTAAAATTAGCAGTTCATGTGACTTCTTTAAAATTGACTTTTCACCAGATTTTGAAGAGGGTACCAGTCCCCTCATTATATACTTTTGTTTTGACCTTTGAGTTTATGGAAGGACTATTCCCCTCGTTTAGAAATGTCTTTCCAAATTTGAGAATTTTCAAGATTTGAACTAGAGGCAAATGTTTTAGAAATGAACAGTCCCCTTGTTTAGCAATTGATGTAACTAACAGTTGAGGTGATTTCTTTAAAACTGATTTTTCACCATATTTGAAGAGGGGATACGTCCCCTCATTTTGAAAATGGTGTTATTCCTTTAATGATTTTTCCAGAAGTTTATATGTTTATATATTGAGTCTAATATTCAGCAAATGAAAAAGGGGACTGGTCCCCTCCTTTAAAATATGATGTACGTGTACATGTATGTTCACTACTGTAAACATAACGCCACATTACTGTACACCTCAGTAAATAAAACGCCACATTATTGTTCACTACTGTAAACATAAAATCACATTATTGTTCTCTAGTGTAAATTTAACGCCACATTATTGTTCACCACAGTAAACATAACGCCACATTATTGTTCACCACAGTAAACATAACGCCACATTATTGTTCACCACAGTAAACATAACGCCACATTATTGTTCACCACAGTTGATATAACGCCACATTATTGTTCACTATTGTAAACATTAGTCCACATTATTGTTCACCACAGTAAACATAACGCCACATTATTGTTAGTTACTGTAAATATAACACCATATTATTGTTCACCACAGTAACCATAACGCCACATTATGTTACTTCGGATTTAATAAAATATGGACAACGATTAGGATGGACCGAAGTCGCTTGTATTGTAAAGATGTAATACCAAAACACCAAGTAAGTTTTGTTCACTACAATACATACAACACCATATTATTGTCCTCCAAAGTAAACATTACTCCACATTATTGTTCACCACAGTAAATATAACGCCACAATACTATTAATTGCTGTAAATTTAACACCATGTTAATGTTTTCCACAGTGAACATAACGCCACATTATTGTTCACCACAGTAAACATAACACCACATTATAGTTAATTACTGAAAAGATAACGTCTCGCTATTGTTCACCACACTAAATATAACGCCATAGTATTGTTCTCCAAAGTAAACATAACGCTACAGTATTGTTCACCACAGTCAACCTAATGCCAAATTATAGTTAATTACTGTAAACATAACATCTCATTATTGTTCACCACAATAAATATAACGCCATATTATTGTTCTCCACAGTAAACAAAACGCCACATTATTGTTAATTACTGTAAATATAACACCACATTATTGTTCACTGCTGTAAATATAACGCAACATTATTGTTCACTGCTGTAAATATAACGCAACATTATTGTTCACTACAATAAATATAACATCATATTATTGTTCTCCAAAGTAAACATTACTCCACATTATTGTTAATTACTGTAAATATAACACCATATTATTGTTCACCACAGTAAACATAACACCATATTATTGTTAATTACTGTAAAAATAACACCACATTATTGTTCACTACTGTAAATATAACGCAATATTATTGTTCACTACAATAAATATAACCCCATATTATTGTTTTCCAAAGTTAACATTACTCCACATTATTGTTCACCATAGTAAACATAACGCCACATTATTGTTAATTACTGTAAATATAACACCATATTATTGTTCACCACAGTAAACATAACGCCACATTATTGTTAATTACTGTAAATATTACGCCACATTATTGTTCACTACAATTAATATAACACCATATTATTGTTGTCCAAAGTAAACATTACTCCACGTTATTGTTCACCACAGTAAACTTAACACCACATTATTGTTAATTACTGTAAATAAAACACCATATTATTGTTCACCACAGTAAATATAACGCAACATTATTTTTCACTACATTAAATATAACACCATATTATTGTTCTCCAAAGTAAACATTAATCCACATTATTGTTCACCATAGTAAACATAACGCAACATTATTGTTTATTACTGTAAATATAACACCATATTATTGTTCACCACAGTAAACATAACACCACATTATTGTTAATTACTGTAAATATAACGCCACATTATTGTTAATTACTGTAAATATAACACCACATTATTGTTCACCACATTAAATATAACGCCACATTATGTTACTTCGGATTTAATAAAATATGGACAACGATTAGGATGGACCGAAGTCGCTTGTATTGTAAAGATGTAATACCAAAACACCAAGTAAGTTTTAATGGGCATTTTAATTGAAATGCCGGGAAAAAACATTATTTAATTCCAGAAGAGAAACATTAAATACCATTACATATATATACATCAAAACATACCGCCACAAAGCTAACTGCCAAAGCAGACTGTAACCGCCCAGACGACAGAGGTGCATCAAAGCTAGGAAACAGTAAATTGTCTAAGGACATCAGACCTCTATGTATAATCATATAATAACCAAATTTTAACCATCCGTCACAAAATGTAGCAATGCTTCTAAAACGGACACCTTCTTTGAAAAAAACAAAAAAACAAACGAACTATATATATGTATTATGTCCTATCTATTTACCATACAAAAATCCAACAAACAACAGACACTGTTTTTGCGATTTGCGAGACGCATTAATATAGAGTGACGACATACGTTTAACGAGACAAGCCATGTATACATATATACAATCAGGTGCATAAAACATAATACACATACACATATGTTAACGAACAATCTTTGATATACATTGTACATTTTTAAATAACAGTCATAAAATATTTTCAAAACGTGGTCGACTCGCCAAGGAAAAACCAAAGACGATAAACTCTGGAAACCTGTGCCCGTTTATCAAATGTCTTTTACCACTGAATTTCATTCTTGAAAATCTTTTATGAACAATTCGCCTGCATATTCAGTATGTTCAGAATAACTTTTTTTTTTGATAATCGACATTTATCACATTGATGTTTCATATTGTTATGTAAATGAAATACATGTAACAATTATATTTCTTTGTAATTTCGAGCATTTAATTTAAATTTTTTCGATGTCATCGCTCAGAGTGAATCGCTAGAACTGATTTCTTACCGCCAAAAAACTATATTTATATTTGATCTCGAATCACTCGAGCGTTCAAAACAGGTTTTGTATAACAATAACGCCAGGACAAAGGTACTCCGCTATACGTCGTAACGCGGAGTACAATAGTTCACAACTTGTGAATGTGCTCATGGCAAACTATGAAAACAGTTGTTCACTCAAGAAATGAAACTAAACTAATAAAACATTGAATATAACAAAAAAGGCAGTCCTATATAAACCTGCCTAATAGGGATTTACACAACTAAATATATAAGGACAGTCTGAAACAAACGCATTGTAAAATTATACATAATTATACAACAGCTGGTAATGTGTGCCGCCTGTAGCAGTCACACTTAAAAGTAACCAATACATCATGAAATTGAAATTGCTGACTAATTCAGTCCCTGACATGACAGTAAAATTGGCAATGGTTGGCAGCTAACTGTCTTATTGAAGGATTACCGCTTAGGCCGATCAAACCTCAACTGGGAGTATTGGAGCGTTAAAAGAAACAGCTCAAGGACGGATGTTGCCATGAAACGCGTTATATTTCCGTCGACCTAACAGTTGTATTTGTGTGATTGAATGTGTGTTATGTATATGAGTGGCGACACCTATACGGAAATAATATGGTGTTTTACCATCGGATTGAAACTGATAGACTTAATGCATAACAAATGCTTTGTAACTTGATAATAAATTTGTCTGTTGGATAAGGTAACTCATGCAATTCATGAAAATAAGCTAGACCCGAAACTTGAGTAGAAATTGTGGAGTGTCACAGCCCTTTTTAATGATAATATGCAATCAATTAAGCCAATCTTTTACATGGAATTGGAAATATCTGATCCCGTGGGAAATATTCCAAAATGAAAGCTTTGTACTGTTTGTACGTATAACTGTGGCCGCTCTCCATTAACCAATTAGACCCAAACATTGCCCAAAAACTGATGTTACCAGAAGCATCCATGAAAAGATGCAGTTGACTAATCAATTCACCTGTGATTTAACAGGAGGTGTTTGCCATTGAAATTATCAATAAATATAAGCCAATCATCTATCCCGACGCCCTTCTTTATTGAGAGAGATCCTATGAGAGGGACGGGAAACTTTTATGGTGAGATTGATTAAACGCCGTATGTAACTATATGGGCTGCTGAGAAACTGGAGGCTGCTGTTGCATGGAAGCCATTATGGAGATAATCCCTTTGCAAAATGCATTGTTAACTCGGAGCAAGCGAAATTGATGTTACCCATACTGAATAAGGACCTATAGAGGCAATATCTCTGATAATGTCCATATATTTCATTTGTTATGGGCCAGAACGGGTGTGTATTTGCAGATAAATTTCAACAAAACGTATAACGCTTAAGACCAAGAGTTTACTAATTTTCCTGTTCTTTGTTCTTGGCATGACACTTAAATTAGCCTGATGGTCAACCTTAATTGAGAATTGACCTTGCCCTTGATTCAGAAAGTAGTCAGAAAGCCGAACTGATATATTTATAAACTGATCTGTCAATGATTTTTATATAGTGTAGCAATAAGACTGGAAATTGGATAGTGATTTTTAACCTGCCCACCATTACCCTGAAAAATATCAAATTATTATTGTCGAAGATGTTCTCAATGTCGTCGGACGACGAGACGTTGGCATCAGAAGTTGAATAAACTGAAGTGATTACGTCAGATGAGTCAGAGCTGTTTGGTTGGAGCGGCACTGGCGAGGCCTGAGCTGCCCGAGTTGTAGCTGATCGCGTTACACTTGACCTTTGCAAGTTGGGCCGAATGAGACTTTGTTTATGTTTGCTGCGTTTAGCCATTGACGTTTCCATAGTAAATACACTCGTTTAGCATAAAAACAGGCAGTCCTATTTGCTTTATATATATATCGACTCCCACATTTTAACAATCACTCACCACAATGAAATAGACTAAGATAAAGTCTTTCAAGTGAGAAAACAAAGCTGCAATTATGCATTGAGGTAAGCTATGCCTGCTTACAACTTCATGCTAGAGAAAATGGGTAAATGATTTCTGAGTTTCTATGTTTATCATTACATATTTAGCTGCAAAAGAGAGTACGCACTCCTGCTTTTCCCATAATCTTTTACCTAAAAGTGATATCATGTCAAAGTTTTTGTGAAGTATACAAAATTTGCTTTTAGTGAAGCATAAAATTTGCATCGTATATTTTACCGATAAAAATTGTATAGTGAATACAGTTTTTATATTCTTTGTGCACGTGCACATCATGGGAGAAGTACATTTTGCTAAAATCGTTTATGAGAGTAAAAACACAACCATATTCACTAATTAGCTATGAATAAATGGTTAGGCTCAGTAAAAATCAACTTCCTCAGGCCATGGTAATGCTTGCTGGTTTTACCAACATTGCAGTCTTAAGTAGAGCATTTAATTGCCATAGAAATACATTGTTTCGTCTTCGTCAACGATTTAATGCAACCAGGGGAACTGCTGACCGTCCACGGTCATGTAGACCTCGTGTAACCACCGCTAGAACGGACGTTATATCGCATTGACGCACCCTCGACGTCGCTTTGAAAACGTGTCAGCGTCTGCGAAGGCAAACGGTATTAGCAAATACACAATTTTGAGACGACTTTGGAATTCCTTTAGTTATGTTAACGCAAGGTATCAACAACTTGCATGATCTTTCCGATGCTCTTGTTCAGGAATGGAACAACATACCCAACGCCGTGCTACAACGATACGTAAGGTCAATGCGGCGACGTCTTATTGCTTATATCAACTCAAGAGGTGGCCACACACCTTATTGATGCAGAACAAACACGATTTCTTCGGAAAGGGGAGGGGGGAGGGGGAAATAAAACGTTTAAAATTCAAATTCTTTACGGGTTAAAAGGTAGCCGTTGATTGGCATCTTTTTATTTCGACCCCTGTGTTGTTTGAGCAGATAATTCATGACATGGTCATTGCCAATTTGCAAAACAAATATATCCTTGTAAAAACAAATAAAATGCTTCAAAAATTTGTACCAAACATGGTATAAATTATTTTTTCCAACATGGACATTTTTTGGGAAAACCACAGTGCACAATTTGTTCTGCAGCTGAGCATATATAGTGAGAAACATTTGAAAAAGTGTGGAAGAGATGGTTACACACTAAACAGCATCTCAATAAATTGCTTGGACACTCTCGAAGGATGTAAAGCATATTAAATGAAAGACAATACAATATGTATTATAGGTCGCGTCTGTAAAAGATTGCGAGGAAAATAAACCAGCATTCGCTACACTCGCCAAGATAGGAAATTAATCAGTCCGTCACTCACTAGGCTTATTAATAACCTTCACTCAAAGAAGGTTGTATATATGGTTGTGGACGTTTTAGGAAATACACCAAAAACGTGAACACCAAACATTTGCTTAAATATAAGAAACGAGTCTTAAACCTTTAACACTCACCCAGCAACAAGAAATGAATTAATAAACACTCTACCAATTAAAGAAAACAAAACGCAGTCCTGAATTGTGACAGGGCAGGTAAGCTGTATTTGCATAAAACCACAAGCTAGACAAGTGGTGAAGGTATTATTCTCGCCATCACTATGTATCAAGCCTTAATTTTATTCACTCTGAGTGGACGTCATATGTTAAAACTGTATGGCTGAGGATGGTATATAGGTGTATTCATGAACAAATACAAGTTTTGCCCCAAGAGGAAAATATTACATTAGGCATGTGATTATAAATAGTGAGAAGGATTTACCCGAATGTGTTAAAGATGGACACGCATTAATGACCACGTGTTATAAATTAATTGTTTGGTTACTCTAGAAGGATGGATTTAAAGCAAATTACACCCAAACATTACTTACGTCACTAATCCGTCACTAGGTATAGAGACCAATGTCTATCAACTATAACCGAAAATTAATCCGATACCCGAAAACGGGTTTTCTATACATGATGATAAAATATATATTTTATGTCAATTCTATATCATGATTATTTTACTCATATAACTTAATGTGCTGTAACATAGAGGACAGGCAAAATAAACACTATTAAGAGCATGTGAACACTGACACAAAAGATACTCCCATATGTTATATGTATGCCTTTATATAGCACAGTAATGACGGTTTTAAAGTATAAAAGATAAACTAGCCGCCAGAAAGTGTTAAAATATATTTTAATAGATAAACACTTATCTATCCGAGTGTCCCTGTCTCCTACAATGAACTACAGATGCCCGGATGCTATTGAACAGCTTTCTGGTACCCCGGAGGGAAAATTGTACTCCGTCGTCGCACTATCCCCAGACCAAAATCTTTTAATCCGCCATAATATAGCATGAAGCCGGTGTTGCAGCTGTTAGTGTAACAATCTATTTATATCGTCAACACACTGCCGAAATAACTTCAAGTTGACAGGGTAACGGGATGAAGGTACTCTGTATGTAATTTTGCTAACAACCACCTGTTTAACATTACACGAGCACAGTAAAGTGTTCACTAAATCACAAATTGGTGTCGCCGTTGACTGAGAAGTTCCGATACAGGTCCTTAGTACCCTCCATCAAGAAAACCATATTTGGTTCGAAGTCCGAGAAACAAAAGAGTGTCCAAATATTTAAATTTGAAAACCATCTTGCGTATTCAATACAACATAAACACAGTGTCGGAGTGTGTCGTCTTTGTGTGGACTAACAAAGAAGTGTAAGCTATTATTTCTTCGCCATTGTCTCGACAACAAAAGAAAGTGTACGTATCAAATAATGCACTGACCTTTCCAAATTACCAATAAATAAACTATGTAAACCGTCCCACATATTGCAGCCTTCAATGTTGTATTGAACTAAAGTAAAATTAAATCATAACGCAAGTATAAAAGATGATAAAAGTAAAATGGTGAAAATCAAAAAGCCACGTCAGACATCCTTTAGCTTACGGTTAGAACTTGGAAAGACTGTTAACTCACTCTATATAAAACTGGGTAAGCGTTCTATGCACGGGTACCAGTAATAAATTAAGAGCCGAATATTATTTAGTAATTTACCGGCCGAAACAGAATATAAATCCTCATACATAAAAACCTTTATCTTTCATATAAACATCATTTATTGTTAATTACAGTAAACATAACACCACATTATTGTTCACCACAATAAATATAACGCCATATTATTGTTCTCTATAGTGAATATAACGACACGGTATTGTCCACCACCGTAAACATAAAGCCACATTTTTATTCACTTTTGTAAATATAACGCCACATTATTGTTAATTACTGTAAACATAACGTCACATTATTGTTCACCACAATAAATATAACGCCATATTATTGTTCTCCACAGTAAACATAACGCCACATTATTGTTCACCACAGTAAACAGAACGCCACATTATTGTTAATGGCTGTAAATATAACGCCACATTATTGTTCATCACAATAAATATAACGCCATTTTATTGTTCTCCATGGTAATCATAACGCCATATTACTGTTCTCAACGGTAAACATAACGCCATATTATTGTTCTCCACAGTAAGCATAACGCCATTTTTATTGTTCTCCAAAGTAAATATAACATCACATTACTGTTTAGCACAGTTAACATAACGCCACATTATTGTTCACTACTGCAAACATAACGCCACATTATTGTAAATTACTGTAAACATAACGCCAAAATATTGTTCTCTTCTGTAAATATAACATCACATTATTGTCCACCACTGCAATCATAACGCCACATTATTGTTCTCTGCTGCAAATATAACGTTATATTATTGTTCTCTGCTGTAAACAAAACGCCACATTATTGTTCAACTCAGTAAATATAAAGCCATTTTAGTGTTCACCTTAGTAAATATAACGCCTCATTATTGTTCACCGCCGTTAACATGACACCATATTATTGTTCACTGCTCTAAATATAACGCCACCTATTGTTCACCACATTAAACATAACGCTTCACTACAGTAAATAAAACGCCACATTATTGTTCATAACTGTTAACATAACCATATATAATTGTTCTCTACAGTAAATATAACGCCACATTATTGTTCGCCGCTGTTAACATGACACAATATTATTATTCACCACAGTAAACATAACGCCACATTATTGTTCACCACAGTAAACATAACGGTACATTATTGTTCACGATAGTAAACATAACGCTACATTATTGTTCACCACAGTAAATATAACGTTACATTTTTGTTCACTACTGTAAACATAACGCCACATTATTGTTCACCACAGTAAACATAACGCCACATAATTGTTCCCTACTGTAAACATAACGCCACATTATTGTTCTCAACTGTAAACCTAACGCCACATTATTGTTAATGGCTGTAAATATAACGCCACATTATTGTTCATCACAATAAATATAACGCCATTTTATTGTTCTCCATGGTAATCATAACGCCATATTACTGTTCTCAACGGTAAACATAACGCCATATTATTGTTCTCCACAGTAAGCATAACGCCATTTTTATTGTTCTCCAAAGTAAATATAACATCACATTACTGTTTAGCACAGTTAACATAACGCCACATTATTGTTCACTACTGCAAACATAACGCCACATTATTGTAAATTACTGTAAACATAACGCCAAAATATTGTTCTCTTCTGTAAATATAACATCACATTACTGTCCACCACTGCAATCATAACGCTACATTATTGTTTATTACTGTAAACATAACACCACATTGTTGTTCACAACTGTAAACATAACGCTACATTATTGTTCACCACAGTAAACATAACACCACATAATTGTTCTCTACTGTAAACATAACGCCACATTATTGTTCTCAACTGTAAACATAACGCCACATTATTGTTAATGGCTGTAAATATAACGCCACATTATTGTTCATCACAATAAATATAACGCCATTTTATTGTTCTCCATGGTAATCATAACGCCATATTACTGTTCTCAACGGTAAACATAACGCCATATTATTGTTCTCCACAGTAAGCATAACGCCATTTTTATTGCTCTCCAAAGTAAATATAACATCACATTACTGTTTAGCACAGTTAACATAACGCCAAATTATTGTTCACTACTGCAAACATAACGCCACATTATTGTAAATTACTGTAAACATAACGCCAAAATATTGTTCTCTTCTGTAAATATAACATCACATTACTGTCCACCACTGCAATCATAACGCCACATTATTGTAAATTGCTGTCAACATAACGCCAATTTATTGTTCTCTGCTGCAAATATAACGTTACATTATTGTTCTCTGCTGTAAACAAAACGCCACATTATTGTTCAACTCAGTAAATATAAAGCCATATTAGTGTTCACCTCAGTAAATATAACGCCTCATTATTGTTCACCGCCGTTAACATGACACCATATTATTGTTCACTGCTCTAAATATAACGCCACCTATTGTTCACCACATTAAACATAACGCTTCACTACAGTAAATAAAACGCCACATTATTGTTCATAACTGTTAACATAACCATATATAATTGTTCTCTACAGTAAATATAACGCCACATTATTGTTCGCCGCTGTTAACATGACACAATATTATTATTCACCACAGTAAACATAACGCCACATTAGCGTTAACTACAGTAAACAAAGCGATATATTATTGTTCACTTATGTAAACATAACGCCACATTATTGTTCACCACAGTAAACATAACGGTACATTATTGTTCACAACAGTAAACATAACGCTACATTATTGTTCACCACAGTAAATATAACGTTACATTTTTGTTCACTACAGTAAACATAACGCCACGTTATTTTTCACCACAGTAATCATAACGCTACATTATTGTTTATTACTGTAAACATAACACCACATTGTTGTTCACAACTGTAAACATAACGCTACATTATTGTTCGCCACAGTAAACATAACGCCACATTATTGTTCTCTACTGTAAACATAACGCCACATTATTGTTCTCAACTGTAAACATAACGCCACATTATTGTTCTCTACTGTAAACATAACGCTACATTAGTGTTCACTACTGTTAACATAACGCCACATTATTGTTCACCATAGTATACATAACGTAACATTATTGTTCACCACAGTAAACATAACACCACATTATAATTCACTACTGTAAACATAACGCCACATTATTGTTCTCTACTGTAAACATAACGCCACATTTTTGTTCTCTACTGTAAACATAACGCCACATTATTGTTCTCTACTGTAAACATAACGCCACATTATTGTTCTCTACTGTAAACATAACGCCACATTTTTGTTCACTACTGTAAACATAACGCCACATTATTGTTCACGTCTGTTAACATAACGCCACATTTTTGTTCTCTACTGTAAACATAACGCCACATTATTGTTCTCTACTGTAAACATAACGCCACATTATCTACTATAAACATAACGCCACATTATTGTTCTTTACTGTAAACATAACGCCACATTATTGTTCACTACTGTAAACATAACGCCACATTTTTGGTCTCTACTGTAAACATAACGCCACATTATTGTTCTCTACTGTAAACATAACGCCACATTTTTGGTCTCTACTGTAAACATAACACCACATTATTGTTCTCTACTGTAAACATAACGCCACATTATTGTTCTCTACTGTAAACATAACGCCACATTTTTGTTCACTACTGTAAACATAACGCCGCATTTTTCTTCTCTTCTGTAAACATAACGCCACATGTTTTACGAACTTCTCTCGGGTCCTGTTTCATGTATAGAAACAATACTAGGATCCGTCTGTCTGTTGAACTTTATTATAGTGAACTGTGTGAGTGTATCAACCTAAAATATCAATATTTATCACTAAAAAACGTGTGGTACACTTCAATTTTTTCTCCTTTGATTTGAATGTTATAGTTTTATATTTCTATATAAGAAATGTAGTGACGTCGCGTGCAGTAATGGTAGTTGCGTTATAAAACTAATACTTGAAACATAGTGTACTATTATCTTTTAAATTTAGTCTAAATAATATTCTTACACATGGGTATGTTTGCTCTATCCAATACTGTGTATTGCTTTACTCGGTGGTTAGTCTCACTTTCGCTGTTACTATTGTGTTTATGCGAGTTTCACTCGAATCTATCTGGGTGTATTATAAAACATTACCAAATTCTTGTATCACACATATAGAGCGAGCATGATACACCAGTCATTCACGTCATACGCCCACATTGTTCAATTACTATCATCTCATTGAGCCACACTGGTATTATTTCTTTTTGTTAAGAACATGCAATACGAATAAAAATAAAGATAGAAACGCAAATCCCTCTATAAAGCTGAATTCAGTATTGATTGAATGATTCTTATAATATGTTGGAAATGTAACATGAAATATGAAAAGCATTATAAATTCCTAGCCGGGACCCTGAAAATATGGATGATATGCTCCTCATTGTTTTAGTTTCAACAATATTTTATTTAGCATACATTTAACAATAAAGCATTAAGTCATACGTTTAACAAATTATGTGGAAAGGATACAGAAAAAAGCTTTAGAAGCTGGTGTAAATCTGCTTCCATAACAGTTATTTTACATTTAATATAGACTTTATCATATTGTTCCGTAATAGTTTCAATTTAGCCAAATGTGCAAAAAATGATAAATGAAATTATGGTTTATTCAGAATATTTCAAATAAAAAAAGAGTATTGATTGAAGAGAACGAAAGAAAGAGACTTCACTGATATTTCTTCTTTATTCACTGATTTTATCTTCATTATTGTTTTCATTATACGATTGTGCTAAGATTAGTGTAAGATGATAGTTAGACTGTATTTAGACCATATTTAGGTTGCTTTTAACCTGCTCAGGAGATAAGCTGTACAGGCAGGCTAGAGTTCCCATCAAATATATGACTGCTATACCCCAGCAGCATGTAATTATTTATTATCATAAGTATACGTGTACAACGTTCGTTGTTTGGAGCCAAGGCTGAACGCGGTATAAATACATATGTACTGTATCTGATAGATCAAATAGGACGTGTTGTAACTGTTTGCATACGTATTAAACTTTTTCTGATTGGAACAAAAAAAATCATGAATACACTAATTGCTAACAAAATAAAAATAAATTACCTTTAAAATTAAAACACAATAACAGCAGTTCTGTGTTTCTTTTCCGGTTATGTGCTTCGTAATATCTGATAAAATGAGTCGTTGAAATCATTGAGCGGGACAAAAAAGACGAAACTAACAGACTCGAATTCGAACTCGAGTCTGTTTATGTGGGGTAATGGTGGGGTAATGAAATATTTCAAACCCCATAGCGCTCTACCATTGGTTTTGTCATTATTCTTATTCGAGCAATACGTAAGGGCCCACTTATCAATTACCTCCCCTTACAGACGGTAGCACGATTCTTGCGCTCATAGAATTAGAGCTGTGTACATTGGTTGGGCAAAATATTTGTTGAAAATGCTTTGATTGGTCATATTTTTTAACATATATAAAACTATTGGTATATTTTCATGCGATCTGCCAAGTTTGGATGACAGTTGGATGAAGGTATATACGCAGCAACAAATGGCCAGAATTGTCCAATTGATGTGGATCCATCAAAACCATCAAAATTCCATGATTTCTTTCATGCATATTTGGAATAACAGAGGACTATCTATGGAAACAGCACACTTTTATAACTACTGTCAGCGTGTTCTTTGCTCCAGAAGTGCACGTCTCTATATTGCGTAGAACAATACAAAACTAATTAGTGTGTGAGACGTAAATGAACGCTACGATTCCAGATAACGAGAAATAGTAACAAAACTGAGTCAAGTTCAAATAGGTACCGTGCCATATTCACACTGAAATCTTCTTCAAGATTCGTTTTAACCATTTCAATCAAATCTTTTTATGAACATGTTAGGGACAAAACTCAAGCCAAACGGCACCACAGTAAAACAGTTGTTCTTGCCCTCCGACGGAATACCTAGGAATTTCACGGAATACTTTTTTTTTACCAAATTTCCATGACATCCGAACATCTCTTCGTCACTTTCCCTATGGACCGCATAGTCCAGTATTAATGTGTAGCAAAACTTGAATGAACTATGAAAATAGTAAAAAAAATTTATCTTAAACATTTATTAAAAAATGCGTTTATATGTAATATTTACTGAATATTCAAATTGCCTAATCATTCGTTCCATTATTTTATAATCATGTTTTTATTGTATCACTGTCTTATAAATTGATATTTGAAACATCAATTTATTGTATTTATCGTGTGTATTATTAATAATTAGAGCAATAAACTTTGAACACAAATAAAAAGACGTCACAATTTGGAACTTCTCAATACATCGAATTCTCTCAATAAAGTATGTTAAGAGAAAACCCAGATAATGTGTCTGATTAGTCCCGCTCCTCCAAAAACTTGTATGTAAGCAAGTTTGCGAGTTCCTTGCGGAAGGGCGTTAGTTCTGCTCAGGTTCATTCTGAAAACATCCTTTACCAATAAAACTGAATATGCCACATATGACCTGAAATGCGTTAAACCCCATTAATTATCAATAAATGAATAATAGTTTTTTGTTTATAACAAATAGATGTTTTGGGCGATCAAATCATATCTCTCTGTTCGACACAAACACACGATTTTGCAAATATATTACTCATTAAAATGTATTGATTAAGAAACGTAAATATCAGTAAACATAGATATTTTTAATACTGTTACAATTACTAATAAAATCTCCATTATAGTAATTTAATCACCATATTGTTTCTTAAAAAGGAGATAATTCCCGATTGAGATACATTTTTCGAAGATAAGAGTGTGGATGATTGGTGATTTGCCGACCTATATATTTTTCAAATTAATTTGATTTGTCCATTTTTATTTTCCCTATTCATGCTATATATTCATCCTTGCATCTTTAACAATACTAACAGTATTTTTAACATAAAAATGCGTTTCGTAAAAAACACTTGTAAACCTGTTTATATTTCATACAATTGTTAATTTATTGTCTATATTTAGCTATGAGAAAACGCACTGGTATTCATGTATGTATTCGTATGAATATCCTGTTTTGTAATAAAAAATAAGTTCATGGACATTTTTATAGAGACAAAGACTTTCGGAATAAAATAAAACAAGTATATTTCTCGTGAAAGTCTATCAATTCTCTCTTAAATGCAGAAAACTACAGCTTGATTCATACAACAGTTAAACACATTTGCATTAAATCACCTACAGTTAGTAACGGTTACCCGGAGCACGGCAGAGATCACAACGACGTCATGTACAACGTTGCGCCTTTTATACAAAGGAAACGTCTTTCATTCCTTTCTCGAGGTATTCCCCATTTATCCCTATGCATTTTTATGACGTGTAACCCATTTGTTAAATGTGTATGCATACCATGACTGATCAAATGATGAGGCAATACGCTGGTTATATTATAAATTTTTTGTCGTTATATGTGACTGTGTGAATGGATTTATGTGCATGTAAAGTTTATATATTTAACTTTAAACTTTTTAGATTACTGTTAATGTTTGTTATTCATTCATTTTGATATATCATTTTATGATTGCCGTTTTATATTAGCTTACCTGCAGAGTTATCCTTATGGGTGTAAAATCGTCTGGAAACTGGAACTAAACCGTGTTCTAACTTGTTCAAACTCATTATAAACACTACCCTATTTCCCTTTTACCAGCGTTACTGGTCATGCACGGTGTTTGTGAAGAAAGTCTCCCACGTGATTCACGTGATTAAATTGATAAACATAGCGCCAACGTTTAATTCCCGCATCTAGTGTTTAAATTCTCTCCAGGGACAATACATACGCCAGTTCCGACAAGGTATGAGTTGTTGGAACCAGTCTAATATAATGGCGGTCTTTTTGTTTACTGTGACATTTTGTTTCTTTTTAACTACTTTTACCAATGACTTGAATAAGGTAAAGCATTACAATTGTGGATTAATTGCTGAATTGAGCTGCAAGACAAATAACGAAAACTCGCATACAGATTTAAGCCTGAAATGGAAGCTTGACATTATAAATGGAGTGGGTAGGGTGAGATACCGGCAGCACTCTCCGATCCGAAAAATGACAACAATTTACAAACTGATTCTGCTACTGATAACAAGTGGTGATATAGAAATAGATCCTTGGCAAGAGTCAACAGATTGCAGTATTTGTCAAAGCTCGGTAAATATCAACCATCGTGTTCTATCATGCATCAGATGTCACTGCTGGACCCACAAAAAATGTTCCGGTCTGAGCAGTCGTGATTTCCAGTTGCACAAGGAAGGCTCATTATCACCAGATTTTATTAA
Organism: Panopea generosa; assembly: GCA_029582155.1. Classification (NCBI taxonomy): domain Eukaryota; kingdom Metazoa; phylum Mollusca; class Bivalvia; order Adapedonta; family Hiatellidae; genus Panopea; species Panopea generosa. Next base: position 74,627,731 of record CM055894.1, on the reverse strand, counting down.
CACTTTTATATGCAATTCATGCGTTCCGATAATTCCAGGACAGCTAGCTACATCAAATCTGTCAAATCTTATAGATAGGTCAAACGAAAGGGAGACAACCCAACATATAAACATGAATAGAATAAACGACAGTTTTGTCACTTTGCCTGACGAAGAGGAGGATGACAGGAGTGATCTCCCTTCTGAAAAAATCAAAATGACATGAACTGTCTTCCATCCTAAACGAGTCAACAATATTTACTGAAAACTCAAGTAATGAGGACATTTTCATTGATATAAAACGTCTAAGAAATAAGAATAAAAAAGGCCAATCATTGGCTACTTAAATGTACACAGTTTAAGGTATAAATTTCACGAAATAATAGAAATACTTAACGAAAATCTTGTGGACATATTTACATTCGCTGAAACAAAAAATGATTACTCTTTCACTGATAATAACTTCACAGCACCTGGTTACAAAATGGATCGAAAAGACAGAAACACCCATGGAGTGGGGATCATGACATTTGTGCGCGCAGATTTATCTATTAAACGTAGACTAGACCTTGAAAGTGAAATTATTGAGTCCCTATGTTATGAGCTCAACATGCGCAAACGTAAGTGGGGAATTCTCTGTACATACCGGCCCCAGCCATGGCAACCGCGTTTTTGATGGCGACATGACGTTGACTCTTGACAAATTATATATTGAGTTTGATAACGTAATAGTGTATGGTGATTTAAATTATGATATGCTGAAAAATGACAGAAAGTAGCCTAATAGAACAATATTAGATACTTCTAACATGACAAATTTAGTAGATAAACCAACTTGTTTTTTTTCAAAAAATTCAAACAAGCATTAATTGATGTAATCTTTACCAACTCTAAAAATCTTCTGTGCAACACAACAATATCAAATTGTAGTATAAGTGATTGCCATTGTATTATCTTAACAACTCTAAAAGAGCAAATAAACCCAGTACAACGGAAAATAGTTACTTTTAGAAGCTATAAATACTTTAATGAAGATAAATTCAACGAAGACCTTTCTAATACATTTTAATGTAGCACACATATTTGATGATGTTGATGATATTTGCTGGGCACATGAGACTTTATTAAAACAAGTAGCGAATGAACATGCTCCTATAAAACAGAAATATCCTCAGAAAAAAACCATGAACATACATGAACTCTGAATATAGAAAATATATATACAAAACTAGACAGACCCATAATACATTTATGAAAAATAAAAGCGATAAAAATTGGAATACTTATAAGTATTTCGGAAATCTAAAAAAAAAGAAAAAGAAAATCGATTCAAACATACTTTATGGAGAGATGCAGTGGTGGGCCAAATTCCAAGGATTTCTGGCCTACTATTAAACCATTCTTGACCAGTAAAGAACAAAACAAAACTTCAAATGAAATTATCTTAAAGAAAAACGAAACTTTGATCTCTGACCAAATTGAAGTATGTAATATCTTAAATGATGTTTATGTAAACATCACTAAAAATAATGGTATTTCAAATGACACCCCAGTAAACTCAAAACTTCCTAGTATAGGTAAAATTTGCCAAATCCAAGAAGTCGACTTGATGTTAAAATGCAACAGGAGTTGACTCCTTACCTCCAAAACTTTTAAAATCTGTTTTAGATTCAATTGCTGTGCCTATCACTAATATAGTGAACAGCATGGTATCAGAGTCTGTCTTCCCAAATAGTCTCAAACTAGCCCAAGTAACACCTGTTTTTAAAAAAGATGATCCCTTTGTCTCAAAGAATTTTAGACCCGTGAGCATCTTACCAACAATGTCCAAAATCTTTGAAAAGATTCTCAATGACCAGTTATCAACCCATTTCGATAACATTATTCACAACTACTTTGCTGCTTTCCGGCCAAAATACGGTTGTCAGACAACTCAATGCGCCTTATTGAGGATTGGGAAATTTCACTTGACAGGGGAGATCATGTGGCAGCTATCCTTATGGACTAATCAAAGGCATTTGATTGTCTGCCACATGACCTCATCCTTCCCAAACTGGAAGCATACGGGATGTCTGAAAATGCATCTAGTCTGGTATTTCTGTAGCAAAACAAACACTGAAAAACTAAAAATACTTCAAGACAGAGCCCTCAGGATAACATTTAATAATTTTTCTTCTAATTATGATACACTTTTATGTAGAGTCAATATGTCAACCCTGCACCTCAGCAGAATCAGAGGCATTGCGTTGGAAACATTTAAATGCCTATACAAACTATCTCCACCATATTTTCATAATCTTGTAAAATTAAAAAATTCTAAATATTCTTTCAGGTATGAAAATTGCGCAGAAATTCCAACTGTCAAAACTGCTGTGTATGGTAAGAGATCACTTGGGTTCGAGGCGGCTCAGGTTTGGAACAGTCTCCCAAATGACATCAGGAAAACCGTAAATTTTAAGGAGTTTGGGAGACTGATCCGCACCTGGACCAGTCCAGCCTGTAGATGCTTAATGTGTTCATAGATGTGCCTCCTACCCTTGCCACATACTCTCACGCCTATGATATATAACATATAACATGTGCTTTATTCTCGAAACCTTGCTTTAGTGGTAAATGTCATCTGTTCTTTAGTGCACTGCCTTGTGTTGGCAATCTGTATATGAATGGGTATGCGTGTGTGTATATGTGTATGAATATAGTATGTATGTGTATATATGTATGTGTGTGTGTATGCTTATGCTATATGGATGTTAGTGTTCTATATTTGTAAATCCGACATATCTTGTACAAAAACAACTTGAATAATTTCTTGTTTCTCAATATTTGTTTCATAGCAGTAAGCATGTATCCATTTCGTGTTTTAAGCATTTGTAATGAGACAAGTACGATGTAAAAGCATACCGTAGCTTTGACTGGATATTTAGAGCTTATTAATGTATTATTTTGTTAATGTTTATAACTGCTTATAAGTTTGAAAATTTGGCAACAATAAACCTCCACATTATCCTAACAAATTTTGTGAATTTATTTGAAACATATTAAAAATTTCACGGGGATTAACGATTTAAACAGCGATACCCTGAATTGCTATAGTGTAACCATTATCTTCAGCAATGCATGCAACACGTCTTTGCATCATATAAAGCACAATGTGTGCAACACATTCCTGAAGATTTTCGTTCCATTCCTGACCCAAGGCGTGGTGAAGCTCACTAACGTTTCTTTGTAGTGGTCGACGAGCATTAGGGCGTCTTCCTAACGCATTCCATACATGCTTAATTTGGAGTTTTGCGTTTTGAATCTCTGAATGTAAACGCATCATACCTGCTTTACGGTAGTGTGTCGTGTTCGATATCGCCGATTTGAAATTGTCAAGTGTGTTGTTATCTGAACACGCAAATATTTATAGAATATGAACTACAAAATATTCATTTTACGTTTTCTTAATATGTATTTCATTTCTTATGAGCAACGGAAAGTCGTTCGTATTTGTAAGTTAGTGTTGGTCATATCAGGGATATCTTGTTAAGGGATTCGATGGCATGGTCATTTACGTATAGATATATCGATAAAATATGATTTAGAAATATATATTAAAAGCATTAACTGCTGTATGGTTTATGCTCTATTTAAAATATTTAAAATAGAAGGACTACGTGTGCGGGGCGGCAGAGTAATTAAGGACAATAGCCAGTCTCGGCGTCTTGCGAATTTAACCATTGCCGCATGGAATGTGAATGGAATATAAATTTCAAACTCAAACCAATTAAACCGTGAAATAAGAGAAAACATAATAGGCTGTCTAAACACAGACATAGTTTCAATTTGTAAAACACATTTACGAAATGATGAACAATTAACAACTCCCGGATACCGATGGATAGGCCATAATCGCAAAAACATTTCACCTACGGCCTTGCGTGGTTCGGGAGGCGTAGGATTCCTAATTAAACTTATAATTTTAGATCAGTTTAACGTTACCATTCTTGATTGCAATACAGATGACATTTTGTGGATTAAGTTAATCGATAAAGTAGACACCGAAAACGGACTATATTTGTGCTCCTGCTATCTACCGCCGTCGGGGTCGAGCAGGGGTGATGGTTCACAGGGATTTTACGACATATTAACAGTTCATATACTGTGAAATCATTTATTTTCGTGGGTATTAAATTTCGTGGTTTCCACTTCAAAGACATATTCGTGGGGACTTAAATTCGTTGAAAACCAACTTCAAACATAGCATAGTGCGTTCCAGTTGTTAACCTTTGCTGTAATTCACACGTCTCGCGTCAGGGTTTATCGCACCCTGCTGTGCAAATAAGAGTTGACACATGCCAATTAGTACCCTAATATACAAGTACGATATTGAACTAATTGTTATGCAAACATCAGGTGAGGAAAGGAGAAGAACAACACATTTAATCCAGAAAGGGTTTCAGAACGCATGCCCGGTGTATTTAACAATAGTGCCAAGTGACTGTGAAAATGGACAGTAGACTAATGTGCTGCGTCTTTTAAGAGATTTTTTTGATTTATTCATTAAAAATGTATCACCATATATTTAATCATAAAATGAAACAAGTATAGAATAGAATAAAAAAAATAACAATAAATAAAAGATATTACTTCACTTGAAACTTGTGTTTTAGTTTTCTTTGTATGCCCGCATCCTGTCCTTTTACAATGTTTTACACCTTTTTTTACAATTTTTACCGTAGGCCTATACGTCACATTGTTTCAACTCGATAGCATTTTGCTGCAAGGTGACGGTCTATTTTTAGCAACTCTGACATTTGATTGAAGTAAAGTAAATAATAACACATCTCGCTACACACACACGTCTATGAATTAAAGATGTTATGTGTAATAAAAAAGTATTGCACTATTTACAAAATCATCATCAAGTAAATATTTATGCAATGTGACGAAAGAAAATATAAAAATAAAGGATGGATTATTTACCGCAATGCGATGCACGTAGGCATATGAAAAAAGAGGTAATTTATATTGACAGCATTACATTATTGCGTAAACTAAGTTCGTGGGTATTTGATTTCGTTGTCTAGGCATCCCACGAAATCCACGAAAATTAGTACCCCACGAAAATTAATGATTTCACAGTATATCAGTATCAAGACGACAAGAAACTCCTTATTCTCGATGACTTCAACGGGCGCATCGGCAACCTATAAGATTTTAATGAAAACATAGATTCTTTACCTAGAAAACAAAACGTCGACGAAGTACGAAACCCGTTCGGTGATATGCTTATACAGTTCTTAAAAGACAATAAATTGTGTGCTCTAAATGGAAGAGGTGACTCTTAATTTGACAATTACACCTGTGTATCCTCCAAAGGCAAATCGGTTGTGGATTACATTACAACACTGCAATTACAACTTAAGTCAGTGAATAACTTTCGCGTTGATTTGGTCACAAGTATAATGCAAAAGTTTAACATTCTGCCGGGACGGGCAACGCTGCCAAATCACTCCATTCTCCAATGTACAGTTAATATGTCCTTGTATGAAACATACGCAGACACAACCGACCACGCCGGTGGACTTCAGTTCATTCGGATGAACCCTTTAGAAAATATGACGCAAAAAGTGTAAATAACGATATGTTTGAAAATAATATGTGTTTAACTCAGATTAATGACCTTATTCAGAGAATTGAAAGTTGTGATAAAAAACAGCATGTAACTGACGGTTTATATGAAGACTTCGTGAACACTGTTTACACGGAAATTGATGTTAAAATGGCCCATAAAGACATAAGACCTGGGGCACAGAAACGTAAAAACACTTTGCTAAACCGTGGTGGTGCGACAATTTAAAAGAGCTATGGAATAAAACACGTCAAACAGAACTAGCATTTTAAAATTGTAAAGGGACAGAAAAACAGAAAATACATATTACGATTGGAGTACAAATATGCACGAAATGACTTCGATAAAACGTTACATCAACGTGAACGTTAATATTTCGCATCAAAAATGGAACATATTACAAATATGCAAACAAGAAACCCCAAAGAGTTTTGGAATGAAATAAATAAACTTGGCCCCGGAAAAAATAAACAATCCGCAGATTATGTTAAAATGGATAATGGGACTATATCACGTGATAAAACGGATATTTTAAACAAATGGAAACACGACTTTAGTCATCTACTATGTGAAGCAAATGGAAATTACGACGAAAGCTTCTTAAATGATTTACGACATACAACCGTTAACTGGGAAAACGACTACTCCGAACTTGAAACCTACTTGGAGCACCATGGTAACCGACCGGAAGTGGAATCTATCAACGATCTCAATGCGGAAATAACATTAGTAGAAGTTAACATAATGATAAACGACGCTAAATCAGGAAAAGCGGTTGGATTTGAAAACGTTCCAAATGAGGTTCTAAAGTTAAAATCATTGACGCCGTTACTACATAAACTATTCAGTGTCTGTTTTGAGTATAACATAATTCCCACGACATGGTATAAGACCATTATACATCCCATATTAAAGAAAGGAAAATATCCGGCAGATCCCCTCGGGCATTGGGGGATTATCCTTATGTCAACAGTCGCAAAACTATTTAATGGGATTATAAATGCGAGAATAGTGTGTTTCCTTAACACTAATAACACGTTATGTGAAGAGGAAAACGGATTTCGCAAACTGAGATCATGTCTCGACCATATATACTCCCTCACAACCATCATACGGAATAGAAAACTAGAAAACCAGCCGACCTTCTTGTTTTATGTCGATTTTGCCAAAGCATTTGACTCAATAAATCATGACTGCCTTTGGTTTAAACTTTTGAGTGTTGGAATAACATCAAAAATGTTCCAAATGGTTAAAGCACTTTTCAAAAGTATAAAGACCTGTGTTAGAGTCAATAACATGCAAACAGATTGGTTCTCAGTCACATCGGGTGTCGTTCAAGGAAATAATTTAGCACCAACAATATTCGCCATTTTCATTAACGACATTGCCGACGAGATCAACAACTTGGGATTCGGAATACAACTATCCGACGGAGATCGACTCTCCATGCTAATGTACGCAGACGATTTAGTTTTGATCGCCTCAAACCCTCAGGATTTACAATGCATGCTTAACGCTTTACATAACTGGACTTATAAATGGCGACTATCCATAAACATTGATAAAACTAAAATCATGCATTGTAGAAATCAACGAATCAATCGAACGGACTTCCAATTTAAATTCAGTGACAATGACGTCGAAATTGTCAGCTCGTACCGTTATCTCGGATTAGACATTAACGAGACACTCAACTACACACATGGGGTCAAGATACTACACGACGCAGGAGGAAGAGCGCTAGGGGCACTTACGGCCAAATATTACGCCAGCAAGGGCTTTGGCTTCAAAACGTATGAAAAATTGTACAACAGAACTGTTATTCCAGTCACGGATTATGCGGCAGGTGTTTGGGGATATAAAAAAACTATGACGATTTAAACAAACTTCAACATAGGACAATACGAACATTCCTAGGTGTTGGTAAACAAACCTCTTTAACGGCCCTTGACGGTGAAACGGGACTAAATAGACGACATTGCGACGCTATTCGACTATGGCACAGACTTAATCGTTTACCAGTCTCCCGCAAATCACACCGTATTCTCGTTTGGGATATTTATAAAACGACGCTTTTACGAGACACGTGGTCAGCAGACGTCAAACGAATTCTGGGGGACAACAACCTTATAAACTTCTTCGATGTGGATACCATTAAAAATGTTTCATGTGAATACATATTAAACTGTTTGAAAAAAAGCACAAAATTTAAACTTGAAACAAGCTGGCATTCAGACATACAGTAATCCCCGAAACTACTGACCTATAAAGTGTTCAAATCCACTTACACCAGTGAGCCTTATTTAACCAGGCAATTATCAATTAAACAAAGATCCGCATTGACACGTTTCAGATGCGGGGTCTTCCCACTATCGATAGAGCTGGGGCGATACAGGAGACCCCAAGTACCATTGGAACGAAGGCTTTGTCCGCGTGTAACCATGGAAACATCGAAGACGAGACCCACTTTCTAGTGTCTTGCCTGGTTAACGACGTACTACGACAACGACATTTTGGTGATGATACACTGGGTAGTAGTGATCAGGACATGATTAAAACATTTAAGCTTTATGACGAACGAAATCGGATTCTAAAAAGAGATTCCCAGTGATAATTGCAACGGTTTTATTTATAAATCAACCTCGTGACTCTGAGAATTTTAAACCATAGAAATATTTAATAATGATACAGACTATATATGGATCATTTAACTAAATATTTCTGGAATGCTTGCTTGTTATACATTCATACACCTGCCTGAGGGCAGATTTATTTACTTACGAATGCAATGCTTATATTTCAATAATTATGCTCTATTATTTTATATGAAAAAAAAACAACACAACAACAAAAAAACTTTTATGCATAGACTACACCAATGCCCATTGACTCTAATTTGACTTTCATAAAATACCTGGATTAATTTGAACTTATGTATCAACTTATTTGTTAAAAGTGATAGTGCTTCGTAAGCCTTTGTAGGCTGGCTATTGTATACTATTGATTTGTTTTGTATTGTGTTGTATTATATATAGAGAGGTTGCACTGTAATTAATAGAATATCTATCTATTTAAATCTTTCAGATGCTATAATGTAGTTGTATTGCGAATCCAACTGTAAATATAATGTTACAAATTGACTGGATTGCTGTTTTTTACTGTAAAAGACTTGAATATATTATCAATGTATTTAATTGTATATGCTGATGATATCGTGCTCTTCACAACTGATCCCAATAGCTTACAAGCTAAAATTGACAATATTTCGCATTATCCATCAGAATGGGGATTAAAAATTAATGTAAATTAAACGAAAGTTTGCATTTTAAAAAAAGGAAACAATTGCATGTTATTTTCTTCATCAATAATGAAAGAATTGAAATAGTAGATAGCTTAATCTATAAGTTAAGTTTGATCCTACAGGTGATATGTCTGGTGCTGTTAAAACATTAGCTGATCAAGCCCTTATGGTTTTTTATATTCTTTTATTACTTTTTGACGGAGTTAAAATTAAATGTAAAAAACAAATTATCTTTATTTGATAGTCTCGTGATACCTAATCTTCTATATGGTTCCGAAGTGTGGGGAGTCAGTAACTACAATGAAGTTGATAAACTACATATTAAATTCTGTAAATACATATTGGGTGTCCGTCAATTAGGGAGACTACCGTAAACAAATATAAGTTAGGAACATTCAATACAGTTCTGGTTAAAATTATGAAAAATGTTAACTGACCTTTACATACAGTGCATATAGATCATTGTGAAAATATAAATGATAGCTGCTTGGCTTATCGTATGAATTCAGTGACTGAGCATATTTGGGTTCCCGAATGTACTAAATTACTTCGATTTAATATGAACTATTTGCCAGTCTCAAGGGGACGATTACGTTACCATTTCACCCAAGAATGGAATGCTTGTACACATAATACATCTTATTATACAAAATTTAAGACCTCATTTTGTTACGAAGATTATATTGATAAAACAGATAATGATGCATTGAGAAAACATGGCTTAGGTTAGGATTACACTCATTAAAATTTGAATATGGTATATTTACTGGAATCAATAGATAAAACCGTTTATATAATTGTGTAATCAAAATATAAATTAATTTGAGTATCATTTATCTGATGTTGTACAAGGTAAACCGATATTAGAATGACATATTTAGAGCGCATATAATGGCCTTCAGTACACACGTTCAATACTTTTATGTCAACAGAAAATAAAAAAAAAACATTAATCATTGAAGAAACTACTCTTGAAACGTTGACTGCTTCTATATTCTACTTATTTGCATTGTATTTAACTGTATAATATTGTCTTTGTCATATTTCTGTAATCATTGTAAATAGCCAAAGGCAAATTTCTTGCCGAGTTGCTAACAAATTTGGAACATGAAATTTGCTATTTTTACTTGTTTTCGATGTTTACTCCTTTACTTTATGATAGCTGTAAAACATTTTCACGTGCTTTGATACGTTTAAAATACACACTTAAAAAGTATTTAATGTTTTAATTATGTCATTTGTACAAAAACTAAAATAAAGCATAAAATTACACAATTTGAAAAAAAGAAAGGTCCCGATATTCTTTTCTTATTATAATTCAAGTACAAATTAGGAAAGTGTTTATCATCAAATATATTCCAAAATCATGATAATAGTGACAAATATAACAAAGTTTCCGATGTTTGATACAACGATGTTTACCAAGAAGAAAGGTTTATTGAATTTAACATTTTAAGGTTTGTTTAATGATGATCAAACTTGCAGTATGTTTTTTTTTCTTGCAAGATAACCACTGTGGAGTAAGCAGGCCGTGTTGAAATGTTTAGATTTTTCAAGATGGCGGCCTGTGATGACCAGGAAAGGAAAGCGTCTCAATTTTCATTGAATACATCGTTAATATAAGACCCAATGTAATACGATTGTAGTACTTGATAAAACAATGCCTAGTCGTAATATAATTACACGCGTACTGGTCCCAATCTTCTTCATTTGCTTGCGGAGGTATTTTGAACATGGACATATTTACGGCTATCAAAAGTAGCAGGGAACCGATGCATTTTTGATTTCGTGTGTCATTATTTGATATGATTTATTTAAATTGACATTGCAATATCAAAGTACACTCTTTAATAAAAAGTACATAAACTTTTTCATTTTAAGTCGAAACAATGGAATAATCGCATTTGTAAAAAACGAAAGTGTGTGGTTTAGAGACCATGTCTGTTTGGCGAGTGTACGGTTTAGAGAATTTAAATTTCAACGATTTGTGGTCGGTTTAGATCGAGATATTGTGTACTGTTTAGATAACATGTTATTAGAAGGTGTGTGTAGGGGGAAGGGGGGGGGGGGTCATGTTTGTACACGGAGATTTCATTTGATGTTGGCGATTTTTTGGTACATAAATAATGCTCTTGCAGTATGTAATCATTTATAAATTTAACATTCACAATGACACTGTTCAGATGTTCCTACTGCAATACGACAGGAATATTTTCTTCGACACTGGAACATAGCATTAACTTAAACATTGCATAAGTATACAGTCATTCCAGTTCCTTAAAATAAAACACAGAGAATAAAATAGTGAAACAGGACTGAGATGCATACGGTTTTCAAACTTTGAACTTCAATGTAATTCCTGATAGTCTTCAGAAAACCAATAAAAGGATCGAACCAATTAGTGAGTATGGTATGTACTCAATTAGAATCAATGACAATGTTTTTGGAAATGACTTTGGTATCAAAAATTTGTCAGTGGTAGAAAATTCGACAACTAAACTCCCTTTCAAAAGAGATTACGAACATCGACGCCGCATAAGGTTGCACACGAATTTTAATTTAATGATATAGATGAAATCCCAAATGCACCTTCTATTGACAATATTTGTAAAAAAATTGTGTAGCTAAAAATCGAAACGAACGTCGATGATTTCTTCAACGAAGGAGAGATCAATAGCTTAAGAATATCAGATTTTTCAGAGAATTTTGAAGACAATGAATACACTTTGCTGAATGATTTGAGAGAAACTCTACCTGATGCTGTGAAAGCTTTAAATAACATTTGGGAATTGCATAATTAGGTGGCATTTCATCACATGATTCAAGAAGGCAGACCCACAGATAATATCGCATTTCATCCGTTCTTGGACGTATGGAACTTTTATAGTAAAGATTCATTAACGATCATGCGCTTCAAACCACTTGTCAAGAAATTATGACGAATTGGATACTGATTATTCCATGGTAAATGACTTAACTTCATTAGCGGGCCAAATGAAATTTAAACTAAAGGATAAATAGACAAGCTACACAGACAAATGATTCCAAGACATATAAACTCTGTGTTGATTGTAAAAACAATAATGCAGTGAGAACAAACAAAAGTGATGATGTAGATTTGTTTGGATTTGAACAACCATGAACTTAGCAAAGAGTCTTGATAAAATAGAAAGGGAAAAACTTCAAATACAATCAATATATGAAAAACTTGATGATTTCGAAATTCGCCTCAAAAGCTTGCAAGTGATTTACCACACCATGATAAAAATGAATTGGTAGGCTTAGTGTTGGATACATTAATATTTATATATGCATAATACAACAACTAAGAAAACCCAAGGTAAACAAAGATTTGACGTTCAAAAAACTAAAAATCAAAGTGGTCCAGATGAAATATCGACTGAAATACAGAAGAGAATGAAATACGGTTCAGAAAAAGTGATCAGTGCAATAAGTACTCGGTTTAGTAAAGTATTGCCTGTCATTTCCAAAATCATTGTCAGTGATTTTAATTGAGCACATACCATACTCACAATCAATTTCATTATGAATGTTAAATCTGTTATGATTAAACACTGCAAGAGAGTTGTCTTTGTACCGAAATATCGCCAGCAAAAAATGTAATATCTATGTACAAGACACCCACTTTCTTAAAAAAATGTTATCTAAACACAATACCATGATATAAACCGACCACAAAACATGGAAATTTAAATTTTCTAAACTGTACACTCGCCAAAACAGGCATGGTCTCTAAACCGTACACTTTCGTTTTTTACAAATGCGATTTTTCCATTGTTTCGACTTAAAATTTATACTTTTATTGATTTTTTTATTGAAGAGTGTACTTTAATATTGCAAAATCAATTTAAATGAACTTGATATCATATCAATAATGACGCACAAAACCAAAAATGCATCGGTTTTCCACTACTTTTGACAGCCGTAAATGGGTCCACTTTCTTAAGCAGATAAAGCAGATTTGGGCCAATACGCGTGTAACTAGAGCAAGACTATTCATTGTTTTATCAAATATTACAATCGTATTAACAATGTATTAAACAAAAGTTGAGACAATTACTTATCCTGGTCATCTTGGGCCACAATCTTGGAAAATCTAATTTCAATCCGACCAGCTTACACCACAGTGATAACATTGTTTTCAGCAAAAGAGAATTTGTTATATGCATGACAAACACGGCAAGTAAGATTTTATTCATGCCGAACACAGCAAGTAAGATTTGTCTGAAATGGCTTGTTTGAGGACAATTCGTTATAGTTTTTATGGCGAACAAACAACTAGCTTACTGCGCCATATTATACAGTTATAGACTTTTCAGCTGTGCAATATGACGTGCTTTGTACTAATAAACAATGATATTGACCGAGAGGTAGCTCATCATATTGCACAGCTGAAAAGTCCATAACTGTTTTATTATATAAACTATAAATGAATGAATTCTGATCCTGTATTAGCTTTTTCGTATAGGAAATGATAAAAAAAGTCACCAAGTTAAAATTATGCATTTTATGTAACACTAGTATTTAAATATAAAAAGAAAATACATCTAATTTAAGAATTTCGAAGTTATTTAAATTGGACGCGAATCTCTTGTTGACAGCCATTTGAACACAACGCCTTATTCGGAGCATCTCACTTGTCATCGTTGCGTTCGGCTTACACTTGAAATTCCATTTGGCTATTTTTAGTAACCGTGGTATATCGCAGTTGTATGCACAGTTTTGGAAAACCCAAAGTAAAAAATGTTGAATATCATATAGTATTTTGTTCAATGAGGGGTCATTCTGGCCAATCAAAATTCTTTTATTTATAAATATCATATAATATCACTAAATCTAGATATTTTGCTGTATTTCGGAAGGCGATTATACTTATTGCAAACGTTTTCTATAATACAGATTTATATAAAAAAAATCACACTTTGATATATCTACATTTCAAAATGAAGTTTACCTTACAATTTATGTGTAACGATACATTTGATAATGAAAAAACTTGATGTGCTATCTGAAAATCTGGTTTGTTTCGTAGTGGAATGGAGAACAAATCTTTGTTATGAACGTTTCGTCTTTTATCTCAACAGGGCTTGGGTATGAATTTTACATCGTTTTTGTTTTAAATTGGTTATTTTAAATCGATTCCTTCTGCTACTAAATTGAACATATTGTGTTACTTCTTTCAAACACAACAAATCCGTTTGAAAACAAAACTTTGGCTTGCATGACAATTATCGTTAAAATTGAAACTGAGTTGGATATTTTATTGTCTATTTGATAAACGCATAATCAATAGAATGTTAAAAAATATAACAGATGATTATGAAATGGTATGCACCTTACATATTTTTCTCACATAAACTTTTAATATGACCTTTAAATAAATTAATATCACTATTTGTATACTTTGAATAAAGTCACAATTTCAGATTTTTTATTTTTTTATTATTTTTTTCAATGGGGTTTAACGTCATTCTCAACACATTTCAAGTAATATATGGCATATCCTGTTTTACTGGTGGAAGTATACTTCAGCCTGAGTCAGTCTTGTCTGTACATTTATGTCTAGTTTTTCACAAATAGGTATCTCCTTATATACATCGTACAATGTTAACGTGCATCTGAAAATAGTCCAAATAGGAAACACCGTTGTTGTGATTTCAACACTATTATAGATCCAATATTATGTCAAATTCGCCTTGTCTCAAATGAAGTTTTAGTTTGGATAGAAATAAACTAGTTTATGAATTAACTACCCTTTCACTATTTGACCAGTATCATATTGGAACTATGTTAAAACCCTCCGTGTTTAAAATTGTTTTGGCAGGCTATGTGTAATCCGAGGGTGTTGTTAGAGTTTAGGCTATTGTTCATAAATTAAATTATCAGTACTTTCTATAACATAACTGAAATCCAAGTTTTACTTTGGTTAATGTTTTTTTTTTCAAAACTATACATATGAGAATTATCAAACAAAATAGTTTAACTACATAATATTGACGAATTTTCATCTTGAAAATATCCACAAAGCATACACCATTAAAATACATGTACATTTCAAATACAGTATGTATGTTTATGCTTGAACTTTACAGCGATATAAACAATTTAGAACTTTTTTAAAAGCCAGACGAAACTCTTTACTTGTATAGGCGTAAATGAACGGATTTATAGTTGAATTCACGTAAGTCATCCAAAATAAAACCGTATATAGATTTGCTGGTACCAGTTCTGGCTTCCATGCATACGTGTCAAAGGCAATATAAAAAGGAAACCAGCAAATTAAATAGGAACTCAAAACGTAAGTTAAAGTTATGAATATTTTCTTGTCACGGCTTGCATTGGACGAAGTAATGCCTCTGTATTGTCCGTTTGTGTCTAAAACTGCACTTGCTGTTGAACACTGCATGGATGATCTTGAAGCAGAAGAATTACAATTCTGACTGGGTTTAGTTTTATTTTCCGGTGCTTTTATGTTTAAGTGGTTATTATCTGCAATGTTGGTGTTGTCAGTCTGGTTGGATCCAGCAGATGTGTTTGCTTGTTGAACAGCGATGGTTATAGGCGTATTCCGTGTGCGTGACGTACTTTGCACGTGTGCTGCCACCAGCGACGCTTGGCGTTTCATAACGTAGAATACTTTAAAGTAGCAGAACACCATGACAGCGCATGGAATATAGTGACCGATCACAGCGACGATGATGACGAACTGTGTGTTGTTGGACGGCTCCCAGATGCACACGTGAACATCGCTATAAGTCAAACGGTCGTTTATAAAGGGTGCAGTCCAAATGGCAACAACACAAAACCTTAAAAAAGTATAAATATAAACAAATAAGAAAAATATTAGTACATAAAAAAAGTTTGATTTTGCATATGAAAGTAAGGATATATGTATCAAACAGATAGCACGGCATTCAAAGGAGGCAGCTGTTCATACATAAGATAGACAACACGCAGGCACGCACGCACGCACCGCCCATACACAGAGTTAGTTTTCAGGATTTTGCTTAGATATGTTGACGCCGTTTATTGTATAGTATGCGGAACGCTAGCGAATAATAATAGCACTTAAAATAACAATTAAAAAATAAAACGAAAATATGTCATACTATAAGACTAGTTTGATATAACAGAACATGCATCTAAGCACGTAGTCTATTTAAAACGATTTTATATAATTAGTGCTTTTATGTAACATGTATGTATATATCTTGTGTTTGATTTCAACAAGGTATTGGTATATATACTCTTGACTGCTTTCGCCTACGTATTTCTTAAATGAAGATGTTATGAACATCATACAAACAATCATAAGGTTGCGTAGGGTTAATGTCTGTAACCACAACACTTAAGTTACAATAAAATGAAATTACCATTCAGATTCCATAAAAAACGTGTTTTGGAGGGAAACTCATTTTAAGATGAATTTTAGACAATTAGTGACGACACATATCTAATTATTGGATACTAGACTATCTTATGAGTGACAGGGACACACACTTTCAATGTTTCGTGCATTATAATGATGTATGGTGTTTAGCGTCGCTTTCAACAATTTTTCAGTCATATCGCGCCGGTGACTTCTTGAGAAAGTATTCTGAGCGCTGTCACACTGGAGTATCATGCCGCAAACACATGGTATGATACCCCATTCAGTCACATTATACTGACACCGGGCCGACCAGATCTAGAACTCTCCTCTAAATGCTGAGCGTCAAGCAAGGAAGCTTCTAGTACCATTTTTAAAGTCTTTGGTATGACCCGGTCGGGGATCGAACCCACGATCTTCCGCATGCGAGGCGGACACTCTAGCACTAGACCACGCCGCGGTCCGTAAATTATAAGAAATTGAAATAGATTGATAGCATGTTTTTATATTTATCCTATTAAAGTTAAGGACGTTTCTATAGTTTTTGTCATTTTTTTCACAATGGATATAATTTTATGAAACTTCCCAGTATTCAAGTTTGATGGATATTCATGCAATAACAGTTATAAAAATACATGTTACCTTGCAAACATTTAGCTATCACCTCCTCATATACATACCCGTCTTTAAATTTTGGCGAAAAATTGAAAATTTTACAAATAATGCGAAAAAAAAATATTTAAAACTGTTTGCATCTAGTATTTAAATAAAACTAATACATTGATGCATGCATATAATAATAAGTGTCATGAAAATGGTAATTATAAGCTTGAGTTGAATTATTAAGAGTTTAAAAAAATCATTTAAGCAATGAGTGTCAGTTATTTTTCAATTTTGCAATAAAAATATAGCTTTTTTTTAAAAAAACTATTTTGATATAGTGTATGGATAAATTTTGCTGTAAAGCTCCCAAAATACTCTCTGATACATATTCTTGTAATATTTCCATGTGTAGTTATTGTTATACGAAACAGTAATACAATTATGGAGTGAAAGTATTAAGAAACACGAACTGTGCTAGATAAGACTGCTTTATTCGACCTCATGTAACAGAGTGATAGATAAACGACTGGGTTGCAAAGTATAGCGGGAGGTATTGTAGAATAGCCATAAATACAATATGTCAATATGTTTCAATTCCAATGACAATCAAAGTAAAAAATGCACTCTACCGCGTAAGTTGAGAAAAAAATAGCTCTTAAAATATGCCATCGTTAAATAATCTTCAGTTGCAAAATCAACGTTTTTATACTAAATGATTAATTTGCATAAATATCAAGATATCTATTATATCTTATATTCAAGTTAAATTGCTATAAACTTTTTTTATAACAGTATGCATATTTTCTATATTGACTACAATATAAGAGACCAATTTCAGGTGTCATCTGAAATAGGATCACTTGTAGTATAATACTATGAAGTGACACTAGCTGGTCTTGATAAAGTTGTTTCCTTTTGTGCGCAGAATTGGAGCGCTTGAAAAAAAACTTTGTAGCAAAACTTGTTAGCCATTTTTTTCTTTATAAGTGTCAAATATTATAAAGCCCATCCTAAGATTAGTAAACAATTTCTAGATTCTGGACTCTAGATTTTATACTTTTAAGAAATCACAATAAATACATGGCCGTTTGCGTGTGTGTGTTCTTTTATATCTTCCATAGTATTTAGAAGAAAAAAACATCAATAGATATAGATATCTGGGTAACGGCGCGTTGTTAATTAATTAAAGAGTTCCTATCTATAAATCTGTGTCAGAAAATAATTATAATCTTCAGTTTATCAAACCGTGAGTATGATCAAGAAATGAAAATTGAAGGCTTGCTACGCCATTTTTTCCATTGTTAATTGTGATAAATTCACATACAATTCCGCAGCATTTTCCGTTTTATTCATTATTGCGCGTATATGACCATTATACGAAACAATATCGCAGAATATATCACAGGTCGCAATTCATTAAAAAGCCAATGTTCATCATGAGGCATAATACATCATATTTTATTGGCCATTAGCCACTCGTATGATATATAAATATGCAATCATATCACGTACGTTAAAAGTATAAACAAATAGGAGAAACATATGTGGCAAAAAGATGTTACAATACTTAATTTAAACTTATCTAATAGTTTGTTGCTTTATTTGTGAAACAAGTTATTACAGACAAATCACGCGCGAGTTCTTCCAGTGTAGACGGAATCAGTATTAAGCATACGTGGGGAAAATCTTGCTCAAGGTCACGACACACAACCGTGGTGGAGGATCGCTTTACCACTGGACCACGCCCTCCACATAGCAATACTTGAAAGTGTTTTATAACATAAAGATGAATACTTATATTTCAATTAATATATGTATACAGTATTGCATATAACACGATATGTTGATTCATATAAGAACATTAGCGTGTAAAATAAATATATATGTCTATATCTATAGCGTTTAAAATATAAAAAATAAATATTAATTTATCTTTTAATTATATATTTAATGAGATCTTTTTTGTTCTATTAAAGAACATCAATTTGGAAATTTCTGTGTACATCTATATTTATAGCGTTTATAATAACATCGTGTATATCCGTATAGTGATTATATTAAAGGTTTCAGAAAATCTCATTCAATATCACGAACAATGTCATTAGAAATTGTTTGATTCAATATAAACACGCAAGCAACCGCTTGCTGGTGTGAGAAATCGTTTTGTTTTTCCTTATTGACGCCGTTTTAACCTTCTGTGTTTTATTTGTTTAAGTACATGCAATGACATCTATAGAAATTGTATGTTGAATCATACTGATGAAGGGTTATATATCGTATTTCATTTCCATTTACTAGCTTTAGACTTTCATTGTTTGCTGCGGAATGGTTTTGAATGACGCGACCTCTTGTTAGCGTTTTGATCATATAATGGGGTTACTTATTTGTAAGTTGGACAAAGCACTCATCTAATTATGTATGATAGCTTTACGTAGTTTATTTAGCATGACCAACCATTAGTGTTTAATTCAAGTTGTGATGAATGAGATATCGATGAAGTGTTGTAACTAAATATTCAGACCCCGGTTTTTCTAAGCATATCATCTTTTTTTTAATTCAGATTTTTAAATGCTTTTACTTCAGTTACATTTATCATTTTAAATGGTATGCTTTACCAATGAGTAAAGGTATGTTCATATATTAATTATGTGTGGCCATTTGATATAAAATGAACTCAAATAACAATTAAGAGAAATTGATATTTTTGAATTGAGGAACATCTCAGCTTGAGATGTTTTAGAGAGTGCCAATTTTGAGAAGCATCGGGCCATATTGGGGATCAACATCACTATATCCACTACATTACCGCCCCGCTTTGTAAAGGTAAGATATTAACGAATACTAACAGTGAAGTTATTAATAGACTGTTGAAATCAAGGTTTGGATAAGCAAATAAAACAAATATGAAAAAATGCCCTTTTTACACAGTTAATAAATATGTTTTTTAACTATTTGAATTATCTAATCTCCCAGACCAATTTTGTAAACCTTTCATTCGTTGGTTTGAATTTGATAAAAATATATCAGCGTTCTAAACATTCTGCACAAGTCAATAAGCAAAGTTATGTTAAGACAAATTCCTGAAAGATTATAGTAAGCTTATATCAACTTCACATTATACTGCACATCGGAACATTGAAATAGAATAAACCATTAAGTACACAAGCAGATGTAAGAATATTTTATTTTGTTCAGTGTTAGAAAACAGTATCAGTTTTGAATAGAAAGTCAATTGTATAAGAACAAAAGTTAAATTTCAAAACTTGGTAATATCGTCATATAGGGAAATTAATGGTTTCTTTTAGTAAATCTGATACAGCGAGAAAAGTAACAATATTATGTCTATCGGACTTTTAAGCTAAGGCTAGAAAAGTTGTATGAATGATCAGGTGTAACTACACACTTGTGGTATTTTGGATATAAGATGAAAACAAACTGTGTTTTATGCGGATATGTTTAATCTATATATTATGATAAAAAAATCAAATTTAACAAATAGGCGAAAAGAGAATGAAATACATTCGCTAGTTCATTAGTAATCCATTATCAAAGTAGACGGGTCAATAGTCAGAAATGACCAAACTACAGTATTTTCTGTCAATAAGATGTGTATCCACTTCGGTGTTATTGAGTTATCAATTATTGTACTCACCTGCGTTTTAGCCATTTTCACAGTGTCCTTCAAATGAGACTGTTGGGAATGTTTTCTTAGTTTTGTAATAAATGTAACTACAACAAAAGTGTTGCAACTTTGCCATGGTGTCCTTACGTGGACATCTAGGTGGTCATTGAATATTATGTATGTACTGGATAGTGTGTGTTACTAAACTTATACTGTATTCGAAATGTATTCTATTTTTTTGCAGACGAACAATACTTGGTTATAATGAGTATATTTATAAATTATATAGCAACAACCTATTTATAAATAATGATAATAACCAGCATATTAACAATAGCTTTGAATGGGGTTTAACGCCATTTTCAACTATTTCAGGTTATATCTGGCATATCTAGTTTTATTGGTGTAGGAAGATCTCACACAGACAGACTGATTAGAACCACCATTCTTGCGCTATTTACTGGAATCTTTTTCATATAAAGTTTTTTGAGCGAGCGGGACTCGAACCTACGACCTTAGCGGTGAGAGGGAAGTGATCTTGAAACGGCGCCTTAGGATGACCCTATATCAAGAACAGAATGATAATATGATATGAATATCACAACTGATCAATACTATAATCTATACATTATGATAAACTCTTAAATTTATTTTATTTAAAAAGAAAAAAATCTAAAAGCACAGAACCTAATCAAGAAAATAAAATAACAATTTATTAGTACTTACCAAATGACGGCTAAAATAATAGCCGTTTTAGTTCGGCTGTTGTGTATCCTGTAATGTAAAGCCCACGTCACACACCAGAATCTATCCACGGAGATGGCGACCAATGTGAACACCGACGCAAACGTCATAGCAAAATCAAAATATATCCAAACGCCGCACATGACGTAGCCGAACGGCCAATAGCCTAGCAACGTATCGAGGGTATAGAATGTCATTGCCGTTATGGCTACCAAAAAGTCGGTGACCGCAAGGTTCAGAATGAATAAATTAAACGGTTGCAGCAGACGACGTTCTATAACGAAGGATAGTAACACCAGCAGATTCCCAAATATAGTAACAACGTCTATCGCTGTGAGAAATACAGCGAGTATGACATTCTTGGCATTTATATCAAATCCTGGCGCTACCCATTCTTTTTGGAGCCTAACCGAATTGTTGCCCACACATGAATTAACGTTCAACGAAATGTTCCAACTGTTTTGAGTTTCGTTGCAAGTCATTTTACCTGTAAACTTTCAATTTTCCACACATTCAGTTCAGTTAATTCCAATGCCATATAGGCAGGAGTGGTCTCTCGGTAATTTTCTCTAGGTATATTCAAAATCATTCGGAAATTAGTTTGTGCACATGCGTACATCAATACTCGTGTTGTAAAAAACGTCGAATAGCCACATGCTTATTTTAAATAAAAAATCCGGCAAAGCGTTTGTTCGTTTTCATATCCATATCCATATATTAACATAAAGCAATATATGCTGTGTAATAACAAATGACCTTAACGTGTTATTGTTGTACTTTATACTTCTTATAAAATCTAAATTATTAGTTGATTAATAACATTTTGAATATTTGTACTCGGAGTATTTGATCACAATCTTCCACGTGTTAAATTCAGTCATTTTATAGTCACATTTCTTCAACGTGAACGTTCTCAAATTCGAATTGGTAGCATTTAATCGAGGATTTTATCTTTTAATAAATGTCGTCAGACAACTTTATGAGAAATATTACAATATTACACAATTAACCATATTATGTTTGCGATCATTACTATCAAACTTCTCCCCATTTTTTTTACATTTTCTGAATATTCTTATGTCTGAAACAAGATATTGTTATGACGTATACAGAAACAAAATGTCAAGCGGTGAATCTGGCCAATGCTATTGTTTAAGGCTGTAAACATGTTACATAAATAACATCTTAAATCCAATAATTATTATTCTAAATGTTGTAAGCACACAATGGTAAAATCAATTATCCTGTAACAAATACATACTGACAATATAAACTCTTTTATATTGCATTCCTCACACTTTATCGATCACTTATTATTTTGTAATGGTAACATTACCTGTACCTAAATCGTCATCGCTTGACGTTTAATAGCTCGCGCGCTCTCTCTCTCTCTCCGAATATATAGAATGCCAAGTGCACTGCAATTGTTATATATTTGTCGGCGTAGAGTCACCATCGTGATAGCATCGGTCATTGCATGCAACATTTTACTTTGATTGTCTCTTATTGTAAATATATTAATATGGACATAAAGGTCTTTATTACACAGATGACTTTTGTTTTGATCTATATAAAATAAGGTCTAGGATTTCCATGGTTAGAAAACGAATTCCACACATATTTTTTAAAGCAGGAATGTTTACCCACATAAAAATGCACATTAAGTGGTAGGTTGACCAGCTTGTTTTTAATTCTAAAGAGAGTGCAGTGACACCCTGAGATTATTTTTAAAATAGAAGTCCTCAAATGCTCATAAATACATGCATATGTTGAAAACCTATCAAAGTCACTTATTAACACCAGTGATGCTTCATGCGTATATAATATGTCAATGTTTGCTTTACTCATCTGCAACAAGAGATCAAAACCTCTATGAACCATTTTGAAAATATTTCAAAACCGAATTACATAGGCTTTTTTTAAGCGCAAGTGGGAAGAAAATGTGTAACTGTGTAGTGAGACGTTGATATAGTCAGCAACAGCAAAAACGAAACAACTCTGTTGTTTAATTAAAAGTCACATATTTAAACTTTTAGTAAAACATGTTTAACATAGTAATTCAATAGGGGGTTATTTCGTGTTCCTATTGCTGACCATATTTATGTTAAAGCTTTAAATAGTATGATGAATACGAAATTCGTCACCATCATACTATTTAGAGTTTTGACATTAAAGATATAAGGCTACATTGGAAACGTATAGTCTAGATTTCTATATCTATTGAAAGTGAGACGGATATTGAAAGGTGCAAACTGCGGTTTGGATAAATTTCCACATTACATATGTTATATAACATACTGAATATATAATATGATACAAATATAAAATTTAAGTATCCCAGTACGTATTAGGAACATTAGTGTCATTTCTAATTTTGAAATCAACTGTTTTAAATAAACCTAAATCTAAATAGTTGGAACCGATCCCAGATCTTTTTTTGGAATATCGTAATCACCAACTGTTACAAAATTTAGACTAAAATGTATTTTATTTCAATAAGTTTTTTTAATGGCAATATCCGAATGAAGCTCCGAAAACCACGTCACACTGTAGTTTTTCTTTATTTTTATTTAATAATTGCTTAGGTGTTTATACTAGCTGCTAAACACATAATTCTTTAAGACTGTTGTTTAAGTCACAATGCTAAATTGTTATACTGTAACTATGAAAAATAAAATATGTTCTTATTGTGACAATAGAGGGCGGTTTCGGATAAAGCTCAGAAACGCACGACAAACTGTATTTAACAAATAATTACCTGAACATACGTAAAATGATTGATTGAATGAATGAATGTAAATCATCATTGTTATGCCATTGACGGCTAACAAGTGAACCAAAAGCTGAGCGGAGACATTAAAATAGTGTAGCTTGTATCATGGTTGTAAGGTTGTTTTTCATTGGTAAGACATTAATGGTATTAATTTCAATACTACCCAAGAGAGAGACAGATATAAATATAGAAAAAGAGAGAGAGAGAAAAAGAGCAAATACCTGACACAGGAAGCTGGTTGTTTTTTCATCGGTAAAATTTAAGTGTATTAAAATACCACCCAAAAGAAAGTACAGAGATATATATATAGAGAGAAAGAGAGCAAATACCTGACACAGGTAGCAGGTTGTTTTTTCATCGGTAAGATATTGAGTGTGTTAATTTCAATACTACCCAAGAGAGAGACAGAGATATATATAAAGAGAGAAAGAGAGCAAATACCTGATACAGGCAGCAGGTTGTTTTTTTTCATTGGTAAGATATTAAGTGTATTAATTTCAAAATACTACCCAAGAGTGAGACAGATATATATATAGAGAAAAAGAGAGCAAATACCTGACACAGGCAGCAGGTTGTTTATTTCATTGGTAATATATTAAGTGTATTAATTTCAATACTACCCAAGAGAGAGACAGATATATATAGAGAAAAAGAGAGCAAAAACCTGACACAGGCAGCAGGTTGTTTTTTCATTGGTAAGACAGTAAGTGTATTAATTTCAATACTACCCAAGAGAGAGACAGAGATATATATAAAGAGAGAAAGAGAGCAAATACCTGATACAGGCAGCAGGTTGTTTTTTTCATTGGTAAGATATTAAGTGTATTAATTTCAATACTACCCAAGAGAGAGACAGATATATATAGAGAGAAAGAGAGCAAATACCTGACACAGGCAGCAGGTTGTTTTTTTCATTGGTAAAATATTAAGTGTATTTATTTCAATACTACCCAAGAGAGAGACAGATATATATAGAGAGAAAGAGAGCAAATGCCTAACACAGGCAGCAGGTTGTTTTTTCATTGGTAAGACATTAAGTGTATTAATTTCAATACTACCCAAGAGAGAGACAGAGATATATATAGAGATAAAGAGAGCAAATACCTTACACAGGCAGCATTCCTAATGAATCTTTACATATATCAATGATACGAAGGTTGCCTTAATGAGACCTGAATAAAAAGAAGACAGTCATACTCTTATAACTGCTTTGCCCATAAAAATAACAAAAGATAAACATAAGTTGTTGGAAAAGAAAGTTTGTCTGTGTTGTGTTTTTTCTATGAAATAATTTACGCACAGAAATACAATAATTCCATGGCATACACATTTAAATATTAACCTAGTAAAATGTCACTTCCAATTTATTGTTCCGTGTTTCCGTATGTTAATAACTCGGCTCTCGTACGTAAAATTATTGCTCATTAATTCATATTTAATGTATTTTATTCGTTGGCGAAAATGAAAAATGATATCGTCCGAGCCTCTCATGATGATTCTATATTTCTTACTCGTTTGATAAATTCGACAATCAACGAGCTCTCATGTAAGATCCTCTTTGTATTCTAAACACTTTATTAAACTTTCCAAAAATAGCTCAATTGGCTCAGTCGGTAACATGTCTTAATTCCAATTTAGAGGAATTGAGACTCGGTCACAAATTCTCAGTGAGTCATGAACGTTGAGTGTTTCACCTCTGAATTTGTGGGTTAGTTGTCCGATAATATGTATCTCTTTAACCGTCTGGTTGACCCAAGGAACAATCATTGGGTGCGCAGATCGACGTAATGTAACTGAAATACTTTTTTAAAAAAGGCGTAAACAAATAGAATCAGCGCGGGAATCCTAGTTTACTCTAAATCATTCCTTAGAAATATGACGATTCAACTATAATACCTGGAGATTGCACGTGCCCGCATGGTTACATGATCAATATGTTTCAGATGCGCAAGCATGAATATAATGGATTCCAACATAATCGCGTGTCTTTTTTAAATGAATTTCTCCTCATACAAGTCAGTACATATAATAGACTATGCATCTTCGGTAAGGGGATGTAAAGGGTATTCTAAAACTGACACACTACATAATCGTGTTATCAAATTCTTTTTCGGCGTACATTAAAGTATATCTACTCCACTTATTTAATGTGATATAGGTTGGGAAAATCCGCAAATGATACGTAAACTAAATGCGTTACGGTTTTGGAAAAAAATATATAGCTATGGATGATAGAAGATTAGCAAAAACATTATTTCCATATGATTATTTACATTTACATTTATATAAGAAGTTTATTTAACATCTCATTTACCCATGATGTGCGTTATCGTCTACTGCAACATTATAATACAAATTGGTCAAATGATACAAATTCTCAAAATAAACTTATTATATATATAAGAATATTTAATTCGAATATGAATGAGAGCTTATTTAGCACCCATTTAAGATCGTGGTTTACATAAATACGCTCCGGTACCCTTTCAATATGCAATCGAGCTATATCGGTATATTGGTTTACAAAGAGTCCAAAGATTCTGTAAGCAGTGTAATTTGAATATTGTTGAAGATGAAATACACTTCATAATTTGTTGTCCCAAATTGATAATTTACGTGAACAAAAGATGACTTTTATAGTTGCTTGTATTAATCGTATATTTATATCTAGCGGGACACAGCAATGATACTCCAGAACACAAAGTCATAGACATATATACGAGGGACGGTCAATAAGTACTGTTATATTGGTAACGAAATAAAAACAACAACTAATAGCATGCTAATATTTGGTTCATAATATGCATTTATAGTCTGTATACCCATTAGACACTGAATTGTCACACTTCTGTTGACAAAGTTAGACCTTCGTCTGTCTTTGGTGGATATATTTTGCTTCCATTCTTTCTATGGAATTAAAAATAGTGAACTAATGTTTAATTGTCTTGCTATTACCATATACATATGAAAATCTGCGATCCACTTATCCACTTGTGCCACGTGCAGTCATGCAGCTCCTTGCATAAACACATTTAGCATTTCTTTTCCAATTATACTTGACTGCAGTGCGCACGGCTGTATGTAGGCAAGATTACGATAAAATGGTAATTTTTTCTGGAACTCGCACGATTTGTTTGTTGGTATTATCGGATGTACAATAAAAATCTATGACTGTGAAATTTTTCGATTTATATGATCGCGGTTTATAATTTATGGGACGATTAACATTATTTATTGAACCCCCCTCGTAGAACTCTCATAATATAACATAATACCACAACTGACCAGTAAAGGTGAAACAATAATAGAGAACACCGCCTGGGAACGGTCAGTAATACAAGTGTCAATGGGGAGATTAAACCAGGTCTATATGTGCGTCCATCCTCCCTGTTCCCTCCGTCCATACATCATAAAATAGACAAGTTTGATAAAAGTTACCCCGTCACGCTATCCCTTTACACATGATTCAGCATGTATTGCCGTATTAAATACAACATATTCAGGTAAATATAAATAAAATAAATCAATATGATAAGCAGATATTCTCGATTACTCACAGAATTCGGAGGAAAAAATGAAGGATTTAGCCTCAAATCGTCATTATTGAGCTTCTAGTCCTTTCTGTCGATGCACAAAGACAACAAGCGTAATGGCCAACACTGTTAAAAGCTTGGTCAACCGTAAAAACGTGTAGCACATAGTCGAAAAAAATATAACATAGCTGGACCCGGTTAGCTCAGGCGGTAGCGTGTCTGAGTATCAATCCATGGATCGTAAGTTCGAATCCCCGTCCGCCCAAGGAAACCATAATGACTGGCATACGACATCGCTTCTAGTGGCTATTCGTTTCTCACCGCTGAATCAAGTGGAAGAAATTCTTGTATAGATGGGCGTGTTGAAGTACTGGTTAACATTCAAGAATGCCAGAAAAGGGCGGTTAGATCAATAAATCGTCTGTTAACCCATGATTGCACAAAATGACCCTTCATATTCAAATACCTTCCATTTTGATAAACCTTGTACTATCTATAGCAAATAATGATTTCAATT
The DNA here is from genome assembly GCA_029582155.1 of Panopea generosa. NCBI lineage: Eukaryota > Metazoa > Mollusca > Bivalvia > Adapedonta > Hiatellidae > Panopea > Panopea generosa. Next base: position 74,599,655 of record CM055894.1, on the reverse strand, counting down.
TGCAATGCTACAGGATCGAACGACGATTGTTAACAGATAAATAGAGACACCTTGTTAAAATATTGTCGACACGAATATAAAATATATAAATATTTACGTTCCTGGTAAATCATTCAGTTGACGACTTGTTTTCTGACTTCAAATTCTAATTAGGTACAACAAAGCAAACAACATATGCAGTAACACATTTTAGGTAACAGTGCAATGAGAATGATTTAATGAACGGAGTCAGTTTTGTCTGGTCGTTTACAATCAACTATTTGAATGATATTTTGTCGTTTGAATATAAACATATACTTTAATTAATTAGTATCGTACAAGAACAAATTAAACGTTCACGAGGTCCTGAATTGGTTATCTGAAACCTTCTGTTTTCGACATTTTACACTAATAGACACTTTTTTTAATACATAAACAACTGGTCCTAATTAATACGTTTTCCTTGGGTAAACCTTCTGTTTTCGATATTTTACACTTACAGATACGTCTTTTATTACATAAACAACTGGTAAAGTACTTGAGACGACAATATATTGTCAACTGATGCCATTTTCTAAAAAACAATGTATTACAAAATAAAACCGATCTATCTAGGATAACGTGATGAATTACACTCACTGACCTTTTAATTTGGAACTCAAGCTGTGTCATTTTTCTACTTTTACTTGTGTTGAACAGTGTTTTGATGAAAAAGTAATTTTATGGTTTCCTTTTTACGATGCTAATGAAAAGCACATTTCAATACGTCCTGAAACATTGCTAATAGAAGACAAAACACAATGAATGCATTTTGTTTCCATGGAAACAGCGAATGTCAAAATACAAGAAAACGTAGTTAATCTCTTCCTGTAAAAGTTATTCGCTCTATATAGCTTGATATAGCTCTATATAGCTCTATGTAGAGAAAGAGAGGGAGAGAAAAGAGAGGACGGCAGAATATAATAAGAAATCGAGATAAAAAGATACATATATATATACTCATATATATTTCACTCTCTATTCCTCTTTTTTTCTTTCTGCCATTATTGTTTTATTTTCTTTCTGATCAAATTGATACTGAAGTGTTATTTATATCTGCCAGTTTTATACCTGTATTGTTTGTTATTGTAGCTATACTTTAAAATAATTGTTTTTGTACTCACTTATTATGTTGTTTTATTTTCTTCAATTGTGTTGAACGTCGTTTTTAACATATGTCAGGATACTAGTATAACAAGAGTTGTCAGAAGACAACAAAGCTCGCCTCTGGGTGTCTAAGTCCAAAAAGGGCCATAACTGTACCAAAATGCAATCCAGAGTTATGGTTCTTGTCTTTGTGTGTTCCATTTATGATGGTGAACACACATGCGAAGTTTCATTCACATCCAATGAGTGGTTGCATGGATATATTAAACTTAAACGCAAAAGTTTAACCTGGGTGTCTACAGACGACGACGACGCCGGGGTCATGGCAATAGCTCCCATTGGACTTCGTCCCAACGAGCTAAAAAGGTTGATACCAAGGTTTAGTCGTGGAGAAAAATCCGAAACTAAGAAGTGGCAAACATTTTCAAATAAACCTTTTATGACGAGATCTGGGCTTGAACCCATAACTTCATCAGTGACAATTAAGTGGTTTTGTAACAGCGCCTCGGATAACTCGGTCATTATGGCTATAAACAGTAATTTTGTTTATTGAGATGCTGCTTAATCTGATCCCAGAAGAACTGAAACTGCCAATTTATTTAATTAATCAAAATTTATTTATATATAACTCCAATTTCGTGATGACTTTTATTCATTGCTGCTGACATATGTGTTTTTGTAATTGTGATGTAGCTGGGATATCTTTTCTATACAGCATCCTTTATGTGACGGCGAGGAAGGAGTGATGTTGCATGTATCTATAAACCAGGTTCAAGATCTTGAGAACTGATTTTGCTACTGACTTTTTCAAAACGGTGGCCCATGTCGTCATTCCTGTGTGTATAAGATATTTTATAATTATTTCAGCTATTTATTGTTGTGTACCTTGAATGGTAAGTCTTCTTTTGGGCATATGTTTTCTTAAGTTCAATTAGTTCATTGAACTGTTTCATTAATGTTCAAGTGTGTCACTACAACTTAAAACCTTCATGTCATTATACACACAGCATGCACTTAGGAAATGCTTTTAAAGGCTGATCTAATAGCTTTACCATTTTAATACTCAGCATCCAGCTAAAGGAAGTTAAAGTATGTTACTGTATTGGATACTCTTATTCACGCACATAGAAAATTAGGAGTCCGATAAACATTTAAAAGAATATTTTCATATGATTATTTAAGATGTAGAAATAATTTGTCTTCAGATGTATAATCTATTTTTAACGAAATTGATAAAGAAGGTGACTTTAATTCTTTGTCTATAAGAATTTTTCATAACACCACATTTACCCAAGATGTGCGTTATCTTCTATTGCAACAGTATATGACAAAAGGGACAAATGATATAAATTCTCAAAATAAGCTTATGGTATATAAGAATATTAAACTTGAATATGAGTGCGAGTTATATGTTAAAATGAACCTTAACACAAAGGTCGGTACATTATGTTACCAAAGAGACCTATGATTTTGTAAGCAGTGTAATTTGAATATTGCTGAAGATGAAATGCATTTCATTTTCTGTTGTCCTAAATTAAAGAATATTAGATTCGAATATGAGTGTGAGTTATATGTTAAAATGAATCTTAACAAAAACAAAATAAGACCATGTATTAAACAACTACACTCCGGTTCCCTTCCCATTGCAATCGAGTTAGATCGGTATATTGGTTTACCAAGAGATCAAAGATTTTGTAAGCAGTATAATCTAAATATTGATGAAGATGACATACATTTCATATTTTGTTGTCCAAAATTTGATAATAAACGTGAACATTTGGATGCAAAAATTGATCAGTTATGTGATACAAATCATTCCTATATACTAGGTAAAATTGAAATACTATTACAAAATAAAAGTGCTGTAATATCTCTCGCAAAGTTTATAGAAAGCGCGCTTAAAACAGGACATAATTAAACACTTTTTTTCTTTTTGTCATTACATTGATGGAAAGATGTTATAATTAATTTTCTTTTTTCTTTTTGTTTTGTTAAATAATTCCTGAAAGTTTCTTTATATTTCAATTTTTGGTAACTGATAAGCCTTATAAGGCTGGTTTTTCTTAACATTTATTAACATTTTTGCTTATGAAAATTTAATATGTATTGTACCTGTCACTTTAAAAAATAGTATATTATTCTTTGGTGTGTGTTAATTGGAATGCGTTGGATTTCATAATGAAATTGCTTTAGTTAATGTAGTTGTTGTTTTATGGTGTCCAGTGCCGATTTCAATAATTGGTCAGTCATATATTGCCTACTTGAGACAATACTCTGAACGATGCCACACTGGAGTATTATGCCGCAGGCACATGGTATGAAATGTTTAGTAATGTATCTAAACTACTAGTATACCATCACTTTCTTGATCATGTCACAATTACTATTTAAGAATGTTAAGTTCTTGCTCACGATTAATGAACCTTCTGAAATAACGGGGAAAAAGAGCGGAGAAAAGAGGATGAAGTAATTTATACCCCCCCCCCCCCCCACACACACACACACGCCACAGACCACACACACACACATCACACACCACACACACACACCACACACCTAAAAAAGCAACAACATAATAATAACAAGAACAGGCAATTAAAACGAATTCCAACATGTTTTATTATAGCTGAAAAATATGCATTTAAGTCGTACTTCTCCGCACACCTGTGCATTTTAGTGTGTAAAGATGACCTCTTTATATGCATGTTTTCCCCAGAAACATAAGTGAATAAAATACTAACAACGTCGCTATAGCAAACGCTCTGTGAAAGTGTAAATCATCCGCTAAACTTGAAGTAAGCAGTCTAATCCAAGGATCATAACCTCTTTTAACAAAAACCGGGCTCATATTATCTCTGTCAGTAGCGTGTCTTGACTATAAATCCAGGTGTCGTGAGTTAGAATTCCTGTACGGCTGCAGTCTTCGTGGTAATTGACATCATGCATCGCCTGTCATTACAATTATACATAGTACCGATAACGTCGATAGAGTAAACACACTCGCTGGATAAAATAATTCCTTATCCTATTACAGAAAAGTAATTTTGATACTTCATGATTAATATTCGATACTTGCGTCTCTTCGTAAACCCGCAATCATGACAGGTAGATCAAGTTTTGATGAATACGTAGTTATTAGTATCAAAACATAAATGACAACTATATTTAATTAATTATTTCTTGTACAAAGTGCAGACTTCTTCTATTGTATTGTAGAAAGGTCACAGACAATCTTTACAATCTTTACAATATGGTGATGTTACCAATGATATGGTCACGAAACGGCCAATATTTTTGATCGATTGCGAAATGTAACGAAATGATCAGAACCATCCGGTTATGAATTGACTTGGTTACTAATGACCAGATCCCAATTCTGATTAGTGTAAATTATTTTATTGAATCCAGATTTCATCTAAATATGTAAACATGTAAGGAGTGTAGGAAACGACAATAATATTTAATGAGTGGACCACCAACAGCCAGAAGCGCTCATCTACAGTCTGGCAGCACACAAGAAAGCGATTTTTGAAGTTTATTAGTGTTGTCATTAAGTGTCGTTGACAGTATTATGTTGTGCTTTGAATTATATTTAGAATATAATATTTGAAAGTGTATGTATGTGTAATTTAAACATGTAAATTATAATATGTGTTAACATGTCAATGTCAGTATTGTATTTTGTCATCATATATAATGTACTATGTAAGATGTGAAAAAACCTTACTCGTTTTTGGAATGTTATTAAATCGCAGAAAAATACCCAAGAGTAACAACAACGATCATTAAAAACCTCATATACGGTCGCAAGTTTCAAAATTACAGTATACTTGACCCTATTTTACGTTTTATCGTTAAACCAAGTTACTTGAGCGACTAGCGTTTAAATTGAACTGACCGTTTAGCCGAATGACGCATATCAGCAATGATGCGTTATAAAAGTAGTTCCTGGTAAAAATCAAACTTAATTGACAAACAGATCAAAATATTCAATATATCTTTTTTTTATCAACAGTTGACAAATAAATAATATTTTAAATCGACATACAATTTTTCTGTTTACATTGTTTTCGGTGGCGTTGAAAATAAATGACGTAGTAATACATAGAACGAAAAATCGTGGTTATTTTACCGACGGTAGACTATATGAGGTTTTTAATACCAGCAAATCTACGAGTATCAACCAATGAAATCACTGGACATTTCTGAAGGGTGTTAGAATAAAGGGTTAAGTATATTTTGTGGAGGCGTTAAAACAAATTGCGACCGTATATGATGATTTTAATGATCGCAAATTTCAAAATTACAGTATACTTGACCCTATTTTAACGTACTTGTACGTTTTATCATTAAAAATCGCTCGCTGAACCAAGTTACTCGAGCGACTAGCGTTTGAATCGAACTAACCGTTTACCCGAATGACGCATATCAGCAATGATGCGCTATCTGGTGTCTGGTGTCTGTGTCTGGTAAAAATCAAACTAAATCGTCAAACGTTTTTTTTTAAAACTACTGCTTACATTGTTTTCGGTGACGTTGTAAACAAATGACGTAGTAATACAAAGAACGCGAAAAATATAGTGATTTTACCGACGGTATATACAGTTTTTAATACCTGCAAATCTAAGAACACAAACCAATGAAATCACAGGACATTTCTGAAGGGAGTTAGAATAGCAAATATTACGAAATCAAAAAACGATGACTAACACTAAATGATCAAGAATTATAATCATCTTCACTCCAATGGAGTCAACATGCACGAGGCTTCAATGGTTTAAATCACGGAAACAACTTCCTGCATCAGTCATTAAATGAATACAAATAAATTCAACAAATAATTAGTTGAGATGATAGAAGGATGTTTATTCTTGAATCTAATTGATTTCAAAGACTTGTTTTCTTTACGTCATAGTGTATACGTCATTAACTACAATTCTATATGAGGAAAGTCATGGCTGTAATCGGGGGCTTTGTACGCATATAGGTAACGTTTACACTTGAAAAAACAAGTGAAAATAAGAAAGAAATTGCAAAATAAAATATATTACTTGTATACAAGTGAAAAGGCGGGTAAACGACTATACGTCTCATTACACAGTTACGCCCCTTTTTCTTCCACGGTATGATTCTAACGCTTAAGAAAAAGACCTTTTTCAAAAAATCTCTACGCTTAAGAATCACGTTACCGTGGGAAAAAGAGGGGCGTAACTGTGTTGTGAGACGTGTAATGCTCAAACAATGAACATGCCCAGATACTGGTAATGTAAAACGAATAATAACACATAACACAACATAGAATTCACAAATAATTTGTTAATAATTATTGTATTATGAGTTTGCATTATATAAATCAATCGTTTGACTATTTCGATACATTAAATTTCATTTGATGACCCCGACAAAGATATGATATCAGATACATGTTAGTGTAAACAAAATTTTTCATTTTTAGTTTAGTCCACTCTTTGTTTAGTCCTGCACTTGGCTTAACAAAACAAAAATAAACAAAAACAAGTATGAAATAAAATAATATATCTATATTATAAGTAGTATTCCAATATAGCATTTTACACTACAAATGGAGCATATCAGGATGGACTACATGTGTAACAAATGTCAAGATGAATAGTTAGCAACGTATCAAACACCATCTATAAAAATTATATTGTATCATTAGTTCAGCTGCTGGGTAACGTATCAAACGCCATCTATAAAACTGGTATTGTATCGTTGGTTCAACTGCTGGGTAACGTATCAAACGCCATCTTTAAAACTGATATTGTGCCATTGGTTCAACTGCTGGATAACGTATCATACGAAATCTATAAAACTGGTATTGTACCGTAAGTTCAGCTGCTGTGTAACGTATCAAACGCCATTTATAAAACTGATATTTTACCATTGGTTCAACTGCTGTGTAACGTATCAAACGACATCTATAAAACTGGTTTTGTACCATTAATTCAGCTGCTGGGTAACGGGTTAAATGCCAGTTTTAAAACTGGTTTTGTACCATTGGTTCACTTGCTTGGTAACGTATCAAACCCCACCTATAAAACTGGTATTGCATCATTAGTTCAACTGCTCGGTAACGTATCAAACGCTATCAATAAAACTGATCTGCACCATTAGTTTAACTGCTTGGTAGTGTATCAAGCGCCATCTATAAACTTATATTGTACCACTAGTTGAACGGCCAGGTAACGTATCAAACGCCATATATAAAATTGGTATTGTACCATTAATTCAACTGCTTGGTATCGTATCAATCGCCATCTATAAAACTGGTTTGTACTAATTGATGTGTTTTGCACGGGGTAAACGCGAGGTTGACGCTCCCTTTAAACAAGGCTAAAGATTCCCAGTGGCAGTTAATCCGTTATCAGGTAGTAACCACTGTGTTTTACTTATAATGTTTATTGCAATATATTCGTTATACTTATGACACGCCGCTTCTCGAATATTGATTTATATTTCGTTTGATATTGAGTGAAATACATTTCAAAGGGTATTAAATGAAACATCAGATATATAAATTACGTATTCATTTGAGCTACAAAGCTTTAATGGAATAAGGCAACCCGATACACGTATCATGTACATAATTGCCTGGAAGAGAGATAGCGCAATTACTATCGTGCAAGAAATCTTCAATCTGTAATCAGCTATAGAAACTGAGAGAATATGATTTTATCTTGGTATTTTAATTAAAAAGCTAGAAAGTCAGGTATCATGTACAAATGATTAAACAGCACTGCCATATACATGTAATACAACTGTCTGAACTACCATCTGGATATATTACCTAGTCATCAGCTTTGTGTGCAGGTTCACGTTCTTTACGTGTCTAATGATGGGGACACTTTGATTTTTTCACTTTACAAACCAGATGACATCAGCTGTGTGTGCAAGTTCACCTTCTTTACGTGTCAAATGATGGGGGCACTTTGACCATTCTACTTTACCAATCAGACGACATCGGCTGTGTGGGCAATTTCACGTTCTTTACATGTCTAATGATGGGGGCACTTTGACCATCACATTTTACAAACCAGATGACATCAGCTGTGTGTGAAATTTCACCTTCTTTACGTGTCTAATAATGGAGGTACTCTGACCAGTCTACTTTACCAATCAGATGACATCGGCTGTGTGGGCAGTTTCACGTTCTTTACATGTCTAATGATTGGGGCACTTTGACCATTCTACTTTACAAACCAGATGACATCAGCTGTGTGTGAAATTTCACCTTCTGTACGTGTCTAATAAAGGGGGTACTTTTATCATTCTACTTTATCAATCAGATGACATCGGCTGTGTGGGCAATTTCACATTCTTTACGTGTCTAATGATGGGGGCACTTTGACCATCACACTTTAGAAACCAGATGACATCAGCTGTGTGTGAAGTTTCACCTTCTGTACGTGTCTAATAATGGGGGTACTCTGACCAGTCTACTTTACCAATCAGATGACATCGACTGTGTGGGCAGTTTCACGTTCTTTACATGTCTAATGATGGAGGCACTTTGACCATTCTACTTTACAAACCAGATGACATCAGCTGTGTGTGAAATTTCACCTTTGTATGTGTCTAATAACGGGGGTACTTTGACCATTCTACTTTATCAATCAGATGACATCGGCTGTGTGTGAACTTTCACATTCTTTACGTGTCTAATGATGGGGACACTTTAACCATTCCACTTTACAAACCAGATGACATCGGCTGTGTGTGAAATTTCACCTTCTTTACGTGTCTAATGATGTGGGAACTTTGACCATTCAACTTTACAAAGCAAATGACATCGGCTGTGTGGGAAATTTCACGTTCTTTACGTGTCTAATGATGGGGGCACTTTGACCATTCTACTTTACAAACCAGATGCCATCAGCTGTGTGTGAAATTTCACCTTCTGTACGTGTCTAATAATGGGGGCACTTTGACCATTCTACTTACCAATCAGATGACATCTGCTGTGTGGGCAATTTCACATTCTTAACGTGTCTAATGATTGGGGCACTTTAACCATTCCACTTTACAAACCGAATGACATCGGCTGCGTGTGAACTTTCACCTTCTTTACGTGTCTAATGATGTGGGCACTTTGACCATTCTACTTTACCAATCAGATGACATCGGCTGTGTGGGCAATTTCACATTCTTAACGTGTCTAATGATGGGGGCACTTTAACCATTCCACTTTACAAACCAAATGACATCGGCTGTGTGTGAACTTTCACCTTCTTTACATGTCTAGTGATTGGGGCACTTTAACCATTCCACTTTACAAACCAAATGACATCGGCTGTGTGTGAACTTTCACCTTCTTTACGTGTCTAGTGATGGGGGCACTTTGATCATTCCACTTTACAAATCAGATGACATCGGCTGTGTGTGCAATTTCAACTTCTTCACTTGTCAAATGATGGGGGCACTTTGACCATTCAACTTTACAAGCCAGTTGACATCAGCTGTGTGTGCAATTTCACCTTCTTTACGTGTCTAATAATAGGGGCACTTTGACCATTCCACTTTACATGCCGGGATTGATTAGCTCAGTCGGTTACGTGTCTGACTATCAATCCAGGGGTCGTGAGTTCGAATCCCCGCCCGGCAACATTCTCCGTGATGATTGATATACGACATAGTGTCTCATTATCATTCATCTCTCACCGCTGATTCAAGTGGGATAGTTATCAGTTACTTGCGGAGATATGGTGTGCTCGAGTACTGGTTAATCCCAGAAAACAGTGGTTAGGTTAACAGATCGTGTGTTAGCCCTCGATGGCATAAAAATAACGCTAAATATTCAATCAATCAATCAATCAATCAATCAAATCCACTTTACAAGACAGGTGACATCGGCTGTGTGTAAAATTTCACCTTCTTTACGTGTCCACTGATTGGGGCACTTTGACCATTCCACTTTACAAGCCAGATGACATCAGCTGTGTGTACAATTTCACGTTCTTTACGTGTCTAATGATGGGACACTTTGACCATTTCACTATACAAATCAGATGACATCGGCTGTGTGAACAATTTCACGTTCTTTACGTGTCTAATGATGGGGACACTTTGACAATACCATTTTACAAACCAGATGACATCAACTGTGTGTGAAATTTCACCTTCTTTACGTGTCTAATGATGGGGGCACTTTGACCATTCCACTTTACAAATCAGATGACATCGGCTGTGTGTAAAATTTTACGTTCTTTACGTGCCTAATGATGGGGGCACTTTAACCATTCTACTCGACAAGCCAGATGACATAGGCTGTGTGTACAATTTCACGTTCTTCACGTGTCTAATGATGGGGGCACTTTGACCATTCCACTTTATAAATCAGATGACATCAGCTGTGTGTACGATTTCACCTTCTTTTCGAGTCTAATGATTGGGACACTTTGACCATTCCACTTTACAAGCCAGATGACATCGGCAGTGTGTAGAATATCACGATCTTCACGTGTCTAATGATATTGGAACTTTGACCATTCCACTTTACAAATCAGATGACATCGGCTCTGTGGGCAATTTCACGTTCTTAACGTGTCAAATGATGGGAGCACTTTGACCATTCCATTTCAGAAATCAGATGACATTGGCTGTGTGGGCAATTTTACTTTCTTTACGTGTCTAATGATGGGGGCACTTTGACCATTCTACTTTACCAAGCAGATGAAATCGGCTGTGTGGGCAATTTTACGTTCTTTACGTGTCTAATAATTGGGGCACTTTCAACATTCTACTTTATCAACCAGATGACATCGACTGTGTATGCAATAACGTGTTTAATGATGGGGCACTTTGACGATTCCACTTTACAAATCAGATGGCATCAGTTGTGTATGCAATAACGTGTGTAATGATGGGTCACATTGACCATTCAACTTTACAAATCAGATGACATCAGCTGTGTATGCAATAACGTGTCTAATTATGGGTCACTTTGACCATTCCGCTTTACAAATCAGATGACATCAGCTGTGTATGCAATAACGTGTCTTATGATGATGGGGCACTTTGACCATTCCACTTTACAAATCAGATGACATCAGCTGTGTATGCAATAACGTGTCCAATGATGGGGCACTTTGACAATTCAACATTACAAATCAGATGACATCAGCTGTGTATGCAATAATGTGTCTAATGATGGGTCACTTTGACCATTACACTTTACAAATCAGATGACATCAGCTATGTATGCAATAACGTGTATAATGATGGGTCACATTGACCATTCCACTTTACAAATCAGATGACATCAGCTGTGTATGCAATAACGTGTCTAGTGATTGGGCACTGTGCCTATTCCACTTTACAAATCAGATGACATCTTCTTTGTATGCAAAAATGTGTCTAATGATGGGTCACTTTGACCATTACAATTTACAAATCAGATGACATCAGCTGTGTATGCAATAACGTGTCTAATGATGGGTCACTTTGACCATACCTCTTTACAAATCAGATGACATCGGCTCTGTATGCAATAACGTGTCTAATGATGGGTCACTTTGACCAATCCACTTTACAAATCAGATGACATCGGCTGTGTATGCAATAACGTGTCTAAAGATGGGTCACTTCGACCATTCCTCTTTACAAATCAGATGACATCGGCTCTGTATGCAATAACGTGTCTAATGATGGGTCACTTTGACCATTACACTTTACAATTCAGAAGACATCATCTGTGTATGCAATAACGTGTCCAATGATGGGTCACATTGATCATTCCACTTTACAAATCAGAAGACATCAGCTGTGTATGCAATAACGTTTCTAATGATGGGGCACTTTGACCATTCCACTTTACAAATCAGATGACATCAGCTGTGTATGCAATAACGTGTCTAATGATGGGGCACTTGAACCATTCCACATTATAAATCAGATGACATCATCTGTGTATGCAATAACGTGTCTAATGATGGGTCACATTGACCATAACACTTTACAAATCAGATGACAACAGCTTTGTATGCAATAACGTGTCTAATGATGGGTCACTTTGACCATTCTACTTTACAAACCAGATGACATCAGCTGTGTATGAAATAACGTGTCTAATGATGGGGCACTTTGACCATTACACTTTACAATAAGATGACATCAGCTGTGTATGCAATAACGTGTCTAATGATTTGGCACTTTGACTATTACACTTTACAAATCAGATGACATCAGCTGTGTATGCAATAACGTGTCTAATGATTGGGCACTTTGACCATTCCAATTTACAAATCAGATGACATTAGCTGTGTATGCAATAACGTGTCTAATGATTGGGCACATTGACCATTCAATTTTACAAATTAGATGACATCATCTGTGTATGCAATAACGTGTATAATGATGGGTCACATTGACCATTCAACTTTACAAATCAGATGACATTAGCTGTGTATGCAATAACGTGTCTAATGATTGGGCACTTTGCCCATTCCAATTTACAAATCAGATGACATCATTTGTGTATGCAATAACGTGTCTAAAAATGGGTCACTTTGCCCATTACACTTTACAAATCAGATGACATCGGCTCTGTATGCAATAACGTGTCTAATGATGGGTCATTTTGACCATTCCACATTACAAATCAGATGACATCATCTGTGGATGCAATAACGTGTCTAATGATGGGTCACTTTGACTATTCCACTTTACAAATCAGATGACATCAGCTGTGTATGCAATAACGTGTCCAATGATGGGGCACTTTGACAATTCAACTTTACAAATCAGATGACATCAGCTGTGTATGCAATAATGTGTCTAATGATGGGTCACTTTGACTATTACACTTTACAAATCAGATGACATCAACTGTGTATGCAATAACGTGTATAATGATGGGTCACATTGACCATTCCACTTTACAAATCAGATGACATCAGCTGTGTATGCAATAACGTGTCTAATGATTGGGCACTGTGCCTATTCCACTTTACAAATCAGATGACATCATCTGTGTATGCAAAAATGTGTCTAATGATGGGTCACTTTGACCATTACAATTTACAAATCAGATGACATCAGCTGTGTATGCAATAACGTGTCTAATGATGGGTCACTTTGACCATACCTCTTTACAAATCAGATGACATCGGCTCTGTATGCAATAACGTGTCTAATGATTGGGCACTTTACATTAGCTTTGTATGCAATAACGTGTCTAATGATTGGGCACATTGACCATTCAATTTTACAATTTAGATGACATCATCTGTGTATGCAATAACGTGTATAATGATGGGTCACATTGCCCATTCCACTTTACAAATCAGATGACATCAGCTGTGTATGCAATAACGTGTCTAATGATTGGGCACTTTGCCCATTCCACTTTACCAATTCAGATGACATCATCTGTGTATGCAATAACGTGTCTAAAAATGGGTCACTTTGCCCATTACACTTTACAATTCAGATGTCATCGGCTCTGTATGCAATAACCTGTCTAATGATGGGTCACTTTGACCATTCCACATTACAAATCAGATGACATTATCTGTGTATGCAATAACGTGTCTAATGATGGGTCACTTTGACTATTCCACTTTACAAATCAGATGACATCAGCTGTGTATGCAATAACGTGTCCAATGATGGGGCACTTTGACCATTCAACTTTACAAATCAGATGACATCAGCTGTGTATGCAATAATGTGTCTAATGATGGGTCACTTTGACCATTACACTTTACAAATCAGATGACATCAGCTGTGTATGCAATAACATTTCTAATGATGGGGCACTTTGACCATTCCACTTTACAAATCAGATGACATTAGCTGTGTATGCAATAACGTGTCTAATGATGGGGCACTTTAACCATTCCACATTATAAATCAGATGACATCATCTGTGTATGCAATAACGTGTCTAAAAATGGGTCACATTGGCCATAACACTTTACAAATCAGATGACAACAGCTTTGTATGCAATAACGTGTCTAATGATGGGTCACTTTGACCATTCTACTTTACAAACCAGATGACATCAGCTGTGTATGAAATAACGTGTCTAATGACGGGTCACTTTGACCATTACACTTTACAATAAGATGACATCAGCTGTGTATGCAATAACGTGTCTAATGATTGGGCACTTTGACTATTACACTTTAAAAATCAGATGACATCAGCTGTGTATGCAATAACGTGTCTAATGATTGGGCACTTTGACCATTCCAATTTACAAATCAGATGACATTAGCTGTGTATGCAATAACGTGTCTAATGATTGGGCACATTGACCATTCAATTTTACAAATTAGATGACATCATCTGTGTATGCAATAACGTGTATAATGATGGGTCACATTGACCATTCCACTTTACAAATCAGATGACATCAGCTGTGTATGCAATAACCTGTCTAATGATTGGGCACTTTGCCCATTCCACTTTACAAATCAGATGACATCATCTGTGTATGCAATAACGTGTCTAAAAATGGGTCACTTTGCCCATTACACTTTACAAATCAGATGACATCGGCTCTGTATGCAATAACGTGTCTAATGATGGGTCACTTTGACTATTCCACTTTACAAATCAGATGACATCAGCTGTGTATGCAATAATGTGTCTTATGATGGGACACTTTGACCATCACACTTTACAAATCAGATGACATCAACTGTGTATGCAATAACGTGTCTCATGATAGGGCACTTTGACTATTCCACTTTACAAATCAGATGTTATCAGCTGTGTTTGCAATAACGTGTCTAATGATGGGTCACTTTGACCAATCCACTTTACAAATCAGATGACATCAGCTGTGTATGCAATAACGTGTCTTATGATGGGTCACTTTGACTATCACACTTTACAAATCAGATGACATCATCTGTGTATGCAATAACGTGTCTTATGATGGGTCACTTTGACTATCACACTTTACAAATCAGATGACATCGGCTGTGTATGCAATAATGTGTCTAATGATGAGACACTTTGAACATTCCACTTTACAAATCAGATGACATCGGCTGTGTATGCAATAACGTGTCTAATGATGAGACACATTGAACATTCCACTTTACAAATCAGATGACATCAACTGTGTATGCAATAACGTGTCTCATGATAGGGCACTTTGACTATTCCACTTTACAAATCAGATGTTATCAGCTGTGTTTGCAATAACGTGTCTAATGATGGGTCACTTTGACCAATCCACTTTACAAATCAGATGACATCAGCTGTGTATGCAATAACGTGTCTTATGATGGGTCACTTTGACTATCACACTTTACAAATCAGATGACATCGGCTGTGTATGCAATAATGTGTCTAATGATGAGACACTTTGAACATTCCACTTTACAAATCAGATGACATCGGCTGTGTATGCAATAACGTGTCTAATGATGAGACACATTGAACATTCCACTTTACAAATCAGATGACATCGGCTGTGTATGCAATAACGTGTCTAATGATGAGACACATTGAACATTCCACTTTACAAATCAGATGACATCGGCTGTGTATGCAATAACGTGTCTAATGATGAGACACATTGAACATTCCACTTTACAAATCAGATGACATCGGCTGTGTATGCAATAACGTGTCTAATGATGAGACACATTGAACATTCCACTTTACAAATCAGATGACATCAGCTGTGTATGCAATAACGTGTCTTATGATGGGTCACATTGACCCTTCCACTTTACAAATCAGATGACATCGGCTGTGTATGCAATAACGTGTCTAATGATGGGTCACTTGGACCATTCCACTTTACAAATCAGATGACATCGGCTGTGTATGCAATAACGTGTCTAATGATGGGGCACTTTGACCATTCAACTTTGCAAATCAGATGACACTGGTGATTTTTTGTTTTGTTTTACAAACTAAAACATGTAATGTTCTCAGTCACCCAGTTCTCCTTAAGCGAGATGAGTATTGCTCTGTCCATTGGCCAGGTGTCGTTGTTTGTCCAAGTTGATACAATGCAGTGTTTACTTATATATAGTTTTTTTGTCCAAGAAAAATGGCGGCGTAATAACCAGTATCGATCGTTAACCACGCCAAATCAATTGTGTCAAAATAATGTCGTTGTTTTTAGCATAAATGTCTGTATAAAACAATTATTATAAAGAGAGGTAATAAACTCTATTTTGTTTGCTATTATTATTATACACTATGATACCACGTATAAGTTTTAAAATGTAATTTATTATAAAATGATGAATGATAAAATTACAATCAATGATTAAAATTATAGTTATAAATTGAACACATTATTTTCATGTAGGTGTTATATAATGTCAGAGTTTTTTTTTGTGCGGGCAAGATCGGATTACTGCTTCGTAATAAAGCAGTACCATATTTAGCAAGTTTCTTTCGATGTAAGTTGTAAGAAGTCTGCTTGAGATTTTTAGCATCAAAGTGCACTTGAAACCTCGGAGGAGCTTAATTGCGTTTTGGGAGAGTGCACTGCGACAAAGATTCTTTCTAGCCATATGCTTTGGGATGGCTTGTTGTTTGAAACACACAGGAATAACTCTTGTGCTTGAATTTGGGATTGTTTCATGCACATCAGTTTAGTCTGATGTTTTCTTTAGTTTAAACCGTTCTCAAACATTTAAGTTTATTTTTTTTTCTCTGCAACTTGGCTTTGTTTTATGCGCATTAGATTATTAATTAAAATATGCCGCGATGGCCCCCAGCGGGACACCATATTTAAGCTTGTGCTATAGCCGCAATGAATGATAAATAAATAAATAATTCGAACTCTTACAAAACCATATATACATATTTAATTTGTAAATAAGCAAAAATAAACATAATTTTAGACAGTATACAGTTGTATGCATAAGGCATAAATCAATTATCTAAACTTATGTATTTTACTTCGATTGTGAAACAAGTTATTAAAATTTTGACAAATCACGCTCAAAGTATTAATGGGTAGAACCAGTACTAAGCATATGCAGAAAATGTGTCCTGATCAAGGACGCCACATTTGCGGAGGATCGACCCACGACCCTCTCCGATCGTTGGTTCTATGCTCTACCAGTGGACCAAGCGCTCAAATCAATTACTCTTTAGAATAATTCATTTCAATACTTAGTCGTTAAAGCACAAAATTGTGTATTCTTTTTAAAATATGTATAACTGTACATGTGTTATATTTACCAATTACATTTGTTCCTTCCAGTGTGTACGCTATAAAACTTTCTTTAATTTGAAAACAAGCAATTTTATAAACGAATATGATTATCCTATTGCAGATTTTAACACCAACTTCTGACTTATTAGTAAAAAAATTATTTCAATAAATTTTAATATAATTACTGTTTTCCATTACGTACATAACACGTGTTACTTAACGTCATAAACTTGAGGGGTTGTGACTTTATGGCCCCTTGTCGCAGTTGAGTAATTTTAGTTTTGATAACAAGGGCAATTATTCGCACCTATTTCCTGTCTGAAGACATTGTCTGGTTAATTTAAATACGTTATGGTAATGGACAATATTGCCAATCGTTAGCGAATTGTAATATGTATATTGATTGACAAGGACAGCCACTAAATTAACAAAATCTCATCCTCACACAACGGATTTTTTCTCTAATAATGATAATGAATAATGATTGCGCATCAGTGAAAAATGGTTGTAAACTTTTGAATCGGTGAAGAAAAAATAAAGTTTTATCTATCTTAACTGAGTTTTAAAAGATGGATTTTATCTAAAACGGATAAAGCGTGGTCAGTGAATGCACCTTGGTGTCAAAGATAAAGGAAAATGAAGGAATCGCCTTGGAAAACTAAGTTGAACCTAAATCAAAATTGAGAAAAAGGGGGGGAAATAGCTACAAATGGTGCGAGTTCAACTCACAAACCGACTTTCCCCAGTTACAAATAATGGGCATAGTGAGAACTTTTTGCATTAACAGGCAAGTCAGTCGTTTAATATATCACATCCTTTGACTCCAATGCCCCGCCACCAAGTTACAATTATAATCAAAATATAGCTATGAACAGTACTGTAGGAACGCCACGACCCAAGAATGCAGCTATATTTCATCGGAGGTCGTGACTATGTTTTCTGATCTAGCCGGGAACTTTTTGCGGAATAACCGGAATTTGCCTGCCATTTAGTTTAGAAGATTAACTTTTTAAACCAACATGACGGCGATGAAATGATACTGATTCGGTAAGTTGTAAGTAAATAATGTGTTGAAGATGCAATGGTTGTCGGTATTGAATTTTTTCCGTTTTATATTACCATAACCATAATTAGTATAATTTATGCCAAATTAAAGATTTCTGTACATGTAACGAGCCGTGAGAAATGTGTTCATTTCGGCAAACGCTGAAATTGGACAGGTCACATATATTGAGCATTGAGTGTGTGTGTGTGTGTGTGTGTGTGTGTGTGTATGTGTGTGTGTGTGTGTGATTTATACAAGAACGGCGTGTTCCAAAGAATTGGAAAAGACTACAGCTAGCTCTAGTACAAGGTAGGCCAGGCCTAAATTAAAATATGTTTTGTTTTCCCTCCCACAACCGACCAAAAAAATTGTATTGTAAACCGAAATTTTTTTATTTTTTTTTATTTAGTATTGTACGAACTGGGACGAAAATGCTTCGTTTCGAGTGCACTTGAGTACGAAACTAATCAGAATCGCCTTGACGCTTATTGGTTTTCTATTGCCTCTCGTAGACGACTATCGATAGCCTCGCGATCGCGAAAAATCCCACCTTTATCGATAGCCTCATGATCACGACAATTCACGCCCGTGTATTTTAATCGCAAAAATAACACACATTAACTTCATTTTCCGCGACAGGAAGTTTACATTTGTGTAAAATAACATTTCCCCAATTAAAATTACCCATGACATCAGTGTTACTATTTAAAGTTTTTATTAAAAGAGCGTCCTATCGAACATACGGGTCGTGCGTGATCAAGAGAAGTCATCGCCCAATCATGGAAAATTCCAGCAATTTACATAATGCATGGAAAAGTCCAGCAATTTACATAATGCATGGAAAAGTCCTGCAATTTACATAATGCATGGAAAAGTCCTGCATGGAAAAGTCCAGCAATTTACATAATGCATGCTGGAATTTTCCATGATTTGCGCGGAAATCTAAAAATAAATCGGAATCAGAAAGCAGTCTTTTTATTTGTTTTTGGAAATGTGCATCCCGCGTGACCTTTGACAGGAGTAATAAAACTATGTTTACTTTGGGCACAGTATTGCTTAGCAGGGTCGATACGATAATGCCTATATGAGGCAAAGGGTTAAGTGAATTATTAAATGGTTCAAATGGAAATGTTGTTAGTGTTTGTACCATAAGTTTATTTAAGACAGACATTGTGTATGTTGGTATTCTCCTTCGAGTTAAACTATATATACCAATTATCTTTATTTTGAAAAAAAAGTAAAATAAAAAAAAATATTTTACCTACCTACCAATACTAAAACTACCTGGGTCGCGGGAGGGGAAACAAAAAATATTTTAAAACTGGCCCCATCGTGCTTCATTCTGTTCGTATGACATTACATTGTGTCTTTCCTGATTTTCTTTTCGATTTATTTTTCTTTCTCTCGAGTCTCCCCACATACGAGTTCTGTGTGTTGTTTTCCATTGAAACCATTCTCATTACATTGAAAGCATTCTCAAATTTCCATGTGACAATATCACGCACCATAGATCTATTTAAACAATCACCCAGGGTGTTTTAAAGTGTTTATTTTACCCTTTTTTATCTGTTGTCACCAGAGACAATGAACAACAGGTCGAATAATTATATGTCACAGCTTGTATGAAACATCTAATGAGAGAAATGTTTGTCAGCCGTATGGCTTTCTCAGTTTCCAGAGTATTCACTATGTCAACAAATGGTCACAGGTCAAAGTTTAGTTTAAACTTATTTATATTACTTCGATTGTGAAACAAGTTCTTTCAACTTAGACAAATCATGCTCGAAGACTTCCTGGTAAGAACCAGTACTAAGCATATATGGAAAACTGTCTTGCTCAAGAACACCATACATAGCCTTGGCGGAGGATCGAATCCACGACCCTCCGATCTGATCGGTGCTCTACCACTGGACCACACGCTCCACACAGGTTCAAATCCCCAACTGGCTACATATTTTTCTTGTCATGTTATATTGGCACCAAGGACTTGTATAGATATATAATTTTTTATTGGCACCCAACGTGGGACTGTGACTTACATATGTTCCGAGAAACATTCATATGATTTTCTGTATGGAAATCATGGGCGAATTCAGGCTTTTGGTCTAGAGAAGGTGGTCTTGGGTGCACAACACAAAATCTGAATAAGCACACATGTTATTCAGTAGGAATACATTTAATTTTAATAAAATATGGGAGTTTAGAGGATGCTTACGTCGCCTTATTTTAAGAGTACCGGTACAACCGCTATTGGAAATTCAAATTCGTGGTAAAATAAACTGTCACAGTGTGTAACGTTACTTAACAATATATATGTCAGCCAGCTCATTTGGACTGACTGCATTTAAATGTTTGTTATTTCGTCCTGTTACATTGTCGCCTAATGTGTGACTGTTACTTATTGTATTCTGAGAAATATTCACATGATTCTCTGGAATGAATGGAAATTCAGGGACGAATTCTGATTTGTTGGAGCGCACGTATGCAGTCCCACTAGCTCAGTCAGTAAAGCATTTGCTTTGATAGTGAAAGGTTTCAAGTCTCAGACTAGCTGAATATTTTCCCGTGTTGTTGCAAATATGAAGAAAGCTGTCCATCAACATCTAATTAAATCTGGCTATGTCTACCCTCTTATCAAATATGACCGCTGAATTTACACTAAACTGTTGGTGAAACAGAAGCCAGGATGTTTTATCATTATAATTTTTAAATTGTATGTAAAAAAACTCATAACATATTGCTTTGTATTTTGGATAATTCATATTTTTTTATTTATATTTTATCTCACTAGGTCCCGAACAAAATAAATCGTTTCGCAGTGATATATACGACTCAAAAACATTCCAACATCTTGGCCAGCTGACAGCACTGCTTATAATCCAAGGTGGGCAAGGGCTACCGGTATTCTGACAAAATGTGACAGAATTCCTGCTTCATGACACAATCAGCAATAATACAGGCGATTTGCCAGAGGCAATGAGGACAGCCTTTGAAGAGGTACAATTTGATATATACAAAACAAACACTGTTGTGATATGGAGAAATGTGTACCACTTGAAAACAGTGTTACATTTTTTCAAGTTATTGCATATATGAACCAGTCTCAAGTCAGCTTTCTGGGTAAAACCAGTACCGAGCGTTAATTTTTGAAAGGCATTGGGTCGAGCTGGGGATCAAACTTGCATCCTCTTGTGTGAGCAGACAACAATATCTACCGAACTAATGTCCGCTGTTCTTTTTAATAAGGTTCAGACAGCCACTCAGAAAGCAAATGGATCAACACAATTTATTTGCTCACCTGATGCAACAGTACTCGTATTATGTGCAATATTAATACTTTAATGTAAAATCAGATTGAAAGTAAACTTTCTATGATTACTTTACTAATGACTTTACAATAAATAATGCATTTATTGACAATTTTCTGTTCAAGGGAAAAACTGCATTTTCCTACAGATTTGCAAATAACTGACATACTGTCTCACATACACATATTTTGACCGAGCTTGGCTCGAACCCACAACCTCAGCAGTGAGAGGAACATGATTTTGAGATTAATTAGTATGTTAAGCCAGGTGGAGAACAACAGATGGCTCAATCCATAAAATGTTTGTTTGCTGTGCTCTGACTCAGTATTTTTCATGTGGGTAGGTAGGTAGGTAGGTAGGTAGGTATTAATATTTTTGACTTTTTTGATTTTGCATAATACATATTCTCCATGACTGAGTGATATGAGGCGTCATCTCACCGCTAAGATCGTAGGTTCAAGTCCTGCTCGGTCCAAAACTTTGTGCGAGAAAGTTTGCCAGTGACTTGTGGAAGGACAGTGGTTCTGCTCATATGCATTCTGAGATCTTCCTCCACCAAATAAACTGGATCAAGAGCGTAGCTCTTTTAGACACGTGTCTACACCTTTTTTTCTGAGAAATAAAAATGTCAAAAAAGCAATAAAAATCGGACCCTAGGTTACTTCATTTTACCCTTTATTAAAGTGAACATACCTTAAAACATTACATTTATATGGATATAAAACAGTAAAGTAAAGTATAGATGTGATATTTCAACAGTTTATATCATAGACAGTCACTTGTCGTTTCTACATTTCGCATGCAGATTATATTTATGAGAGAATAAAAGAACAAGTATTCAATTTATTAAACAAGTTGGCAAACTATATAAAGCTATGCTCTGCCGGACATTATATCATTTTTGCCAACAAGTTTAATAAATTTAATAATAAATTAGCACTAATGTAAGAATATTTTTATTCCATAATTCCAAATCATTTACATTTTATTTAAATTTAACATATCCTGTCTAAAAACAACGAGAAAAATCTGGCTTATTTGTCGTATGACGTAACGTCACAAAATAACGTCATTTTACCATGACAAATAAGAATGTAGTTCAGCATTTTATGTATGAGAACCGAGTTATACAGAAAACACTGAACGATGAATTGGAAGTGATATTACACTAGCTTAATATAAAAAAGATATCACGGTTTTATCACAATCCTGCACTATAAATTATTTGATAATATAAAATTCTATATGGTGTTTATATTTTATTCAGTATATATATATAAAAAATCTGTATTTTTAATATCATGTTAATAAAAGTGGTGTTATCAAAATGAAGCGGTGCGATAGGGCAATGGATAGAGTGTTGGCTGTTTGTAAAAGAGGTCATGGTTAGGTACAAGTCATTCATCTCAGCTTTCATCGTAGCCCGGCCAAGAGTGATATAAATTGTCAGTCAAATGATGTTAAACACTAAGCCAGTTAGTTTTCTGAAGTAAAAAAATAATAATAAAGAATTTCATGAACACTAACTATTACTTATTTCCTCGTTCGTCTGTTAACCCTCGATGGCATGAAAATGGCGCTAAAACATTCAACATCATCATTTATGTAGTGGCATTCATTTTTTACTATTAACTTCTACATTCAAAAAGTACAGGAGAAGTCCTCAGTGACAGAGTGATTTAAGGTGCTGTTGTCTAATACTGCTTATCTTCCATTGCCGAGGTTATGAGTTTAAGAATAGCTCGGTCCCAAAACTTTTGTGAAAGAAGGTTTGCCAGTTACTTGCAGAAGGAGAATTGGTTCAGATTCATTCTAAGGTCATCCTTCCCTAATAAAACTGAATATGCCATATATATTACCTACCAAATGGCATTAAACCCAATTAAAACAGAGAGAGAGGTAAGACTGGTTAGCTCAATAGGTTGAGCATCTGACTATGAATCTAAGAATGCTGAGTTTGAATCCCCGGAAATAGTGATTAGTTTAACTGATTATATTTTGAGGGAATTTATCTAGTTTTTGAGACTGTATACAGGATTAGGAAAATAATGCAAAGCAAAGTTCAGTTCTTTAAAAATTTATTTTTTATCATATTTATCTCCACAGCTCAGGAGTTTAGCCATATTTGGATTACAAAGGTGCATGTTGATAAAGATGTGACAGATGAAGATTCATGTTGTGGTGTCTCGAAAGTGCAAATAAAGGAATATCAAATATATTGGAGCTCCGCCAAACAGTTTATATTTCAGAATTGATACTGTTTTACAGATTAGATAATAAGTTCTCACCTAGTGATAGTGCAATATAATGCTTTGATATGTACATGGGCTTTCATGTTAGAATATAAATACTCATATCAATCTTCTCAAGGACTGAAAACCGTAATTTGTTCATATTTGGTATAAATCTTATTTTGATTTTTACATAGAAATAATGGGAAAACAGAAATTTCTATTTGTCTCATATTTTAGGTAGTACTTCAATTATCCTGATGTCTGGATTATTGTTGCTTTTCTCATATTTTAGATATTAATTTGATTATATTGATGCCAGGGTTCTTGTTTAGTCATAACAGTTAGGATCGGGTGCTTTAAAGGGTATTTGATATTCACGTTGTCAGCAGGGGCCCATAAAAGATTTAAATTATTTAAAATTGAGAAATTTTAAATATCTCAAAAACTGATGAGTCAAATATGTTCATATTTGGTTTAAATGAACCCTATGAATAGGGGTTTAACTTTTGTTCAAGTAAACCGGCTAGGGTTTACAGGCGCCAGTAAAGAGACTTTGTATATTTGGGAACACTTGCATGCAAGGCTGTATCTCACCAATCACTCAATGTAGTTGATTTAAACTTCACACAAGATATCTCAGTCATCAAACTTATTACAATAACTAGGTTAGATAACTCTTGCTTGAATATAATGCATCTAATGGCCTTTGTCGGCTTAGTTAAAATTTTGAGTGCAAGTACCAACAAAATCATATCTCTCCACTCACTCAATGTATTTGATTTAAACATCACACAAGACATCCCAGTCACCACATCTACTACAGTAACTAAGTAAGATAACTCTTGCAATATATAATGCAAATTATGGTCCTTGTTTGACGTAGAAATTCTGGTTAAAGTTTTGCATACAAGTACCATCAAGTCCATATCTTACCAACCACTCAATGTATTTGATTTGAAATTTTATGTAAGGCGTAATTTGCAGTTGTGAAATGAAAGTGGGACAACTCTTGTCTGATTTATTTTTCAAAATATGGCCCTTGTTTGACTTGAAACATCTCACAGCACTATTACATTTTCCATAGTAACATTTATGTCCAAATCTAAGTGAAAATGCAAAACCTGCAGCATATGTATAAGTTCAAATTCTTCACTGGTTCAACACATGCAATTATAAAGGAAAAAAAGCATATATGACAAGGTTGTTTTTTTTTTTAAATTCAATGGTCTTGCGACACCTATCAATTTTCAGAGTAATAATATGTCAACTATTTGCCCAAAGTGCAGCTCAAACCAACGATTCCGAAATGACACAAAATTGCCCAGAAATCTGGAATTAGCATCAAATTTTCAAAGTTGATTTCTAAAATATTGACCATTTAACACATGAAAGGAAAATGTAAATCACTGCAATACAAAGCCCTAAAAAAAGAAGAAAAATAGAACTACAGTTTTAGCGCCAGAAGACTATACAGAAGATTTTTTTTTCGATCTGAAATTCAAGCTGGCCTCCGTTACTAAAAATAGTCCAAAACTTAAAAAATCTTCTTCTCATGAACAGATTTTCAAAATGTTTATGTAGTAATGATAACCAACTACAGTTTTGTTAGATTTGTTCAAATTGTGTCCCTAGGGTTAAAAAAGACCCCGCCCCGAGGGTTCAATTAGGGGGACACATGTCATTATAATAAATATTATTTTTTTGTTTTAAAATGGAAATGATTTTGCCTATATCTTCACAGAAGAATTGTTTGGTGAAGGAGGATCAGTTTTGTAAAAATGACTGGGTTCCACTGTCTTAAGGGGTCAGGAAGGGCCCCAAAAGGGTATAAATTTGGAATTACAAAACCCGTTTTCTTAAGGATCGGTACAGATTTGTTCAAATTTGGCATAAATTATCCCTATGTGTAGGGGTTTGATTGTCGATAAGAATTTAGGGGCTAAATTTACATAGGAATATTATAAGGAAAATTGATTTTTTTCATTTTGCATCATGTGTACAAAAGAAAAATCTTTTTTAAATTTGAATCATTTCTGCTCATAACAAATCGCTAAGAGTAGGTGATTGAAGTTCTGTCAAATTAAGGGGTTTGGTTGTATTAAGGTTCTGTACAGGGGACTATATTTTTTTTTACAAATGAATGGTATGGGAATTTAAAGTATTTCCTTTTCATAGCAATTACGTTTTTGTTCAGTATGGGCGTGGAGGGGGTATTTATCCATAAGTTGTTATGACGACCCCAAAGAGGGTAAATATTGTGAAATTTCAAAAAGTGGCCACTACTAGTAAGTAGATCGTCCTCAGGCCCTCTTGGGCCTCTTGTATTTCTACCTCATACATCTGTTGGTCCTGAGTATTCAAGAGAGATAAAAATGATGTGAGAGGTGGGGGTGGGGGGCGTTCGCCTTGCATGTGGAATGTTGTGGGTTCGATTCCCAACTGGCTCATATTGGTGAAAAATGGTACTAGAACTTTCCTCTCTTGGCGCTCACCATGTGTCTGCGGCAGCGCCTGGGATACTGTTGCGACATAAAATGAAAAATTGTTGAAAGTCACTTAATGCTATACAGCAACAAAAGACAATGAGGCTACTGTGGCAGCTCTTGGAATACTGCTGCGATATATAACTGATAAATTGCTGAAAGTGCCGCTATACACCATACAACAACAAATGACAATGATACGTTATGTTGTATATCAATCATTATGGAGACTGGCCAGACGGGGACTCACGATCCTGATTTGATAGTCAGATTGACTACTGACTGAGCTAATAAGTCCAGCTACCTTATTAGTAAACTTAAAATAGTTGTGTGTTTTTTTTTCAGACTGCAATTTTGCACAGTCTCTGTGATGCTCGGTCATTCACTTTGTTTGGTGGCCTTGGCTTTCCTGCCTCTGGATATGTGGGAAGTAGTTTACTTGCAGAGATAAGATGCATATAGTATATGTTAAAAGTTTGGTAATTCCTCGGAACGATGATTAAATACACTGAACGCTGTTACATAAGTATGATACTGTTGATGAATTGTGTATACCCTTAATGTGCAATACACAAATATGAAATAGTGTATCCAAACCTGACTAAATACTGATGGTAAAATAGCAATTGTATATTCATACAGAAACGATTTCTGATAGATAGACATATGTCCAAACTTAAAACAATGCCTCCACATTCCCCAAATGCGACTCGTACACACAATTAAAATTATTATAAAATAAAATAATTATTAATGCTGGTTTGTGACAAGTAGCCTAGCAAGAACATTGTTTTGATTATTGAAATAGTGTGTGTTAATTTACATTATTTAAAGCCTATATCATTAACATGTTTATTAAACATATTATTGTTCTCGTTATTTATCGCTTGCTTGCGATTAATATGCACAACAAACAATTATACCAGGCCTATTCATCACCATTGGGCATATGGGAAATCGGCGAAGTGTTCATAATGTCTGCACGAAATCGATAGTCGCAAGTTTTATTTACGAATTTTAATACAATAAAATGCATTCAAAGCATATGTTTTAAAGGTAATAGTTTCAAAATTACATTTAAGCCCCAACATCCGATCAGACTATCGGATGTAAATTAGTTACTCTACAGGGCGTGTTTTATCAACTGGGAGTGTATAATATGGTCTAACAATAGAACAGTTATACTAGCAGACAGCAAACTGTTTGTAAAACAATGCAGAAGGTTAACATTGATACAGGAATGTTGACACTGAGGTCAATATCACATCTCACTTTAGCAATAGGGACTACAGGGTCGTTAATTAATCATTATCAGGTAATTACTGTTTTATCAACGCTTTTAAGTGATTAGATAATGTTGTTGATTAATATCAAAGTAATAATAAATATGAACGTATGTGTCTATTTATTTCAAACACAATTCAAGCATTATAGTCAATCTTACAGACATGCCCCAAATCCCTATATATATTCAAGTTGGTTTAGCCCAGTATGCATCATTTAGTACATTTTGTAGGGAAATTAAAAAATACATAGTTATAAATATTAAGAATGTTACATGTTATGTGTTGGTATTTTTGTCACTTTTAGTGACGGAAAGTCAGAACTTGCTATTATATTCATACTTGGATATTATATTAATACTGGGATGTTATTGATAAAAAAAGAAATAATCAACACTTTGTTGAATATATAAGAGTTTAGATTTGAACTAAGATAGATGTGATTAAAAATTGCAAAAGGTGTCCTTTTCAACACAATACCTCAAAAACATACCTCGGATACAAAGTTGTGTGATAGAGACTGTGCTAATAATAAACTTTAACTAATGTTGTTGTTTTATCATGCATGTGTATCAACTGTAAATTATCAATTGTGGTGGTTATGAACAATGTCTGAAGGCAGTGCAATTCAAAAACAAAATAAAAAGTAAAAATATCATTAAAAATTGGTTACTGTCATAACAATGTAATACACAGAGAGAGATAAAACACTTCAACTTCATTAAAACAGCAGTCATGATGAATAAATATGTTGTAATTAGGAATATACGGATAATTAATTAAGAAAAAGACCAGAAATTTGTTTTTGATTTGGTAATTTTAAGTCACTTTCAAAAGCTTTCATTTGACAAAAGCCTTATATACATATTCATAATATTCCAAGTGAAAACACTATGTTTAGTTTGAATCTAAAACTATCATTTCTGTTTGATGTGATATAATACACATGTAAAATAATTCATTCGCATGGCATCATAAATTGGACACTTTTTTAATAAATAAGAGGAAAAAATATATAATTCAATTAAATATGGTGATATATATACATTTGGTGATTAAAGAAAGAATAATTGAAGGAATAGCTTAAAAGTTTGGTAAGTCTTGCAAGATTTGTAGTTTGTATTTAACTATGATATCTTAAAATATAGCCATGTGAGCTACATACAGCATGCCAGTTTGTTTACAAATATGGTCTCACGACAAATATTGACTAGTTTGCTCCTCCCCCAAATTCAAATTTCTCTGTAACTGATCGTCTGTTGAAAGCGTTACGTAATAAATTATTGCAGATTTTATTTAAACTGTGAGTAATATTAAGACTATGTTGCATGACAAATTTCAAATTTTCATTACATGATTTTATTTTAGGTTTGAAAATCACTCTCCCAAGTCTGAATGTGTTTTGAAAAATAAGAAACACTCCCACCGCCATTATCTCCCTTTTATGCCCAGGTTGGGTCTTTAAGTTTATAAATACACTGTTATTTATTACCAAATGTAAGTCATTGATCATTATAATAATTTATAACGGACATTTTTAGACATAAGCCATGCAACTCCAATCATGCCCTGCCGGTCATCTGAAGAAACATATTTTTAACCGTTTTATTTTCGTTTGAAAACTTGTTTTTGCACGTAAGTTAATGACAATAGGTTAATGTACAATGTGTGATTCTTTTTTATTCACAACTTTGTTAGAAATTATAAAAATAACGGATTTTTCACATCGATTCATAATTTCTTGCTGCCTATTTCAATGCAAAATTATTGTAGCCACGACGGTCACAAAACTGAATTTCGGCCAAAAAAAAATGGTTTATCCTGATTTTCCTTTAATTTTGCATATTGATTCAGGATAGTTTACTGAACAGAACAGAACATATATTTTATTAGGATTTGTACAAAGTACATCATCATACAACATACAATCAATATAAACATATAGTCACTTAGCAGCAATAATTAAATTCATTAGAGTATATAACAAAATATTTAATGAATGTTAATAAATGAAATGAGGATGAACACTATGCTTAAACAGTTAGCACTGTTTTTCTAATTTCTAATGCCTCTTTTATATATCTTGAAATAGTATATAATATGGTTTTATTATTTAAATTAAGTAACTCTTAAAATTTGAACACAGAAGGTCTTTGATAGTAATACTTTTAAAATACTGTTTTCGTAAATTATAAAAAACAGGGACATATACATAATAAAAATGAAACTCATCTTCTTTATCCCTTGAATTGCAACATAAACAATATCTTTCATTTTTTGGAATTCTATTTCTGTCATATCGTCCAGTTTGTATTCTAAGAGGATTAACAGATATTTTTTATCTAGTGTAAAATAATCTATGATTACAGGGCAATATATCGAGATAATTCTCATACTTAAATTGATGTTTGACAAGTTTATAAAATTCGTGCACTGGACTTTTTTTTACTGATCCAAACCATTGTTGAATGAAATTGTCGAAAACCTTTTCTTTAAAAATATTTGGAAACACTTTGGGATTAACAAAACGATTATTCTCAAACATATAGGTGAATCCATAATCATTTAACATGGTTTTAATATTTGATACCCAGTTCTTACAACTTCTATTACAGTCATATGACCCCTGTTCATATAGTTTTTTTTATCAATATAGTATCCGTTTAAATAACTTTACACCAGTAGCTTATGATTCTTACATATCGTGATATATATAATGGATATCTCCCAAGCTCTCCATACACACCCACTGTACAAGTACTTAATCTAACATTCAATAAACGTTTACAGAACTTTAAGTGTATTCTTTCGATTACTTTCGACTTGGTATATCCCCAAATTTCACTCGCATACCTTAAGATAGAACCAAGGAATGCATCAAACAACTGGCATAGTAGTTTTGGCTTTAACTGCTTTTTTTACAATTATTTATGAGGGTATTAAAAGCTTTCAAAGATTTGTCAACCAAATGTTCCTGGTTCAAATTACCAGTATAATTAAATAGTGTTCCAAGATAATTAAAATCATCAACAACTTCAATAATTTCTCCGTTATAAGTCCAAGATTCAGTGAGTAACAACCAACCACGTTTTCTAAATACCATTAGTTCTGTTTTCCGTGTATTTACTTTTAAGCCCCAATTATTACAAAAATTATGCAAACGGTTTAGATTATCCTGTGATTCAGAAGGAGACTTTCCTAAAATAGCAATGTCGTCTGCAAAAAGTAACATAATCAAAACAATATCATTAATATTCAATCCTGAATCAACGCTGTTTTGTAAATACAGCTCCAGGTTTTCCACAAACATAGAGAAAAGTATAGGCGAGATTACCTCCCCTTGTCTCAATCCCACAGCATATTCAAAATAGTCAGAATAACTATTACACTTCTTAACACATGAATTAACCTTCTGATACGTGTCTGAAGGTTTAGAGCCGACCTTTGGCGTTCTCGCTGTTAAAACCAACATTTTATCCGATTTTAGCTTTTGAACAGTTTTTAGCCATTATAAAAATCGTCAATTTTCTCTAAACGTCTTGTGAAAACTACGATTTTATTCTAGCCTGAAGATCAAACCTTGACATAATCACTATCAATGTGTATATTGGCGGAATGGAAAATGTGTCCACAATCCATCGCAATTGGTATTAATTGAATAACTTTATTTTTAAAAAAGTTACATCATTTATTGTAGAGCGAGTTGATTTTTCAATAATCGCTCCATTTACAATTCTAAAATGCTATAGTAATTAATCTGTTTTTTGGCAAAAAAAGGGTTTTCCTTATTTTTTTTTAATTTTGCCTGTCGCTAAAGGAGATGTTGATCTACATAGTGATGTTTTCGGAATTCTTTTCGCTATAAGGATCGATTTTTTTATATCATTTTGTTTAAAAGTGAAATTTAAGGTGTAAATTGTGGACTTGAGATTCGATTTACGTGGTGTATAGCAATGTTAAATATGCTTCCCAAAAAGAAGTTGATGGTATCAAAGGAATCTCTGTCTTATCTGGTATTGGAGGAAAATGACAAATTGGCCGATCTTTCAGTTAAAACTACTATTTTCACGATTTTTAGAAGTCATTTGTGTTTCACAAATTTTCTGTCAAAATGTGAAATTTGTGACGTCATTTTGACAAATATCACTCCGCGAGTCGCTGGCGTTCCTACTGGAATTCAGCGTCTCCAAACTTTCACCAGTATACATCAACACCGACGCCAACAAATAATTCGCTACCCAATAAGATTTAGTTAAAAGTATGAAAAAATATGAACAAGAACAATGAGGGAGGGAGGATAGTTACAAGTCGTATGTTACGAACTTAAAATGTCGCAGTATGCGCGACAACCTGTTGTTTTACAAACCTCCAGATGAAAAAGCCGAAAACTGTGAAACAAAAATTTAGAGAACATGAATTGAAGCTTGTAAATGCGGAAGCGGAAATCACACAGGATCGGTGCCTTTTCTAATGAAAAGGTAAGACCATCGTGGCCAAATTTGCTTATTATCCAGATAGAGAGCATGTGCGAAAATCAACAAAGGAGCTTAAAGGGACCCAGTAGGGTATTGGTGAGCAATTCCCGAAGGAAATAGTTGAAATCCGCCGGTTATAGTAATTCAATTCATTCTTACCGTAAATATCAACATAGGAGAGCAAAGCGCTCGAATGGCAGTATTATTATTTATATTAAAGATAGCATAAGAAAAGGTGCAAAATTAATAAAAAAATGATGTTGTTTGTTTGGTTTGGTTAAAGTTTGAGAAAACGTTTTTCAATATTGAACGTGATATTTATTTAGCTGTTGTGTATATAGCTCCAGAAAGTTTACCTATCCATAATATTTATGATATTGACATTTTTAGACAATTTGAAAATGACATTAATATTTTTAGAGATAAGGGCGCTATTTATGTGACAGGGGGCACCAATTCACGGGTTGGCCGTAAAAAAGATTTTATTGACAATTATCGTATCCTTGCATGACGACACTGATGTATATGACATTGACACCCCCATTACAACGGCTACATGTGATTTTAGCTCATATCGTTTTGGTGATTGTTTACTTGATCTTTGCAAGTCGACCAATATACGTATTGTTAACGGACGGTTATGTAGGTTAACTAACATGCATGACTTACAATGTAATGAGTACAGTCAATTATCTATTGACTCCCTATGAAAATTTAATCATGTGTTCGAGTTTGAAGTACTTGATTTTAATAGCACCAATAACATTTTCCTTTAACACAATGACAAATTTGCAGTATACAAAAAATACTGCAAGAACATTTTATAGATGGGATAATAAACATAAATGATATTTTTTAAACGATATCACGGACGATATCTCGAACATACGTTAAACCGAGATTTTTTTTGGCAGTAAGCTGATGTTTTGGTTAATATTTTACTAATTTTTTTTATTGTAAGAGGAAGCAAGAATATTTAACAAACTTCACAACCCAAAACCCATTATTTTATGTGCAAGGATGAAAACAAACAAAAATGGTATAACAATGAATGTAAACAAAAAAAAAAACGATATTTATAAAACCGCAGTTTACGCATTCAAATTAAATAGAACTGACAATGAAGTAAACCGGGATTATAAATATTGCTGTCGTAAGGCAAAAAATAATTTTATTAGATTTAAGTAAAAAGATGAATGATATGAGAACGAAAAGCGCGCGAGAATTTTGGAAAATATTTAAAACAAAACCTTCACAACCTAAGGGGGAAAATATTTAAAAAAATGATTTTTACTCACATTTTAAAAATTTAGCATCAAATTCAGAGAAATTGAAGAATGTACAGATTTTTTAAAAATAATTTCCAAGCCAATATTGACGGTGATGATACTTTTAGTGAATTAGATATTCCAATTTCTATTTCAGATATAACAAAGCTTCCAAATTGCTAGGTACTAATAAAGATTGCTCATTTGATAAGCTGTTTTGCAAAGCTTTTTACCGTTATATTAAATGAGTGTTTCAAAAATAATTTTAACAAAATGCGATCTAACGGATGACTAAATATTCAAACTAACAAATGGCGCATTGATATAAAGTACATGTATATAAATGTATGTGGAAAATGCAATAACACACACAGCTAATGCTTTAAATGTTTAATTAAACCAGATTTGAAACCAACGTTTATATTTTGGTTAAAGACTGGCTTACAGTTTGGAAAGGCTTTTTTCCACAATATAAAAAGATGAGTTGACCTGGGTTTTAATTTGATATTATACTATATATTATTAGAAAACATGTACTGCTGTGAGTGTGTGTTACAAGAGAGTATTTTATAAATAGAAAATGGGACTAGTTTAAATACTTTTAACTTTTAATTTACATAATTTGATTTGGTATATATATACATTTTTTTGTACTTACTCTTTCTGACAGCTATACTTTAAAAAATATATATTTTATATACAATTTCCGTGGACTGCAGTTTACAATGTACTCTTTAGAAAGATAGTGTTACAAAGGTAGAGTGATTAACATACAAAGTAATTAGTTTTGGATTCAAATCCCAGCTTAGGCTATATTTTTTGTCTATTTTGTTTGTTCCTGTTTAGTAATACAATTAGATTGTAGGAGAATCTGGACAAGAACTAAAGGGAACTTATGTCCAGATATTATATTTCAATCATTCAAACCCGTGTTAAGCAGCCAGTCAAGGAAATGAGCAAAAGTGACCATGTGAGGTTGTTGCTTAATACAGGTTATTAAGTTAATTTACTCTAAAACATGGAAATCGGAAATAGAAAATATGATAGCTTATGACAGGTGGTTGTTTAATAAAGGTGGTCGCCTACACAGGTTTGGCTTTTTTTAAACTTCAGCTGCTAATTTTGGAATTTAAGTACATGTGTACAGTCAGGCTTTTATGGTGACAATTTAAATATAGTAGTATTCATTGGTACATGGGATATGGAGGTCCAAATTACTGACGTGTCCAAAGACTTCTCTTAAATTGTTTTTCTAGTCAAGTGACGCTGAAGTTTCCAACATATGATTAATCCTGTCCAGAAAAATACATTTAATAAGTCATTGTTTAACACTTAACCACAAAAACTTTACTAATGCTTGAATACAGCATGAATGCCTGGTGTTGAGAATTATACAAATGGCTCTTGCGGTGGCAGAGTTGTCCAAGGTGGTGCTGTGAAATGGCCACGTTCTTCTCATCGCTTAAATTGTTGGTTAAATCCCCGCTTCGGTGGACAGAAAACATTTAGTGTGAAAATTAGGAGGTAACTTGCAGAAGAATAGTGGCTCTACTGAGATTCATTACTAGGTATTCTAAGTTTGTTTTGAAATTGGCGTTAAACCCTATTAAAATAAATACTGGCTATTGACACAGTGTAAAGTACAGTATAGACTTTGTTAATGTTACAGGACCAGAAAAATATGCAGCGAGTCTGTGACTCAACCCGGAACTGTTTGCTTACAAGGCAAATGCTCTACCGACTGAGCTAACAAGACAGCTGATTATAATATTTGTCTCCTAACAGGTTAGGTACACACTGTGACATTTAAATTATGCAAAAACAAATTAATTAAACAGGAGAAAAAAACATGTCAGGAGGAACATTTTGTGACCAGCACCCATTTATGATAATATAAATGTTTGTTTATAATTGTATTATATGTGTAGGTGTACTTTTAAATGAAAAAAAAAACAAAACAACAGTTTTCATTACCTTTTTAGGGTACCATTTTAGCGCTACTGTCCAAAGGGCTAACTCGATGGAGTGTTGTCCCTCGTCTGTCGTCCTTTAGCAGCACATCCTCTACAACCACTAGGCCATTTAACATGGATGTTTCTATTACATAGGAGATTTTTATTTCGCAATCTGAAACTCAAGATGGTTCCCATTACTAAACATTTTCAAAAACTTAAAAAAAGTATATCTTCTGATAAACCGCTTTTGAAAGTATATAGGTAGTAATGATACTCAGCTATAGTTATGATAAACATTAATACTTGTTTAAATGGAACTGCGTTTGCCTATATTTCCATAAGTTTCGGTTCCGTGTTTGTATAAAAAGAGTTAAAATAGACAACTATCAAAAGTTTTCTCCTAAACAACAGGTCAGCCAAATTTGTTTATATTTGATATAGTTGTCCCTATGAGAAGGGGTTTAACATTTGTACAAATCTAGGGGTTTGTGTGTATGGGGGTCCTGTAAGGGGACTTTCAGTTTTACATAGGAATTTATATGGGAAAAGGAAAATTCTATTTTTTTTTCATCCATTTATCTTTTTTTTTTATTCAATTTTAGTTTTGAAGCATCATCTAATCGTGACAATTTTCCTCTTCATCTCAACAACCTTTCTGTCAAACTTGTTCATATATGATATAAGTTATCCTAGCATCAGCAAAAGATTGAAGATTCTGCAAATCAAGGGGCTGGGATATATTGGAACACTGTATAAGGTGACATTTACTTCTACATAGGAATATTACTGCGGAAAGTGATTTTTGAGGCGCCAGACTTTCTGGCAATTCCTTCAGTATCGTAGGTTGATTATCTGTTGCTCATTCCATATTCACCAAATAACTGCTTCCTCATGGTTTCATACTACTCAAGAACAACATCGCTATTTAATGGAGGGTAGCGAAGGCTGAAATGCCTGAGTGTCCATAGTAATTAGCATATCAGATAGCAACAATGAAAAAAGTCCCTGAAGCAAATGTTACCGGCCTTCTGCTTAAAAAGTTTAACCTGTCGTCAATAGTAATTTCGACATTCTATTTAGAAATGTTTAACATTATCACAGAAAAGTTCTGTAATGGGCGCTACGTCGTATAGATTCAGATAATTTCATTGAAAAGTACATCTGTATGTTATAAAGTCGCGGGAGATCGCCTCTTTCGTCGAACTAATTTTTTATTCGTAGTGTATTATCAATGGCATACATCTTGTCGCTCGTTTTTCATAGTCTATGTAAATAGGCTATGATTTTTTTTTATTATATATATTTCCCTATTTACATTTTGAGTGATGTATTTATCCAGCCCATCAAATGATGCATGTCTTGTTCTCAATTAACTGCCCAAGTTAGAGATTCGGATTAAAGTCATGTGTCACAAGTTTTTAATTATGACGCTTTTTAGGTACGAGCAATCTGCCGGGTGCTTCTTTACAAACATCACAATTTAATAACAATTTTTAACATACTTTTAGTCCATTGTGTACCACTATCTGATACATCACTAACAGTAAATACTACTGTATAATGGTTTTAGGGAATGTCAATCGATGTTATTAGTATCATAGGCATTCAATATAGAGCTATGCAAGACGATCAACTGAAAATAGACTAATATATGAAACATCATTTACTTAAATATTAATACCTGTGTAGCCATATTTTTTTTAAGTCAAGTACCATACCAGCAACAAAATAATATTGTTGCTGGTTTTACGACATACTTTAGTTTGTTGATATTTTTATATTGACAATTACTGTCTGTATGTGGTATATATGGTTGCTAACGGTACTGTCATACAAATAAAATATTACCATAGCAACTGAGCACAATTAGTGTGCACAGATATACAGTCAGCGGGAATCATTCCTGTTGAGGGTTCAAGTTGGGTCGGACGTTTATGATATCTCAAGCAAATTTATTTGCGCTATAAGCAAAAGTGTCTGGCCTAACATATAGGTTTTACATATAGTAAAGAACCATAATAACGCTCGTACACTTGGTACTAATATTTTAACTCATATTCTGGCTGCACGAGGTAGAGTAGAATGCCTGGAGTCTTAATAATTAAACGTTAGCATTTGGTTGTTGAAGAAGGTCATATAAAGTCTGCATCAATATAAGCAAATAAAAATATTCAATTAAACAACCGGTTAAATAAAAATAGGAGTGTCTATATTTATAAAACAATAAGTGTTTAAACTCCATAGTGGGTAATCATCGTTTATCACCGTCATCTTCATCATCATCATTAGTTTTAAATAATCATCTTATCTTTTAAATAATCACTTTATTTTTTATGTAATCATCTTGTTTTTTAAATAATCATCTTATCCGGCTCGCCAAAATGACTTAGTTCAAAGTGCGAGAGCAAAGAAATACTTATACATACATACGTATGTTGACAACGTTGCCGTTACATTAATGACATTGGCTTTGCGGTTTTAATGCGTATAATTTGCTTTTTTTTTTAAATCAAAATTACAAAAATAACGTAATAGTTTTATCTAAAATAGCTGGGGAATATAACGTAAATATTTAAGGATTAAAAGCCGACTTTTGAGTTTTCATCGGGTGATGAAAAACAGACTGGTTTACTGATACCGAGAAGCTTCAATGACATTAAACTGACCTAATGTTTTTCATCACCCGATGAAAACTCAAAAGTCGGCTTTTAATGCTTAAATATACTTTGCATAACGTATATATATATCTTGTTTGAATAACGTATGGCCTATATATTTTGTTTGCACTACGTTTATATATATATATTTAACGATCTATAATATGGTCAGTTTACCATGTTTATTTGTCGAAGGTGTATATTTTTATTTAAAAACATATATATCTATGTCACTGAATATAGTCACGTTACATATAGCCAACATATGCCAAGAAGAAGATCCTATCTCAAATTCTTTCGATAGGCCTAGGCCTTATTCTAATGTTCCGTAATCAGTATTCGGTGTTTTATTTATAATGGCAGCAGTGACTTAATTTATATGTCTCTGCTGGCATCAATGACTTATATAGAGTTACAAGTCCTTACTGGCAGTCCCCGGTGGAGACACTTGACCTGAAAATAGGTACATATGTGCTCTGTGAACTTCAAAACATCGTGACTGGGCACAAACTCTACATTGCCGCCTAAAATTTGGTGGTCAAAACACAGGGGCTTGTCCCGAATTTTTTTTTTAGTTCGTTATTTTTTTTATATACATGAACTAAAGAAATAACGAGTTAGTTTTTTTATATACATGAACTAAAAAATAAATTTCGGAACACCCCTGAGGTCAAAACTCTATATTCAACCCAATTATAGGATTCAATACCCTACATTTAAACAAATTATTTAGGGTTCAAAACTACATTATTAGCCGACATTTAATCTAAATAAAACTTTGTCATAACAATGACATAAGCTCTTGGATTTCATTATGAATAAAATACATACATGTCTTATCAAGTCCATGGTCTTATGAATAAATAGTTTTTATTTGTATTTCAAGAAAATGTATTGCAGTGAAAAACATTAACACGACTAGGCCTGTATATTTCAACATTTGTATTAAGGATTAATATCACTAACTCTGTTTTCTCTAACTCAAAATACCGTTGCCCGGCTCTCCCTATTGGGTCAGTTATATAGCAATGTTGGGAAAGCCGCAGTTCAGCACGTTGATTGGTCAGTTGCTTCAACTCAAAAGTTTGAATGAGGTCAATGTTTAGCAAACGTTCAATTGCTATGAATTGTGGGACAGGCATAGAATTACCTGCCTTTCTCATTGGTGATTAATAGACCTGATTCGGTTGCTGGAATGAGACCGAAGACCAGTCATCTCCCGGAAGTACAATAACAATCCAAGATGGTGGTGTTTAGATCGGATCCGTGTGGAATTACATGTTTAATTGTTACATATGCAGCTATATTCTATGCTGATTATGTTGTTGTTCGACATTTGATTATTCCTGCAATGTCAGATACGTAAGCATCCGCACATATTTATGTTTATGCAATTATGTTGTTGAAATCAGCGAAAGTGTGAAATGGATTTTTGACATACTGCTAATATGGTCGGGTGGGGTAATTTTTGAAACCTAATTTATTGTATATTTAGGTTAGACGATTAATGAATCGTCTAAACGGTAATTAAAGCGTCAGATTTCAGATACTATGTTAACGAATTATAGACATGTCATTCCACATTTTTAGACAACTGACGTCCCAAATTTAAAGACAACTTATCCCATTGAACTGTTGAAAGATAAGTTATCTTACGACCTTGTGGACATACCAGTTAGCAAGTTTTTCACCCCAGCCCAGGGATATACAAGATCCTCCCACTCCAGGAAATGTCGACACCACTCTACATCCACATCATACTACAGAAACTCATTCTTTCTATGAACAATTTCAGTATCGAACAGCCTACTTGCCGGTGTAACTTGGTATCTTTCAAGCAGTGGCTATCAACACTCTTATTCTAGTCCATAGGGGTACAGCAACAAGTAGTTTCTAGTTATTCCCATTGCTGTGGTGACCGCGGCCACCATAACCGGAGAGGCAAAAACATAGCTGGACACACTTTATTCATATTTTCTAACTATCCAACCTCTTCTTACTGTCTATCCTTTCAATATCTGTTCTTGACCTTGCACCATCTGTCGTGTAATAGTCAAGAATGACTGTGCCGACGTACAATGTAGATGTCCCAAAAATTAAGGTATATCACCACCATCAGAAACAGGAAATGCTTCGTGTGGTAGTCACATAATTGCTGTTATAAATAAACCTTGTTTTGTCTTTAAAAATGCATTTTCCTTATTTAAGTGCTCTTTTTTATCCACCCCACCAATTTTTTTTCTGTAACTTTGTCACCTATTGATCAATTTCAAAAACATTTGGCTCCATTAATCAGTATGCCATGATGTGTAACTAACATATAATATCCACACCCGTACCTCAAAGGTCAAGGTCACACTTTAAATTTGTTTGACAACACAGTCAGTGACAGTGTCAGATTTCGTGTCCGGCCTGTTACTTTTGTCATGCATAGATGTATTTCATAAATACTTGCTACATATGATCAACATAACATGATGACGTGATGCGCATAACAACCAGACTTCCACTTCAAAGGTCAAGGTCACACTTTAACTTTGTTTGACAACACTTTCAGTCTGTTTGAGATTTGTGTCTGGTCTGTAACTTTGTCACCTATGGTTACATTTCAAAAACACTTAGCTCAATTCATCAGCATGACATGTTGACATAAGACCCACATCTGTACCTCAATGGTCAAGGTCAACTTTTCAGTTTGTTTGACAACACTTTGAATCTGTATGAGATTTCATGTTCAGTCTGTAACTTTGTCATACATGAATGGATTTCAAAGACACTTGGCTCAATTGATCAACATGTCACGTGTATGACTCGGAGCCTTTCCTCAAAGGTTACTTTCAATTTGTTTGATATTTCACTTTGTCTTATATGTAGGGATTTAACTTGGCACATAACTTAAGATCCAGATCCTTACCTCAAAGGTCGAGCTCACTTTTTGAGTTTGTTTGACAACACTTTGAGTC
This sequence comes from Panopea generosa, assembly GCA_029582155.1. NCBI lineage: Eukaryota > Metazoa > Mollusca > Bivalvia > Adapedonta > Hiatellidae > Panopea > Panopea generosa. The sequence goes on along the minus strand of CM055894.1, from coordinate 74,558,702 downwards.
TGTTAGAGATTTCAAGTCTGGTCTGTAACTTTGTCATACATAAATGGATTTAATAAACACATAGTTTAATTTATCAATTGATCAACAGGACATGATGACCTGTCACATGTAAGACCCAGAGCCTTACCTCAATGGTCAAGGTCACACTTTCAGTTTGTTTGATATTTCATGTCTGGTCTTTAACCTTGTCTTACATGAGGGATTTTAAGATATCTTGACACAAGTGATCAACATGGCATGATGATGTGTCACCTACATTTACATGTAGAAATACCCAGATCTTTACATCAGATGTCACGGTGAAGGTAACACAAAAGTTAAGGTCACTTTTTAATGTAAAAAACATGAAATTGCATGAAAATACATGATTTTGGAAGCCCACTTTCACAATAGTGTACACACTGAACAGATAAAAAAATCTCTTATATGACACATGCATCCTACTTTTCTCATCATATTTTGGGATTGCAGAGATTTACAAACAATAAAATGTAAGTTTCACCTCTTTCATTTGGGTCTCTCTATGAATGACAAGCCTTCAAACTTTTTTTATTTGCTAATGAATAAAGAACAAAATCAGTGGTGAGCTTACATCTTAATTCTCATATGTCTCTGGTTAAATGATATCTTCAATGATTATCAAATAAAAAAAAGATAAAAACCTGATCGACCCTTTTTTAAACACAACTATTATTTGATTTGTCCTGATTATTACAACTGGCAGTGTCATCCATGTTTTATATAAAATTACTATTAAAGGACCCGATTATAGTTCGGAGTGATTTGGGATGAGTTGTCCTGTACCCATTATTTTTATATGTAATGATATGATAACATCACCAGCTCAGGTAAAATCTGTTGACATCTGCAAAATATGTGAATAGTTTGATTTGAAAATTTGTTTCATTGTAAAAATCATATTATCTATGAAAATCACACACATTTTACATAGTTCTTTTCCTTACCTTAAAGTATCACTGTCGTAATAATGTTCTCTATAGTTAAGAACTTCACACATGTTACATATGTTTAACTTAGAATTAGTGAACTTTATTTAAAATTTATAAACATTAAATTATCTGCATCCATATTGTGTTTGCAGATTTTGAAAATATTTCTGTCATGATGCTTTACAAAAATCTGAAACTAGAAATATATCGCCATGACGGTATTGTGTCTCATTTTCATTGGTCTCTCACCACTGATTCCAATGGAAAACTATCATCTACTTGTAGAGATAGGTGTGTTTGAATACTGGTTAACCTTCCAGAATTTCACTGTCAGGAAAGAGTGGTCAGATTAACTGATTTTATGTTAGCCCGCAATGGTATAAAGATGATGCTAGATATTTAAAAACTTATTTAAACTTTTTTTTTAAATAAATGTCTTGAAATACAAATGCTATCCATCTATGAATAGGTCATTTTTATAGCTGTCCTAGACCTTTGACACTTCTGTATTTTTCAGGCTATGGGGGGCCTTCAATGTTTTGGTGTTCAACATTATTGTGTTTATGATGACAGCAGCCCACATGCGAGCAGTGATGTCTGACCCTGGGATAGTACCGCTGCCATCTACAAGTCTCGACTTCTCTGATATGCATAGCGGCAAACAAAAAATGGTATTGTAAAGTATTCAGTTAGAATCATGTTGTAAATAATGGAAACAAAACATTCCAAGAACTTAATTACATTCCTGTTATTAGTATATTTGTATAAGCATAAGTGTCTAGGAATGTGAATATGACTATTATGAATTCTAGTTAAACTCTGGTCACTGCAGTTCATTTGTATAAGTGTCGAGGAATGTGAATATGACTATCATGGATTCTAATTAAATTCTGTTCACTGTAGTTCATTTGTATAAGTGTCTAGGAATGTGAGTATGACTATTATGGATTCTAGCTAGTTCTGGTCACTGTAGCACATTTGTATAAGTGTCTAGGAATGTGTATACGATTATTATGGATTCTAGCTAAACTCTGGTCACTGTAGTTCATTTGTATAAGTGTCGACAAGAAATGTGAATATGACTATTATGGATTCTAGTTAAACTCTGGTCACTGTAGTTCATTTGTATAAGTGTCTAGGAATATGAATATGACTATTATGGATTCAAGTTAAACTCTGGTCACTGTAGTTTATTTGTATAAGTGTCTAGGAATGTGAATATGACTATTATGGATTCAAGTTAAACTCTGGTCACTGTAGTTTATTTGTATATGTCTCTAGGAATGTGAATATGACTATTATGAATTCTAGTTAAACTCTGGTCACTGCAGCTCATTTGTATAAGTGTCGAGGAATGTGAATATGACTATCATGGATTCTAGTTAAATTCTGTTCACTGTAGTTCATTTGTATAAGTGTTTAGGAATGTAAATATGACTATTATGGATTCTTGTTAAACTCTGGTCACTGTAGTTCATTTGTATAGGTGTCAAGGAATGTGAATAAACTCTGGTCACTGTAGCACATTTGTATACACATTTGTATAAACATCAAGTACTGTTAGTTATGTGACTGTTTCATATTCTAGCTAAACTCAGGTCGTTGTGATATATATATATATAAGAGTCAAAGACTGTGAATACACCTGATAAGGATTCTAGTTAAACACAGGTCATTGTAATGCATCAGGGCTTTAAATTTCTTATAAAAACTACTCATACTCCTTTTATAGCATTTTTAACTGAATGCTTAAAATGAAAGAAATATTAAGGTCAGTTTCTTATTAATCTTACTTGTCCTGACCAAATATTCACTCGTCTAGGCGAGCGACGAGTGGAATTTTCAAGCCCTGTGTATACAGACAGAATAAGACTGTCACAGGTGCCAGTTACAGGGCTCCAGATAAGATTTTCATCAAAAAAATATTTTACCCCTTAAATTACTGGTAGTATGCAATGCCTATTTTCAAAATGTTATGGGTAAAAATGAACATTGATTCTTATCAAATTGCCAATTAAAACAGACTAATCACTGAATTTGAGAATAACCATTGCTTATTTTACCCCTAAATTTAAATTTCAATACTTTATTCATAAATTTCAATGCTTAAATACCCCAACTTGTGCTTACTGGTATCAGGAACACTGCAGTAAGTGATTGTTATTAAAGAGATGCTATAACAATAGTTCATCATTCATCATTGTAAACTTGCTTTAAAAGAAAACTTTTTGTACTAAGGTAATGTTGCCAGCATATTTTGCTAATTATGTTGTATTTGGTGTATAAGCTTCTAAAATTATGTAAATATTACTCCTTTGACTTACATGATTTGTAGATGTATTTGACTCTTAAGGCCGTTACAAATTAATTGCTAGATTATCATCCAATTTTTTCTTAAAAACGGGGAGGGCGGGAGGATTTTTTTTATTTATTTTCATTTTTAAAATTTTAATGTTTTTTTAATATTTTTTTTTATGAAAATAAGAAGGGTCGGGCAGCATGAACTTTAGGGGGCATGCTGGGATGATAATCTAGCAATTAATTTATTATGGCCTAAAGTAAAATTGACCTGAAGTTCCTAAAAGTATTTTGTGTGCATTGTTTTCAGTCCAACGGTTGGTCAGTTTGTATGAAGTGTGAAACATATCGACCACCACGGGCGCATCACTGCCGCATCTGTGAACGATGTATTAGGCGCATGGATCACCATTGTCCATGGTAAGTGTAATGCAATGAAATAGTATAACTCTTTGGCACCTGTTGCCGGTAGTGCACTATGCTAAGACATGTGTAGGGCACATCAGCTTATAATTGAGCCGGCACCATTGTAAACAACAAATGGATCCTCCGTGGCCTAGTGGTGTCACTTACCTCTCGCTGACTTTGGTTTTGATTGATTGATTGAATATTTAGCGTCATTTTTATGCCATCGAGGGCTAACAGACGATTAGTTAACCTAACCACTGTTTCCTGGGAATAACCAGTACTCGAGCACACCCCATCTCCGCACGTTACTGATAACTTTCCCACTTAAATGAATGGTGAGAGATGAATGATAATGAGACAAATGTCGTATATAAATCATCACGGAGACTGTTGCCGGGCGGGGATTCAAACTCACAACCCCTGGATTGATAGTAAGACGTGAAACCGACTGAGCTAATCGGGCCCGGCTGACTTTGGGTGTTTGAGCCCAGCTTTGTGTATGTAGCAATTACTTAGTATATACAATTATCACATGAAAGCGATTTGATTAATTTTACCTTAAATACCAATGACAATTATTACAAATGATGGAGAGTGTCACCGGCCTGTGTCTGTAACTGCCATGTTTACAACATATCTATTTTCATTTAAATTTAAAGAATTTTAATACAAACAGATTTTGTATTCTTTTCATGTGATGAAGCTACAAACAAGTTCATGGAATGAATATATATATATATACTGTAATATCAACTTTGTAATGTTTATTAAACCAAATAAAATGAAGTTTCACTGTAGGTCATATTTACTTTAATTACTCTTTTTTTCATTTTTCAGGATCAATAATTGTGTTGGAGAATTGAATCAAAAATATTTTATGCAGTTCCTTTTTTATGTTGGTAAGTAAAGTGACAGGACAATTGATTGAATATTTAGCGTCATTTTTATGCCATCGAGGGCTAACAGACGATCAGTTAACCTAACCACTGTTTCCTGGGATTAACCAGTACTCGAGCACACCCCGTCTCCGTAAGTAACTGATAACTTTCCCACTTGAATCAGTGGTGAGAGACGAATGATAATTAGACACAATGTCGTATATCAATCATCACGGAGACTGTTGCCGGGCGGGGGATTCGAACTCACGACCCCTGGATTGATAGTCAGACGCGTAACCGACTGAGCTAATCGGGCTTGTGACAGGACAAATCATTAGTAATATCAGTGTTCTTTATTTAAAAAGTATGACATAAGGCCATAATAAATTAATTGCTAGATTATCATCCCCACCCGCCCCCTTATATTCATCCCGCTCTGGGACTTCTTTAAAAAAAATAAAAAAAATAAATAAATATAATAAACATCAAAAATTTTAAAAATAAAAAATAAAATTCTCCCGCCCTCCCCGTTTTTAAGAAAAAAATTGGATGATAATCTAGCAATTAATTTATAATGGCCTAAGGGAACTTGATGTATCTTTAACCAGGCTATTAGAAGAAAAACAGCTATTGCGATCACCTTTTGATCAGTGTTCATATTTCTGTATGGTTGTACATATTGTAAGTAGGCCTGGTAAGCTCGGTCAGTAGCACACCTGACTCTCAATACAGAAGTCAAGAGTTCGAATCACCACCTGACCACAGTCTCCATGATCATTGATATACAGCATTGCTTGTTTCATTTTTGTTATTTTCACTCTCACCACTGGTTCAAATGGGAAATTTATCACTTACTTTCACAGATTGGTTTAAGCTGTTTTATAAGTAAACAATAGGGAATTGGGAATACATGAAACTAATGTTAACTATCAATTTCTGTCCTGAATGGTCAACCAATTGTACATGTTGTAAGCTGTTTTATAAGTAAACAATAGGGAATTGAGATTACATGAAACTTCGGTTAACCTGAATGGTTAACCAATTGTACATGTTGTAAGCTATTTTCTAAGTAAACAATAGGGAGTTTGCTTTACTTTGAACTTCATTATTTCATAAATGATTTTTTTAAGCTTTTTCTTTTAAATATATATCTAAAATTACATGTATCATCCATGATAGTTAATTCATATATTTCACTCATAAAGTATTATTTTATCATATTACAAGTTTTCAAACTTCTATAAATTGTTTTGATTTCATTAATTTAATGAATTTATAATACTCTGGGTCTGTTATAATAATAAAGTTTTATATAAATAGTTTACAAATGTCAACAGTTAGAATAAAATGAAACAGTACACATACATGTACTTGTTTTCCAAATAATAGTTATTACATAAAGTGCAATATTTGATTGTGGTTAATTCTGCTCTGTTTTATTGACCAGTTTCTGTTCTCAGCATACATGGCCATTCTAAAATTGCATGGCATGTCAAGATACATGTATGATTGAATTCAAAATTACAAAGTTTCTAGAACTGGATACTTTAAATTTCCATACCATTCATCTGTGTACAAAAAGACCTGTTCGTTATTGACTAATTATTTTTAACTAATTTATTTAAAAAAAAACATTGGTATTTTTTCTACTATCAGGTTTGGCTGCAGTCCATGCAACAACCATGGTGATTGTGTCTTGGATTCTTGATCCAGGGGTCAAAGGTGATCTTAAACATATAAAAATGTAAGTTTTTGTCACTGTTATTAAAGAGGATATATCAGGATTGTTTACAAATTTAAATTGTCTAAAAGCATATTTTCTACAATATATCATGCTAAACATGTATATACGCCATATTATCATAAGGATATCTATTTAAATATGCCAAAATAGTGTATTGAAAAGGGGTTTCCTGACTTGGGCTATGCACCTAGGTTAGACTAAAATAGATTTCCTGCTTAAAATTGCAACATAGTTTGTGACATAATAAATGGGTCATGTGATCATTTCAAATTTTATTTATTTGTGACGAGTTACTTTTATCCCTTTTAAAAATATTTATATTCTTCAAGACATTAAAAGCATTTTTTTCCCTTTAAAGGGAACTTATCAGGAGTTTGTAAAATTTAAAAGTGGCTATAAAGATTTTTCCAATATTTCATGCCTATATATATACCGGTACTCACTGATCCCATATTGCCAAAAGGATATCTTTTAAAACATGCCTAAATGATGAATTGAAAAGGGATTTCCTAGGTTAGACTGAAATAGATTTTCCGTTTAAAATTGCGACATAGTTTGTGATGTAATAAATGAGTTACCTGATTTCATTTTGATTTCACTTTGATCAGTCATACTGGTGTACTTGTAGTAAAAATTGATTCCTCTTGTCCGAATGACGTCAAACAGTATTTAAGTGCTGTCTATTTTTAGAATGGGGATTTTGTTTGAAGTTTATCACTCCGATTTAGATATCAATTTTGTCACATTTTGGTGGATTTGACTTACCAGCCGATCGGATTTTATTTATTAATGATAATGAGATGCCTTTTATCTATTTTAATAATTATTTTCACTTTTAAGACATTTATAGTGTGTTTTCCTGATATACTCCCTGAACTTCGTTAGCTCAAACTCGGTTGGCTGGAACACCACCGATAGCTCGAACAATTAACCCGGTCCCTGCAAAATTCCTATTTAGTTTCTATTGTTCTACCACCGATGGCTAGAACACTGATAGGTGGAACAGTCAAACTAGAAATTAGGTCCAGCCAACACACTTACCTTTGTTTTTCGCACCTTTCACTGGAACAGCTTATCAAAGATAAAGAAAATCGGAGAAGTTTGCCATGTTTATTCACGCATTCAAATTGTGAAGTAATTTCTTCGAGTCATATTCCCACTGTCTTAACAAGCGAGAAGTTTGTTATAATAATTTGGCGAGTGTGCTTATAATTGGTTACACGTTTGTTTACATTGTATACCACATGTTACATTAATTTAGTTAATTTGATGTTTATTTGTAATTTAAGATGAAATAAAAAAATAACAATTTATATTGCAAACATTGAAAAGTAAAGAGTGTCATATACAATTTTGCCTATAAATCTTAAACATTGGAAGTTCAGTCTCATTGCACAATGTCGCATTTAACAACACATTTACTTAAAGAAGAAACGGCTGAACAACTTAGTGACGGACCCCGTAACCAGGAGATTACTAAGTCAGCCTCTTTGTCGATTGCCGGGGAACTTGGTGACGGACCCGGTAAAACCGGAGTGTGATTATCATGTCATTAATATTCTCACTCACACCAAAAGCTAAATATAGCTATTAATCCATGAGTATATAAAATTATGATATAAAGGTAAATTAAGTAATTATATTGTAATACAATTCATTATATTTTGAAATGATCTTTTCTAGTACATTGGATTTTCTAAATAAACAAGAAAAATATATCATTTACATCATCTATTGCACCTGTTCAAAGCATACACATGGGATTCAATAACATGCTCATAAACGTACTTGTACACCATTGACATGTACAATGATTGTTATACAAGGCTTGACTCGAACTACCGCTGACTCGAACTAATTTGTCCAGTCCCTTCGAGTTCGAGCGATCGAAGTTCTACTGTATATTGTTTTGATGACAATTTCATACTGCAGTGTAAGAATTTTGATTTATGTCCCTGAGATGAATGGATGCTCAGATGATTAAAAACGAGATATTGCGAGAATATACGAGCGTTCACACAATCTCAATCAGTTGCCTTTCCTTCTCTATATAATTCCTCGTGTATTATCACAAATATGTGTATTATGATGCAACCAAAAATTGACAAAGGTTATGTCCCTTTCCAGCAAAGAAGCAAAATTAGGATTCTGCATATATAATGGGTATTCAATAGAGGATATTCGTTTGTTTTGGTGATCAAATTATTATTATATTTCAACATTGATCACCAGCAGTCATATTTTCACAAGTAGCTTGCCCCTTGTGAGAATATCATTTTTGGTGATCACGAGATGGAATATCATTTGATCTTACACCAAAACAAATAAATTTTCTTTTTAGTTTATGCCTTTACATAATTTTTGACTATTTTGTTCTCAAGTCGCCATAAGATCTTATTGGATTAATAAAAAAAATTGAAATAAATTAAATAATAATTTTCTTTTAAATTAATATGCAAGGACAAAATTTATTTTTTTTTTATATACATGTACTTTCACTGTTGACCATACATTATCATACATAATCCACTTAGAAATTTCTATAATTCATCAAAAATTTCTATGTGTTCCTTTAATACATATAACAGACTAAAATATATGTACCAATCATGATCACTATATGGCGAATACCCTAAATCTTTTTCGATGAAATTTATTAGGTGAGGCTAGGCTATTAAAACACAACACGGCAATGCTCTGCCAGGCAATTGCTGTGTTTTCATGCCATACCTAACAACCTATGGGAAAAGCATTGCTCTAATATTCATTTTTTCCGTTTGAGTGATATTAAAATTGTGTAGGTTTCAATTGCAATATCTTGGACACTAATCTGAAGAGAAAAGTCCAAGTATACTGAATTTAAGTTTTATTTCACTACCTGCCATATATTTCTTTCTTTCTTCGGTAACCCCTTTATTGTTTCAAATACTGGCAATAATGTCTGGTGATAGGATGAACTTGTATATTTAGAATGAATAACCTGTGTTTCAACAATAAAATAATGTTGAAATTTGACTGGGATCAAATTTTTTACTATTAATTGAAATATAAAATTTTCAGGGTGTCTCTTTTATTTTTTAGGGTACATTCCATTATACTTGTAATAGAGTCGATGCTGTTTGGATTGTTTGTGATTGCCATTGGCTGTGATCAGGTATTATTTTGATTATTATTTAAAATGATGTTTGTTATTTCAATTTTCGATCATTTATCAATAAATATGTTATAATATAAATGTAACTATTATATAATATTTGTACATAATGAGAACTTTGGGATTGTGAGCGTAAGTTTTGGTATAGTGGGTATACAGTAAACAGATGTTTGCCAGTAAGCATGCAGGTAATTTTATAGCTAGTGTGTAGTCTGCCCCTTGTAAGTAAACCTTCTTCCTACTAATGTCTACCTCTTTGATGTAAGCAAGTTGACAGCTAGTGTGTAGTTTGCCCTTGTAAGTAAACCTTCTTACTACTAGTGGATTCCTCTTTGATGTAAGCAAGTTTACAGCTAGTGTGTAGTTTGCCCCTTGTAAGTAAGTATTCTTACTACTAGTGTCTTCCTCTTGGGTGTAAGCAAGTTTACAGCTAGTGTGTAGTTTGCCCCTTGTAAGTAAGTCTTCTTACTACTAGTGTCTTCCTCTTGGATGTAAGCAAGTTTACAGCTAGTGTGTAGTTTGCCCCTTGTAAGTAAGTCTTCTTACTACTAGTGTCTTCCTCTTGGATGTGAGCAAGTTTACAGCTAGTGTGTAGTTTGCCCCTTGTAAGTAAGTCTTCTTACTACTAGTGTCTTCCTCTTGGATGTAGGGAAGTTTACAGCTAGTGTGTAGTTTGCCCCTTGTAATTAAGTATTCTTACGACTAGTGTCTTCCTCTTGGGTGTAAGCAAGTTGACAGCTTGTGTGTAGTTTGCCCCTTGTAAGTAAATCTTCTTACTACTAGTGTCTTCCTCTTTGGTGTAAGCAAGTTTACAGCTAGTGTGTAGTTTGCCCCTTGTAAGTAAGTCTTCTTACTACTAATGTCTTCCTCTTTGATGTAAGCAAGTTTACAGCTAGTGTGTAGTTTGCCCCTTGTAAGTAAGTCTTCTTACTACTAGTGTCTTCCTCTTGGATGTAAGCACGTTTACAGCTAGTGTGTAGTTTGCCCCTTGTAAGTAAGTCTTCTTACTACTAGTGTCTTCCTCTTGGGTGTAAGCAAGTTGACAGCTAGCGTGTAGTTTGCCCCATGTAAGTAAGTCTTCTTACTACTAGTGTCTTCCTCTTGGATGTAAGCAAGTTGACAGCTAGCGTGTAGTTTGCCCCTTGTAAGTAAGTCTTCTTACTACTAGTGTCTTCCTCTTGGATGTAAGCAAGTTTACAGCTAGTGTGTAGTTTGCCCCTTGTAAGTAAGTCTTCTTACTACTAGTGTCTTCCTCTTGGGTGTAAACAAGTTTACAGCTAGTGTTTAGTTTGCCCCTTGTAAGTAAGTCTTCTTACTACTAATGTCTTCCTCTTTGATGTAAGCAAGTTTACAGCAAGTGTGTAGTTTGCCCCTTGTAAGTAAGTATTCTTACTACTAATGTCTTCCTGTTGGGTGTAAACAAGTTTACAGCTAGTGTGTAGTTTGCCCCTTGTAAGTAAGTCTTCTTACTACTTGTGTCTTCCTCTTGGGTGTAAGCAAGTTGACAGCTAGCATGTAGTTTGCCCCATGTAAGTAAGTCTTCTTACTACTGGTGTCTTCCTCTTGGGTGTAAGCAAGTTTACAGCTAGCGTGTAGTTTGCCCCTTGTAAGTAAGTCTTCTTACTACTAGTGTCTTCCTCTTGGATGTAAGCAAGTTTACAGCTAGCGTGTAGTTTGCCCCTTGTAAGTAAGTCTTCTTACTACTAGTGTCTTCCTCTTGGGTGTAAACAAGTTTACAGCAAGTGTGTAGTTTGCCCCTTGTAAGTAAGTATTCTTACTACTAGTGTCTTCCTGTTCGGTGTAAACAAGTTTACAGCTAGTGTGTAGTTTGCCCCTTGTAAGTAAGTCTTCTTACTACTAGTGTCTTCCTCTTTGATGTAAGCAAGTTTACAGCTAGTGTGTAGTTTGCCCCTTGTAAGTAAGTCTTCTTACTACTAATGTCTTCCTCTTTGATGTAAGCAAGTTTACAGCTAGTGTGTAGTTTGCCCCTTGTAAGTAAGTCTTCTTACTACTAATGTCTTCCTCTTTGATGTAAGCAAGTTGACAGCTAGTGTGTAGTTTGCCCCTTGTAAGTAAGTATTCTTACTACTAGTGACTTCCTCTTGGGTGTAAGCAAGTTTACAGCTAGTGTGTAGTTTTCCCCTTGAAAGTAAATCTTCTTACTACTAGTGTCTTCCTCTTGGGTGTAAGCAAGTTAACAGCTAGTGGGTAGTTTGCCCCTTGTTAGTAAGTCTTCTTACTACTAATGTCTTCCTCTTGGATGTAAGCAAGTTTACAGCTAGTGTGTAGTTTGCCCCTTGTAAGTAAGTCTTCTTACTACTAGTGTCTTCCTCTTGGATGTAAGCAAGTTCACAGCTAGTGTGTAGTTTGTCCCTTGTAAGTAAGTCTTCTTACTACTAGTGTCTTCCTTTTGGGTGTAAGCAAGTTTACAGCTAGTGTGTAGTTTGTCCCTTGTTAGTAAGTTTTCTTACTACTAATGTCTTCCTCTTTGATGTAAGCAAGTTTACAGTTAGTGTGTAGTTTGCCCCTTGTAAGTAAGTCTTCTTACTACTAATGTCTTCCTCTTTGATGTAAGCAAGTTTACAGCTAGAGTGTAGTTTGCCCCTTGTAAGTAAGTCTTCTTACTACTAATGTCTTCCTCTTTGATGTAAGCAAGTTTACAGTTAGTGTGTAGTTTGCCCCTTGTAAGTAAGTATTCTTACAACTAGTGTCTTCCTCTTGGGTGTAAGCAAGTTGACAGCTAGTGTGTAGTTTGCCCCTTGTAAGTAAATCTTCTTACTACTAGTGTCTTCCTCTTGGGTGTAAGCAAGTTTACAGCTAGTGTGTAGTTTGCCCCTTGTAAGTAAGTCTTCTTACTACTAATGTCTTCCTCTTTGATGTAAGCAAGTTTACAGCTAGAGTGTAGTTTGCCCCTTGTAAGTAAGTCTTCTTACTACTAGTGTCTTCCTCTTGGATGTAAGCAAGTTTACAACTAGTGTGTAGTTTGCCCCTTGTAAGTAAGTCTTCTTACTACTAGTGTCTTCCTCTTGTGTGTAAGCAAGTTGACAGCTAGTGTGTAGTTTGCCCCTTGTAAGTAAGTCTTCTTACTACTAGTGTCTTCCTCTTGGATGTAAGCAAGTTGACAGCTAGCATGTAGTTTGCCCCTTGTAAGTAAGTTTTCTTACTACTAGTGTCTTCCTCTTGGATGTAAGCAAGTTTACAGCTAGTATGTAGTTTGCCCCTTGTAAGTAAGTCTTCTTACTACTAGTGTCTTCCTCTTGGATGTAAGCAAGTTTACAGCTAGTGTGTAGTTTGCCCCTTGAAAGTAAGTATTCTTACTATTAGTGTCTTCCTCTTGGTTGTAAGCAAGTTTACAGCTAGTGTGTAGTCTACCCCTTGTAAGTAAGTCTTCTTACTACTAATGTCTTCCTCTTGGATGTAAGCAAGTTTACAGCTAGTGTGTAGTTTGCCCCTTGTAAGTAAGTCTTCTTACTACTAGTGTCTTCCTCTTGTGTGTAAGCAAGTTGACAGCTAGTGTGTAGTTTGCCCCTTGTAAGTAAGTCTTCTTACTACTAGTGTCTTCCTCTTGGGTGTAAGCAAGTTGACAGCTAGTGTGTAGTTTGCCCCTTTTAAGTAAGTCTTCATACTACTAATGTCTTCCTTTTGGGTGTAAGCAAGTTTACAGCTAGTGTGTAATTTGCCCCTTGTAAGTAAGTCTTTTTACTACTAGTGTCTTCCTCTTGGGTGTAAGCAAGTTGACAGCTAGTGTGTAGTTTGCCCCTTGTAAGTAAGTCTTCATACTACTAGTGTCTTCCTCTTGGGTGTAAGCAAGTTTACAGCTAGTGTGTAGTTTGCCCCCTTGTAAGTAAGTCTTCTTACTACTATTGTCTTCCTCTTAGGTGTAAGCAAGTTTATAGCTAGTGGGTGTATTGCCCCCTTTAAGTAAGCCTTCATACTACTAGTGTCTTCCTCTTGGATGTACATGTAAGAAAGTTTACAGCTAGTGTGTAATCTGCATCTTGCAAGTAAGTCTTCTTACCACTAGTGTCTTCTTCTTGGGTGTAAGCAAGTTTATAGCTAGTATGTAGTCTGCCCCTTGTAAGTAAGCGTTCATACTACTAGTGTCTTCCTCTTGGGTGTAAGCAAAGTTACAGCTAGTGTGTAGTTTGCCCCTTGTAAGTAAGTCTTCATACTACTAATGTCTTCCTCTTGGGTGTAAGCAAGTTTACAGCTAGTGTGTAGTCTGCCTCTTGCAAGTAAGTATTCTAACTTCTAGAGCTTCCTCTTGGGTGTAAGCAAGTTTACAGCTAGTGTGTAGTCTGCCCCTTGTAAGTAAGTGTTCATACTACTAGTGTCTTCCTCTTGGGTGTAAGCAAGTTTACAGCTAGTGTGTAGTTTGCCTCTTGTAAGTAAGTCTTCTTACTACTGGTGTCTTCCTATTGGATGTGAGCAAGTTTACAGCTAGTGTGTAGTTTGCCTCTTGTAAGTAAGTCTTCATACTACTAGTGTCTTCCTCTTAGGTGTAAGTAAGTTTACAGCTAGTGTGTAGTCTGCCTCTTGCAAATAACCTTCTTACTACTAGTGTCTTCCTATTGGATGTGAGCAAGTTTACAGCTAGTGTGTAGTTTGCCTCTTGTAAGTAAGCCTTCTTACTACTAGTGTCTTTCTCTTGGTTGTAAGCAAGTTTACAGCTAGTGTGTAGTTTGCGTGTTGCAAGTAAGTCTTCATACTACTAGTGTCTTCCTCTTGGATGTAAGGAAGTTTACAGCTAGTGTGTAGTTTGCGTGTTGCAAGTAAGTCTTCATACTACTAGTGTCTTCCTCTTGGATGTAAGCAAGTTTACAGCTAGTGTGTAGTTTGCGTGTTGCAAGTAAATCTTCATACATGTACTACTAGTGTCTTCCTCTTGGATGTAAGCAAGTTTATAGCTAGTATGTAGTCTGCCTCTGCAAGTAAGCGTTGATACTACTAGAGTCTTCTTCTTGGGTGTAAGCAAGTTTATAGCTAGTATGTAGTCTGCCCCTTGTAAGTAAGCGTTCATACTACTAGTGTCTTCCTCTTGGGTGTAAGCAAGTTGACAGCTAGTATGTAGTCTGCCTCATGCAAGTAAACCTTCTTACTACTAGTGTCTTCCTCTTGGATGTGAGCAAGTTTACAGCTAGTATGTAGTCTGCCTCTTGCAAGTAGTCTTCTTACTACTAGCCGGGCCCGATTAGCTCAGTCGGTTATGCGTCTGACTATCAATCCAGGGGTCGTGAGTTCGAATCCCCGGCCCGGCAACAGTCTCCGTGATGATTGATATACGACATTGCGTCTCATTATCATTTGTCTCTCACCACTGATTCAAGTGGGAAAGTTATCAGCTACTTGCGGAGACGAGGTGTGCTCGTGTACTGGTTAATCCAAGGAAACAGTGGTTAGGTTAACTGATCGTCTGTTAGCCCTCGATGGCATAAAAATGACGCTAAATATTCAATCAATCAATCTTACTACTAGTGTCTTCCTCTTGGATGTGAGCAAGTTTACAGCTAGTGTGTAGTCTGCCTCTTGCAAGTAAACCTTCTTACTACTAGTGTCTTCCTCTTGGGTGTAAGCAAGTTGACAGCTAGTGTGTAGTCTGCCTCTTGCAAGTAAACCTTCTTACTACTAGTGTCTTCCTCTTGGATGTAAGCAAGTTTACAGCTAGTGTTTAGTTTGCGTGTTGCAAGTAAATCTTCATACTACTAGTGTCTTCCTCTTGGATGTAAGCAAGTTTATATCTAGTATGTAGTCTGCCTCTGCAAGTAAGCGTTCATACTACTAGTGTCTTCTTCTTGGGTATAAGCAAGTTTATAGCTAGTATGAAGTCTGCCTCTGCAAGTAAGCGTTCATACTACTAGTGTCTTCTTCTTGGATGTAAGCAAGTTTATAGCTAGTATGTAGTCTGCCCCTTGCAAGTAAGCCTTCATACTTCTAGTGCCTTTCTCTTGGGTGTAAGCAAGTTTACAGCTTGTATGTAGTTTGCGCCTTGCAAGTACATTGTAAGCATATACCGGTATACATCTAGTTTGTAATCTGTCCTTTGAAAGTATGCATGGTTGCAAGCCTTCAGTTTGTAAGCCTACTACATCAAGTCTGTATAGTATTTTCTTTGCAAGTAAACAAACTTGCATCTGGTGTGTAGTATTCCCCTTGAAAGTAAGCATGCTTACATCTGGTATGTAGACTTCCTCTTGAGAGTAACCATGCTTACAACTAGTTTGTAGTCTTCCCATTGAGGGTTAGCATGCTTACATCTAGTGTGTCATCATCCCCTTGAGGGTAAGCATGCTTACATCTAGTGTGTCATCATCCCCTTGTGGGTAAAAACGTAAACATCTAGTGTGTCATCATCCCCTTGTGGGTAAGCATGCTTACATCTAGTGTGTAGTTTCTCCTTGAGAGTAAGCATGCTAACATCTAATGTGGCGTCATCACCTTATGGGTAAGCATGCTATAATCTAGCGTTTCATCATCCCCTTGAGGGTAAGAATGCTTACATATAGTGTGTCATCTTCCCCTTGTGGGTAGGCATGATTACATCTAATCTGTCATCATCCCCTTGTGGGTAAGCATGCTACAATCTAGTGTGTCGTCATCCCCTTGTGGGTAAGCATACTTACATCTAGTGTGTCATCATCCCCTTGTGGGTAAGCATGCTTACATCTAATCTGTCATCATCCCCTTGTGGGTAAGCATGCTACAATCTAGCGTGTCATCATCCCCTTGTGGGTAAGCATACTTACATCTAGTGTGTCATCATCCTCTTGTGGGTAAGCATGCTTACATCTAGTGTGTCATCATCCCCTTGTGGGTAAGCATGCTATAATCTAGCGTTTCATCATCCCCTTGAGGGTAAGCATGCTTACATATAGTGTGTCATCTTCCCCTTGTGGGTAGACATGATTACATCTAATCTGTCATCATCCCCTTGTGGGTAAGCATGCTACAATCTAGCGTGTCGTCATCCCCTTGTGGGTAAGCATACTTACATCTAGTGTGTCATCATCCCCTTGTGGGTAAGCATACTTACATCTAGTGTGTCATCATCCCCTTGTGGGTTAGCATGCTTACATCTAGTGTGTCATCATCCCCTTGAGGGTAAGCATGCTTACATCTAGTGTGTCATCATCCCCTTGTGGGTAAGCATGCTTACATCTAGTGTGTTATCATCCCCTTGTGGGTAAGCATGCTTACATCTAGTGTGTTATCATCCCCTTGTAGATAAGCATGCTTACATCTAGTGTGTCATCATCCCCTTGAGGGTAAGTATGCTTACATCTAGTGTGTCATCATCCCCTTGAGGGTAAGTATGCTTACATCTAGTGTGTCATCATCCCCTTGAGGGTAAGCATGCTTACATCTAGTGTGTCATCATCCCCTTGTGGGTAAGAACGTTAACATCTAGTGTGTTATCATCCCCTTGTGGGTAAGAACGTTAACATTTAGTGTGTCATTATCCCCTTGTGGGTAAACATGCTTACATCTAGTGTGTAATCATCCCCTTGTGGGTAAGCATGCTTACATCTAGTGTGTTGTCATCCCCTTGTGGGTAAGCATACTTACATCTAGTGTGTTGTCATCCCCTTGAGGGTAAGTATGCTTACATCTAGTGTGTCATCATCCCCTTGAGGGTAAGCATGCTTACATCTAGTGTGTCATCATCCCCTTGTGGGTAAGAACATTAACATCTAGTGTGTTATCATCTCCTTGTGGGTAAGAATTTTAACATCTAGTGTGTCATCATCCCCTTGTGGGTAAGAACGTTAACATCTAGCGTGTCATCATCCCCTTGTGGGTAAGAATGCTTACATCTAGTGTGTTATCATCCCCTTATGGGTAAGCATGCTTACATCTAGTGTGTCATCATCCCCTTGAGGGTAAGCATAAGCATGCTTACATCTAGTGTGTCGTCATCCCTTTGTGGGTAAGCATGCTAACATCTAACGGTCATCATCCCCTTGTGGGTAAGAATGCTAACATCTAGCGGTCATCATCCCCTTTTGGGTAAGAATGCTAACATCTAGTGTGTCATCATCCCTTTGAGGGTAAGCATGCTAACATGTAGCTGTCATCATCCCCTTGTTGGTAAGAATGCTAACATCTAGTGTGTCGTCATCCCCTTGTGGGTAAGCATGCTAACATCTAGCGGTCATCATCACCTTGTGGGTAAGAATGCTAACATCTAGTTTGTTATCATCCCCTTGTGGGTAAGCATGCTATAATCTAGCGTTTCATCATCCCCTTGAGGGTAAGCATGCTTACATATAGTGTGTCATCTTCCCCTTGTG
Organism: Panopea generosa; assembly: GCA_029582155.1. Lineage (NCBI taxonomy): Eukaryota > Metazoa > Mollusca > Bivalvia > Adapedonta > Hiatellidae > Panopea > Panopea generosa. Next base: position 74,540,982 of record CM055894.1, on the reverse strand, counting down.
GGTAGACATGATTACATCTAATCTGTCATCATCCCCTTGTGGGTAAGCATGCTACAATCTAGCGTGTCGTCATCCCCTTGTGGGTAAGCATACTTACATCTAGTGTGTCATCATCCCCTTGTGGGTAAGCATACTTACATCTAGTGTGTCATCATCCCCTTGTGGGTTAGCATGCTTACATCTAGTGTGTCATCATCCCCTTGAGGGTAAGCATGCTTACATCTAGTGTGTCATCATCCCCTTGTGGGTAAGCATGCTTACATCTAGTGTGTTATCATCCCCTTGTGGGTAAGCATGCTTACATCTAGTGTGTTATCATCCCCTTGTAGATAAGCATGCTTACATCTAGTGTGTCATCATCCCCTTGAGGGTAAGTATGCTTACATCTAGTGTGTCATCATCCCCTTGAGGGTAAGTATGCTTACATCTAGTGTGTCATCATCCCCTTGAGGGTAAGCATGCTTACATCTAGTGTGTCATCATCCCCTTGTGGGTAAGAACGTTAACATCTAGTGTGTTATCATCCCCTTGTGGGTAAGAACGTTAACATTTAGTGTGTCATTATCCCCTTGTGGGTAAACATGCTTACATCTAGTGTGTAATCATCCCCTTGTGGGTAAGCATGCTTACATCTAGTGTGTTGTCATCCCCTTGTGGGTAAGCATACTTACATCTAGTGTGTTGTCATCCCCTTGAGGGTAAGTATGCTTACATCTAGTGTGTCATCATCCCCTTGAGGGTAAGCATGCTTACATCTAGTGTGTCATCATCCCCTTGTGGGTAAGAACATTAACATCTAGTGTGTTATCATCTCCTTGTGGGTAAGAATTTTAACATCTAGTGTGTCATCATCCCCTTGTGGGTAAGAACGTTAACATCTAGCGTGTCATCATCCCCTTGTGGGTAAGAATGCTTACATCTAGTGTGTTATCATCCCCTTATGGGTAAGCATGCTTACATCTAGTGTGTCATCATCCCCTTGAGGGTAAGCATAAGCATGCTTACATCTAGTGTGTCGTCATCCCTTTGTGGGTAAGCATGCTAACATCTAACGGTCATCATCCCCTTGTGGGTAAGAATGCTAACATCTAGCGGTCATCATCCCCTTTTGGGTAAGAATGCTAACATCTAGTGTGTCATCATCCCTTTGAGGGTAAGCATGCTAACATGTAGCGGTCATCATCCCCTTGTTGGTAAGAATGCTAACATCTAGTGTGTCGTCATCCCCTTGTGGGTAAGCATGCTAACATCTAGCGGTCATCATCACCTTGTGGGTAAGAATGCTAACATCTAGTTTGTTATCATCCCCTTGTGGGTAAGCATGCTTACATCTAGTGTATTGTCTTCCCTTTGAAAATAAATTTGCTTTCAGTCTGCTGCTTGCAAGCAAGAATTTTACAATATGGGTGTAGTTTGCCCTTTTAAAAGTAAAAATGCTTACATTTTGTTTGCAGCCTGTCTCTTAATATAAGCAGCTAGTGTGTATTGTGCCCTTTGAATGTTAGCATGCTTCCTTCTTTGTAGATCTCCCATTAAAGGCATCAAAGCAAGCATGCTAACAGCTAGCTTTTTGTATTTTACTTTTATTTTAATGGATGAAATGCTCCAAATCATCACAAACTGTATCCAGTTCTTTTGAAAATAAAACCCATGTATTTTTTGTTTGCAGTTGTCATCCATATTTGATGATGAGACAGCAGTGGAACACATAAAAAAGGAAGGGTTACGTAGAAATAAATCAAGGATGTTTTTGTTACGGGAAGTGTTTGGATATGGTAAGTTTTGGCATATATACTGAGTTCCAGAAGTTTTGCAGCTCTTTTTGAAATATTTTCAAAAACGGTTAAAGATTGATGAAAGATTAAAGTATGAATGCTTGGAGTAACATTTAATTCATCGAAATCAAATTTCATGACATAGGAAATCCCTGTAAACACGTACATGTACATGTAAACCGACACACACTCTCAGGTCAAAAGTACAGATTCTGTCAATATCGGGTATGACTCCAGTTGGCAGCTATACAACTAAGGCACCACGATTGCATACTTATATCTTTCATCAACTATTAACCAATTTTTGAAAAATTGCCATTTCAGAAAGAGGTGCAAAACTTCTGGAGCTCGGTATATGTAAATGAAGTGTTGAACCAAAACCAGTGTTTCATTTACCCTTACGTCCTGCATCCTAGACGCACAAATCTTGTGACAGACGCGGATATGTCCCAATTATCTCAAATACAGACATTTAATTCCCAATGCACTGTGTTTCTTGAGCACTGCTTTGTAAACACTAGTGCGCTCGCATCATCAGATGAATTTCAAGAGCATCGGGTAATGCGACAAATTGCACGTCTCTATGGAGCCTTTTAAAGATTTTTATTTTGCTTCTTCCGAGATAAATTAATGTTTCATTGATTTATTTCAACAGTTTGTTGATGTTGTTAAATGACATACACAGCGAAGCGGTGTCAGTGGATTTTTTTCCAGTACATAAAATGATCTAGCGCAATAAGGCGTTATGGACAGCAGATCAGATATCAAAATTATAAAAAAGCTGTCCATTCACACCTTATTTAATCAGGCTAGAGCATCGGGTTACTAGTGCACATCTGTTTAAACAATGGTGTGCGCCCATCTAGCATAATCAGTGTCATCAGACAGTCTCTGTTACTGTTGCGAGTGGTAAATACGCAAGCTGCTCGCCGACCTTGAATACTTCTTGTGTATTCAGACGACTTTATAGTGCTATGTCGGCAGCTTAAAAGTTCAAGCAGGGTATGCTTTCGTCATTTGTTCAGCAATCTGACTATTCTTGCAAGACTGGCCCTGACATGTACTGTATACACAGAGGGGGTCTAAAGACAGGAGTCTATGAACTGAAGAATTCATAATAACTGAAATGTAAAGCAATATATGATATCTTGTACTACAAAATAATATATACAAAATTGCATAAAATTATTTGTTTTATGTATTCCTTTCAGTTGGTTCCAACTGATACTTACCGTTTTTAATTGGGTTTCACAGTGGTTCAGGACCTCCTAGTATTTTTGGGCTGCTTTGTGAACCTAAAATAAGAGGACTCACACTTTCAAATGGTGACTCACAAATGCTAGACTCAGTGAATCCCAGGACTCACAAACATAAATATTTAAATGAAACACTGACAAAACTAGAATATATAAACAACAAATTTATGTCATCGGTATATTTTAATGCCTTAGCCATTTGAAGAGTGGTGGAGAGATATTAAGTGTTACCCCTGTCCGTCAGTTCGTCCGCACACACAAGTTCGTCTGCTCACACAAATGGTATTTATGTGCCTAGGGTTAGTAATTTTATTTGGACAGTTGAAAAAATGCTATTATGTGGCTATAATATCTGTTGTGTGGCTTAGCCATGCAAATATTCAGCTGAGCACATTGAAGCCACTTAAATACCCATTTGTTAGTATGTCTGTACATCTGTCCGCAGGATAAATCATTTTTGAAGTTGTCTATGTTTTTAATTCATATTTGGTGTATAGCTGAATAAGTTCAAAATACAAATCATGTTTTATATTTTCCAATATCACTCAAAATTTATTTGGGTCTGTCCGTCCGTCACTTTGGTTTCCATGCAATAATTAATGAATGCCTAAATAAGATCTTTTGAAATTTTGATATAATGTTTATAAATGAAAACACAGGCCAAGTTCTATTTAAGGGGCTCTGGCATTTGCCATTGTAGAGTTGTGCCCCTTCAATTTGTGAAAAATGGTATTTTGGGGGGTTTCCGTGCAATAACGTAAGAATGGCTGAATCAAATCTTTTGAAAAAAGCAGGGGGACATAAATTCCCACAATTTGCTTGTTTACTTTATTTTCGGTAAAATTTACTGACATATTGCCATACATTTCTTGTATTGATAAATTTAACGAAATTTGGAGGGAAAAGTACAAAGGAATTCAGAAGAATTTATTGATATTGTATAAGTATGAAATTACCAGAGGTTTCTATAGAGCTTTGTTTTGTTTTTTTATACATTTGGTTTGAACCCATCCCGGTCGAAAAACTTTATATGAGGAAATTTGCCCGTCACTTGCTGAACGACCGTGTGTCTACTCAGACTCATTCTAAGGTCTGTCTTATCCAATAAAACTGCATGCAATACATGTACATGCATATAATCTGGGATGTGTTGAACTAGTATTAAAGGAAGTTTAATATTAATATTTGCTAAATCCATTTTTTTCCCTATATCATGCCTATATATACTCACTGACCATGTATTGCATTAAAGGATATCCATTCAAACATGACAAAAAAGTGTTTGGAAAGGGATTTCCTAACTTGGCCTTTATGTCTAGGTTAGACTGAAATAAATTTCCTGCTTCAAATTGCAACATAATTTATGACATATCAAACGAGTCGCATACTCGGTAGTTTTTTTTTACTTTTAGGCGAAGGGTGTCGGTGCCTTTTGATAGGGAAAAAATGAGCATTAAGAGGGATTTTAATAGGTCATAAAATAAAATAAAATAAAAAAAGGAATCATAAGTATGTATATATAAAACAGCTCAATATCCCTATTCTTCATTGTTTAAACTGTTAAACTGGCATTAAACTCACTTAGAAAAAATTAAAAAAAAGTTAGGGGAATTTTTCTGACATTAAGGGAAAAAACTTACTATTTTAAGGGGGGAATGGGGCTGAATTTCACCGAATATTTTAGGTAAAAAAACACTAATACTGGTTTACATAATTTTTATGGTTAAATTTGTCTAAACTTTCATCTTAGATAGAGTCCAAATGAAGATGTCATGGTCGTCAAGCAGTATTGAAGTGCTGTTTAATTTTAGAATGGGTATTTCATTAACCACTCCAAATAAAATATCGTTTTTGTCACTTTTTGTTGGATTTGACATACCAAATCATTTTAATTTTATTATATATAATAATGGGATGCTTTGTATTCATTGTAAAAATTATGTTATATTTTAAGACATTTATAGCGTATTATCTTTATTATATTATATACTACTGGTTCCCATTAAATAACTACATAGCATTCAACTATTGGAAAATAACTGTATAAACATAGTCAAAATTATATAAACATACAGCCAATCCTAGCTGTCTTAAGGACACTGTTGGAAAGAGCAAAAATAATCTCTTGGGCTGGCTACTTAAAACTAAAATGATTGAAAAAAAAAATATATTTGTTGTTTTTCAGGTCACCCACTAACCTGGATCTGTCCAGTATGGGATACCAGTAACAAGGACAGAACAATACATTATATGCCACATCACGACGTCTAGCCTTGTTCATGCGGACATATAAACATTTTGTGATATACTGTACTGCAGGTTGCCAAGTAGTGCTGACTTAACCAAAAGTCCCAGTACAGTATTTGTGTTAAACCTGAAAACTCGCTGTTGGTCAAAACTACAGTTGAGCAATATTAAACATAAGTGTTGCTGTTTTGCTGTGAAAACTCCTTTGATGTTGCAAGTTAATGGGAGTAGCAAACCTAACATGGTATTGCCTTGCAATTTGTGCATTTGGTTCTTCGCTTTTTTCTATATATGTACATAGAGGACAGACATCATTGCCGGTCAAGTTGGTGCGAGAGAATATTTTATTATCCTATTTCTTATCATGTTCATATGTGAGAGAATGCGATTTTAATGGAATAATATGACTGTATTTACCTGTTAGACTATAAGTCATCCAGCTTTCCCGAGAAAAATTTTAAGTTAAAGTTAAATACACCAAGAATCATTAATGAGTGCGGTAGAGAGCATTAACTGTTGGCTTTTGAACGGGTGTATTCTTGGATTGGTTGACTCAGACAGTCAATAGAACAGTGATCATCATGTTGCAACGTTTTACAAGAATTCTTTTTTTTCTCAAAACAGCACCGCATTAATACCATTATTATCATTATGTTAAACATAACATGTTGACTAAGTAAATGTATCGCATTCTATCAGATGTTCATACTTTTAGTATCTTACCATTTGCTATATATTTTCTTTTACAAAAAAATGATTTCTATGAATTTTCTGTATACAGAGGTTGCTTTAAAATGCAAAGTGCTGTTTTTTTTAATCAAACAAATATTTTTCAATGAACAAATTATTTAACTTCAATTAATACATTTTTAGCCCTACTGGCCAAAGGCCAGAAGGGCTTATGTGATGGCACGTTTTCCGTTGTCTGACGTCTTTCGTCAGTAAGCAGCACTTTCTTTGAAACCACTAAGCCAGTTAAACTGAACATTGACATGGATGTTTCTATTGCATGGGAGACAAGACAGAAGATTTTTTTTTTCGATTTGGCTGCCGTTACTGAAATAGTCCAAAACTTAAAAAATCTTCTTCTCATGAATGGCCCAACAGATCTTCAAAATGTTTATTTAGTAATGATAACCAACTATAGTTTTGTTTGATTTGTTCAAATGGTGTCCTAGGGTTAAAAATGACCCTGTCCCGTGGGTTTAATATTAAAGGGGATACATGTCATTATAGTAAATATTAATTTTATTTTTTCTAAATGGAAATGATTTGCCTATATCTTCACAGAAGCATTGTTTGGTGAAGGAGGTTCAGATTTGTAAAAATGACTGGGTTCCACTTCTTAAAAGGTCAGGAGGGGCCTCAAAAGGGTAAAAATTTGGAATTACAAAAATTGTTTTCTTAAGAACTGAATAATCAGATGTGTTCATATTTGGTATAAATTATCCCATTGTGTAGGGGTTTGATTGTAGATAAGAATTTAGGGCCTAATGTTTATAGGGGCCCTGTAAGGGGACATAGCGATACTATGGGAAAACAGAAAATTCTCATTTTTTCATCTGTTTAGGGAAAATTATTATTCAATATGAGTTTTGAAGTATCATCTAGTCAGAGGAAATAAGATTTGATTCAATAAGGATAACTTTCCATAAGGGGCCAGGGTGAGTAAAAAAAGGGGTCAAAATAGAAAATTTTCAAAAATCTTCTTCTCGACAACCGGTCACTCTAATTTGTTCATTTGTGATATAATATAGATTATCCCAATGAGTACGGGTTTAAAGTTTTCAAATCAAGGGTCTTGTATTTATAGGGGCCCTGTAAGGGGGTTTTGAGTTTTATATAGGAATATTATTGGAAAACAGAAAATTCTCCTATTTTTCATTCATTTACAACTTTTTTTTATTCAGTTTGAGTTTTGAAGCATCTATTAGTCATAACAAATAAGCTTTTGTTCAATAAGAAGGATTGATTTTCTAAAAGGGGCAGGGTGAGGGTAAAAAAATGGTTAAAATTGAACATTGTCATAAATCTTATTTTTCAACAACCAGTCAGTCAAATTTTTCATATTTGATATAAATTATCCCTATGATTAAGAGTTTTAAGTTTGAACAAATCAAGGGGCACTGGGATGTATGGAGACACTGTAAGAGGTCTTTGAGTTTTACATAGGAGTACTACGGGAAAATGGAAAATTCTATTTTTTTCTTCCATTTGTGTAAATACATGTACGTTGTTTAATTTGAGATCTAAAGCACTTTCTCGTAATAATAAATCTGATTTTTTTCAATAGAGAGGATTGAATTTCCATATGGGGCAAGGGGCTGGGTGGGGCAATAAGGTTAAAATTAAGAATTTTTACAAAGCTTCCTCATAATAACCTTTCAGTCAGACTAGTTCATATTTCATATAAATTATCCTTACATCAGCACGGATTAAAGAGTCTGTATATCAAGTGGCTGGGATATATTGGGGCCCTGTAATGTGTTTTTACTATTACATACAGATATAAAAGGGAAAACTGATTATTTTCATTTTCACATCCATGTGTACAAAAAAAAATTTTTTTAAGATCTAAAGCATTTCTGGTCATAACAAATCTCTAAGAGTGGGTAATTAATGTTCTGACAAATCAAGGGGCTGAGTTGTATAAGGGTTCTGTACAGGGACTTTATTTGTTTTACAGATGAATGGTATGGGAATTTAAAGTATTTCCTTTTCATTGCAATTAAGTTTTTGTTCAGTATAGAGCTGGTGTGGAGGGGGTATTTATCTTTAAGTTGTTAAGTGGACCCCAAAAGAGGGTAAATATTGTGAAATTTCAAAAAGTGCTATGGCCACTACGAGTCAGTAGAGCGTCCTCAGGCCCTCTTGGGCCTCTTGGTTTAAGCAAAGTCCGAAAAATAATCCGTATTAGGCAATTATAAATTAATTGCTAGATTATCATCCAAATTTTTCTTAAAAACGAGGAGGGTGGGAGGATTTTATTTTTTATTTTTATTTTTAATATTTTTTTCTTTACGTTTTTTTAATAATACATGTAATTTTTTTTTTATGAAAATAAAAAGGGTCGGGGCGGCATGAAAATAAGGGGGCGGGCAGGGATGATTATCTAGCAATTAGTTTATTATGGCCTTATTGGTTTACTTCTAAATGGAAGTTGGTGTGCCTTTTTGGCTTGTATTAATCTTTCTGCAAGCATGATATTGTAAGAAAGGATATCATTGTAAGTATGTCTTGGCACATTCTCATTTTTGGATTTATTATCCCTTGAGAGGATATGCTTGTTTGTAATTGTACTTAAGATGTTGTACTTGCCTTAGGTCATTATAAATTAATTGCTAGATTATCATCCAAATTAATCTTAAAAGCGGGGAGGGCAGAAGGATTTTATTTTCATTTTTTTTAAATTTTTGATGTTTTTTTAATCATTTTTATAAAAAAAAAATTATGAAAATAAAAAGAGTCAGACAGCATGAAAATTAGAGTGTGGGTAGGAATGATAATCTAGCAATTGATTTATTATGGTCATAATGTCATTTTATTTATGCCTTGTGTCATCTTATCTGATTAACATACTCCAGAATTGTTTTGAATGTCATGTCCCCCTACATGTTAACCATCCATTGGTTATTTTCTTCTTGTACAGACATTGAATGTCACATTCTTTTTTATGCCCCAGCAATTCGAAGAATGTTGAAGGTGCATTAAGTGGAACTCCTGTCTGTCCATTAGTTTGTTTGTCCAAGGTAAAAAATTGGTTTGCGGTCAGTAACTTTAAAAGGGTCCATGTATTTAATTAATATTTAGTGTGTACCTGTATAATTATAAATATAAAATACAGGGCAAGTTTGATATTTTTTAACATCAGTCTAATTTTATAGAAGTTATAGCATTTTTTCTACTTAATTTTCAGTAAAAACTTGATTTCAGATTAATTACGGGGCCATTTGTGTCAATAGACACATCTGTAGTGCTTGACCATCTTGCGCATATAATGATACACTCATAAAAATTTGACGAGTTCTAAAATGGGGACAATTATTTGAATGATGGCTCATGAGTTGCCAAATTCATTACATTTCATATATCTTCTCATACTTGTGAAGTGATAAACATGCATTGTTTTAATTATGAAAATCCTGATTCATTTCATTTTTAAAATTGATCTTGGCCAAGCTTGCACAACACTTGAATTTGTATTGATCATCTTCAACACTTGCTTTTCTTAAAGATAAATTACTCGACACCTTGTGCAGAAAAAAGTTTGAATTGGGAAGTAAGGTTTGATTGGTTAAAACAAACACCCTCCCACAATGGTAATGATTCAATTAATTTAAAAAAAAAAAATCAGAAACTTTAACAGAATATTGTTACAATTTTTTTCAAAGAAGAAATTGTCCAGACATTTGTGTTATTTTGGTGATGCCTTTTCAGTTATGTTTTTTTAGTCAATATCCAATATCTTCAACATTTCTTTAAAAAGAAAATATAGACAAGTACATACTACATAGACTGTTCATGTAGGAGATTAAAAATCCATTTACATGCTTTTTAATTCAAGGATTCTGTTTTGTCAAATATTCAAGATGGTCAATACATGAACCACAATCATAATTCAGTGAAATTATCAATAAGTTCCTCTTACCAGTAAACAGTATTTTGATGAAAATGGACCATAAAGTATTCGGGAGTTGGAGGAATTTAGATTTGTGTTTATTGTTGTCACCTGGAATCCAGTTTGGCACCTCTTGCTAGAAATAGTAACAAAAATTAAAACAGTTTTAAATCATAGAAACAGTTCTAAATTATAAAAGTTATGTACTAAGTACTGTTTAGGAATCAGAGGAAAATAATAATTAGTTATCAAATCAGATCAGCAGGGATCTTTCGATTCATGGTGGAAAATAATTAGAGACTTTTAAAAAAAAAAAAATAATCGGTCGACAAGTCATTAGTTATTTGGGCTCACCTTTTTGGGTCTTTTTATGCATGAATAGACTTAAAAACCTTATTTATACTCAAAATTCATGTCCTTTATTATAGTTCTTCTAACACAGTCTGTTAGTAATACTAGGTTTCCTGTATTAAACCACTCTTTAACCCAAATGAACGAAATAACAACATTTAAATATTTTCAACCATAATGAGTTGTTCAAATTTTATCATTGATGGTAAAATCCAATGATTATTTTCTATAATTAATCTTTAACTATCAGCATATCAATAGTATTCAGTGATATTAAATTGTCCATATGCATATTCCTTGTCAGAGACAAGTTTGTAAAAACAATATTTTTTAGTCTGCATATTATATACAAGATAATATGTATTGTATAATAAAACAAAATATCGAAGCAGTACATGCTCATTTGCTACTATTTGATGTATTAACTATGATATCATTTTATTTTGTTATCAAAGCAATGTTTAGGGAATTATTCTAAATTTCTATATATCTATAATTCATTTTATCATGTGTATGGAAATTTTTAAAGCAACACATCCACGTTTAAACTTTTTTAAAAAAATTTTCAGTTGAGTTGTGAGCACATTTCCCATACATAAATATATGGTCAGTGAGCTGTATATGTGCTAACAAACACTATCCAGAACGCTTTAGAATTATAAAAAAAGATGTTCAAATTATAAAGCTGACAAACGCTTTATCAATTATTTTTAAATTGCCAAGGATTCCAACTTGGCTTCAAATTGAATTATGCGAGTCGTATTAAAAAACTTCACGTTTTAGTGCATAGTGTACTTTACCTGCCTTGAAAGTCATTTTGACAATTTTTTTTGACTCGGGTGAGTTACAAGTTTGTTTTATAAAGTGTTAGTCACACATTATAATTTGGGCATCATTTTGTTCGGGATTGTGTTTATATGCTCATATACAGCTAATTGATCATATGTTTGTATGGGAAATGTGCTCATAACTCAATTAAATTTTTTTTTTAAAAGTTCAAACGTGGATGTGTTGCTTTAATGAGGAAAAATAATTTTTTATTTTAATTTAAAATAATGGCACTGACTTAAGATTTGCGATTTAATTGCACAATAATTTGTTAATACACAGCTATAGATTTAGCGTTTCAGTTGTATAATGAATATATGAGATTGGGACATATGCTGAGTGGATCGTAAAACGCATAAGCACTACTACCTGTATGTATTTAAAAAAATATGTAATGTTCTTCTTGAGCCTTGGTTCTTCAGCCATATATTTTTTTAAATCTGTTTGATTTTAACGTTTATATTTATTTACATTGATTGTGAATCAAGTTCTTACAACATATACAAATCAAGTGTGAAGTCTTTCTTGGTAATTTATGTGGATAGAGTGAATCACTACACGACACATAGCCGTGGCAGAGGATCGAAACAATGGCCCTTTGATCATAGATTCGATGCTCTACCATTGGACCATGCATTATGCTCCATTTCATCTACATTTACGTCTAGATAAATCATGAATAATGTCGGAGTTTATTTTTTGCACATATATTGTTTTAGCACATGTAAAAAAATTAGAATAACATATAAATAGCAAAAAAACTTTTTCGGTACATATTTTCCCCATTGGAGATTTTAAATGGTCAAACTTCTTAAATAATGCAAATTCTGTGTGTAGTATATTGTTTTTTTGCACCAAAATGACAATGTACATTATTCATAAAATATTAGGCCCGTGTGGATCTGGCTAAGAATAGAATCACTGCAAATGGGTAGGAATCCTCCAAATGGGTGTCATGTTCATTTTATCATTATATGTCATGTTCACTATTGTGGTTAAATTATCAACCCCTGTGTGGTTTCAGGGAGCCATATGAGTGATAGCAAGAATAGGATCACTTTGGCTCATGCATGTCACAGGAAGCGACAATTTGAGTAATAAGTAGAATTTGCTGAAACTCTGCAGTTCTGCAGGTTGGCATTGATTAACCTATATTGTGTTGGTACGCCGTAAAATTCTATTCATTCATTATTCATTCCTTTATATTATATTTTTGCCTGTGTTTTATTGAGAATTCTAGGAACTCTAGGAACCACCTTTTTTTTGTTACAAAATTATTTGTTTTTAATTGAAAAATCACTTTATGTTGATTGAGAAATATATAGATTAATTAACATTTGAAACGGATCATGGGATTTAAATCCGAGGACATTTAACAAATCTGGTGAAAATCGAGCGTCATGATATAATTATATAGACTTTACATACTAGTGAAAGACCCCATGTATTGTCTTATCTTTTATATATATGCACAAAATGGTTTTTAAATATTGATTTTTAGCAACCCGTAGGCCATTATAAATTTATTGCTAGGGTCTCATCCAAATTTTTCTTAAAAAGGCAGAGGGTGGGGTGGGGTGGTGGAGATTTTTTTAAGAAAATTTAAAAAATATATATATTGTTTTTTTTTTATGAAAAGGTTGGTGCGGCATGAAAATTAGGGGGTGGGCGGAGTTGATAATCAAGCAGTTAATTCATTATGGCCTTAATGGCCGAGTTTCTACGATAATACACTCTTTCATCCTTTGTTTTTGACCAATTCACTTGTCATTTAAAAGGGAGATCAATAAAGCATACTTGACTGAGTCAGAGGCGTAGCTGACCCTAAAAAGATGTGCATTCCCATCAGGTTCTTGCGGGATCTGGGGGCATGCCCCATCTGAAAAAGTTAGATTTTTAGGATGAATTTCTGTGGACATAATGATTCCAGGAGATATAATGATGCATTTGCAAGAATATTTGTGTGGCGTAAAGACAGATAAGCCACTGTGAGTACAGACAATGTTAACCCTCATCAGATTGGGAACTACTCTGGGATTACACTGTAAATGCTGCCATTGCTGTGAATCACATCTGTCATGCTAACAGCTAACTTGTTTGTCTTGCATGTGTATATTGAAAGAAAAAATGTTTGTCAATTACACTCGGTTTATGTCCCAATATACATACATGTAAAGAGAATTAGGTTTTATTTATGTTCATCATTTTATATTTATACATTTTCTATTGTTACAAATTGGAGTTCTTCTCAATAAAATGTTTTTGTATTATATATATATAATGTTTTTATCTTTTACTCCATAGATACGCATTTTCCCGCAGCAATCACAGAATGCCTTTGAAAACAGTGCAGGAAGAGCAATCTGAACACTTTCAGCACAGTTTTCAACTCTGTCAGTTAATATAAACATAATTCACTCAATAATTCAAAAGCCTTCTATATTAGGTGTCCAAAGGTGTCTATATGAAGTAAAGGGTTAAACCAATCTGTGACATCACCATCTGGTATTTTGCATTAAAACATTTCTTACTACTAATTTTACACTAATTTCATGTGATCCACGTGTGTACATTTTGCATTGCTATTACACCCTCATTTTACATTTAAATAAAATAATTTGGTTTTACATCAAATAATGCCACCCCAAAGATAGCATAGCCTTTGAAAGATATTAATGCATTGAAAACTTGGTGGACATACGGTGTTGCGTTTGTTGGTACGACTACGGTTTACGTATCCCAACTTTTGAACCTTATCTGAAGTGTAAGTAGGAACTTTAATCAAAGTTAAAAAAGGGTGGTAGACTGGTAGTGAACTGGATAGAAATTGGATGATAACCCCTCTGATTGCAGGTTTGATCTAAATCTCGACGTGATGACCTATTAAAACAACCCTCAGTATATGATTTACCTAGGAAGTGGACATCTGAGCCCTGCAATCAATCTAAAACAAATTAGTTTAATCTGTAGTAGATCACACTTTCAACTTAAGCAGGCTTGTTCTTGGTTTAAGGGTCACTTAAATGGCTTACTTTGGTTTAGAGTTGGAGTGACAGGGTCACTTCCCCTGTTCTGAGATTTCTTGATTTTTTTTAGAAAAAGGTACACATCTGTTGAAAACAAATAAATGTAAACTAGTCCTTTATCAGTGATGCCGTTACTGGGGTTTACTACTGAAACATAACTGAAAAAAATTAAGTTGTAATTAGAGATAGTTATACCCCGGTAGTTCTTTTGTTCTGCACTTGACACATTGCCTTCTATCCATGTTTCAAGCCACATTGAATTCTTTTCCATGTTACCCAGGATAACAAAAAAAAAATGTACTAATTAGGAGAAAATTCTGTCATTATAAAAGATGGAGTTTTGGTTCTTTTACCCCCACATTACCCTCTATCCATGTCCAGTGTCATTTGATTTCATTTAGTACTTAAGTATTTATATTATGCCAACAATTTAGAGACTGGCAGCTGAATGTATGTGCTTGCTATTTGATAAGCATGAAATGGAACTTTTTAATAATATAGGACAAGTATATTGCCAGAGACAGTGATTGGTAAGTCATTAAAGTCATTATAGCACCCTCTTCTAACCTATATTCTGTTTGAAGGCAGTGGCCATAAGTAGTAAGAAAATGATTGATTGTGAAACAAGTTCTTGCAACTTAAACAAATTATGCTTGAAGTCTTTTTGGGTAGAACCAGTACTAAGCACATGTGGATAAAATGTTTTTCTCAGGGGCACTGCACATAGCCGTGGCAAAGGATCAAACCCCAGCGCCCTAAGAGAAATTGATATAAAATTAAACATTTGACACATAAATCATAACAACAAAATTCTACAAGGAATAATTGTTTTATTTGTTCGGCATAGAGTTTAAAACAGTCTTGAAATAATAAATACATGGTGTGGAAATATTGTATAAAATAACTTGGTGCATGTACATATCTACATAATATCCATATACTACATGTATTGATTTTCTAGCTTATCCTAAAAATGAGTAATATTAAATTATATTCAGACAAAAAACTGATTTTAAGGATGTTGGCTTGGAATTTCCAGATTTTTATGTTTATGAATTTCATATCTTGTGTTAAAGTTTTCTTTTGTAGAATTGTATTGTTGCAGTCTTATGAATATGGCTATTTTAAACCATTTTAGTCAAAATCATGAATTATTTTCTTTTACCACAAAAAATTGTTTTCGATATTTTTACCAACTTCTGGCATTATTATTTTACCAAGTTAAATAGGGAACACGGAAAACATAATGAAATAGAAATTTGAAAGAGAAAATATTGCGTTTTCTTTTTGAAAAGTTGAATTAGCATTTAATTACATTTTTAAACAATTTTCTAATTAAACTTAACTTTGATTATTTTATAATGTTATCATTTCATGAGCCGACCTCCTTCTCAACTTACATATTGATATCTGGAAGCCCTTTTGAATTGATTTTTTTTATAATAATGCTATCAAGACTGTCCAATCCTGCTGCAGTACTTAGGAACTAGTTAGTTCTTTACATACTTAAAATGCAATTCAACTTTTTTTAAGATTCCAAAGTTTGCTTTTAAAATCCATTTTTGTCTCCAAGTTAAAAGGTTTTAAAACTTTGACAACATTGTCAAATAATATTTTCAAATTGGTATTGCAGGCACTCCATGATATCTATTTGTGGAATATATATAATAAAATATTATATATATCTATAACTTTAATGATATTTACTTCTTTAAACCTTTTTGTACATAACATATTAATACTCGGGTAACGGAATGTGGTGCTGGCTAAATAGTTGGTCTCGTTTAACATTCTCCTGAGAGTTGATTGGTGTAAAAGAGGTTGCACAGCAAACTACATGTACAGGCAAATTAAATTCCCAATAAAAATGTGAAAGCTTTATTATCAAACTTGGTACATTGGGGTTTATAAATTCAACATTGTATATAATATTACGTCATCCAGCTGCATTGGTGGAGTAACCTACATATCTGTCATTCCCAACGTAATGGACATAAAACTTTTTCGTAATAAAAATCTTAACACTGACCTGGGCTCTGACGAATCGCCTCACAGAGAGTTGAGAGGTCAATCATTCAGACAGCAATTTTACACTCATTGTACAAAAACACAATGTTTTGTGTAAATTGCTTCACACCTTCTCCACAAATGCATTTATATATTCATATTTTGTCAAATAATTCTTTGTCACCAGTAAATTTTTTGAAAATTAATATTTTTATTACAAACATTTTTTAATATCGACATCTGAAGATAAAACGTTATTGTTCTGCATATTTCATTTAAATTTTTTTATCATCACCTTTAGAATTTAGGAATGACATCTCTTTAATACTAAAGATTTGATAAAGTGAGATCAGTTTAAATACAAGGTGACTGACAGAGATCATGATTTCCGATTCAAACAAGCCTGTATAAAAAAATATTTATCATATACACGAAACTTCCATTGCAGGTGTGAAATAAACCCATGACATATTTTTTATATCAACCTAGTGTAATATCACTTCCGAGTCATCAATCGGTGTTTTCTGTATAACTTGGCTGACAAATAAAATGCCGAGCTGCTTTCCGCATAGCCCAAAATATATACATGTATATGGCGTAAATTTGCTCAGTAAAATAACGTTATTTTGGTACGTTGCGCCATACGGAAACGGACGATATATTCTCGTGCCTTATACAGTTAATCTGTTAAACAAATAGCAACAGTACCTTTTTTCCGAGTGATAAAAAGAATCTTACATTCATGCTCATTTATTATTAAAACTCATACACAAAAGGATGATGTAATACTCGGTAGAGCATGTATTATATATTTTTGTCAACACATTTAGTAAATCAAATAATGAATGAACACTTGTGTAAGATTCTCTATAAATTACAGAATGTTTCTCGTTTTCTCTCACTCCTACATACCCATAAATGACAGTTTTACTTATTTATAAACCAACATACCGATATACAATCATATTTCCATCAAACTTTACATAATGCCAACTACATGTATCCTTTGAAACAAAATCAGTTTAAATATGGCAAGAATATGTGTAGTACTGAGTTTTCACATCCAAAACAAACAATAATCGGTATGATTATCAAACAATAAGTAAGTGTGGAAGAAGAAATCAACACTAAAATATATAAATTACATATAAAAAAGAAATGAAAGTCTGCAACACAAGCAGAGATGTCAATTGCACTTTTATCTACCACATTCTAACAAAGCATTAGAAGTACTTTATGTATTGACAGAATAAAGAAACATATACTTGCATGCCTGTTCAAGGCAATGAATGAATGGGGTTTTATAGTGAACCAACACACTGTAGGTTATTCGATGCAAACAGGAAGAAAGATTTCAGGTTCACTCTGCAAGTACAAAAACAACAAATTAACATAAAGATAGAAAAAAAAAATCACATCAACAGATGAATATACAGAATGAACCTAGAACCATGATATCTGCAGAACTGCAAAGTTTCAGCAAGTTCTATTTTATCATCCAAACAGTCACTTCATACGACATGCATAGCGATTCTATTCTTGCCATCACTCATATGGCTCTCTAGAACCACACAGGGGTTGGTAATTTAACCAAAATACTGAACATGACAAAAAATGATAAAATGAGCACGACACCCATTCGGAAGATTCATAGCCCTCCGCAGAGTTGATCTATTCTTACCCCGAACAACACTGTTCAAGGAATCGTTCATCTTACATTACTTATTTTTTTCAAATCAGATATCTGCATTTTTACCGGGGTAAGAAATTTCTAACTCGCAATACAACTGAGGTAAAGTTTTCATGCTACGACGTTGAATCCATGCATGATATGACATATCAAGCTATAAGACATACATGTAACTTCAATAATTCAACGTCTTAAAAGTGACTGTGGTAAAAAATATGATAAATTAAAATAATTATTCTATGTTTGGTATGTGTTTTTTTTAAAATTTGCTATTTCTGTTAAATATATATCAAAGAGGATTAAATGAAAAAGTTAATTGAACATATGTTATGTATATTTCACTCATTTTCTAATTCACTGGTCAATGCAATTCAGTCTAAAATAATTTTTCAATGTATATAAAACAAGTATGTTTAAGAGTTACATGTATTATGTTTCTTTATCCTGTCAGTATATTTACACAAAAACATAAGTCTATGGTTAAGGATATAAAACTCGAGTTGATTCAAATTTTATATCATATTAACACAGCAAGGTAAGAGAATAATAAGCCCACAGGCTTGACTGTTGGCTCTCTTTTAGGTCTAATGACCCTATAAAGTACATCTACTATTACAAAGTTATTAAAAAATTCTTGTTTTCTGGTCGATACTTCTATTGAATGTAAACTACCTACATGAACTAATACAAATGATTGTGTTGTTCATTATTCTAACTAAATGTGCACCAAAAATTAACTTGTGATTCTAATACATTCTTGTATAAAAAGATTATATCACATTATGGTAACATTTGGCACGATTGTTAAGAAGAGACAACCTGCTGCCAGACACTGTATCACCTGATTTGTTTTAAGAAACACCCTCTTCATCATGTAGACATAAATCCAACAGTGCTCCAAGTGTAGAGTATGTGGTCAAATGGTACATTATTAATTCACAACAATACCAGTAAGCTATAGATTTCATTCTACAGGATCAGTGGGCTAGATTTAATTCCCAGATCAGTGAGCTATGAATTTCATTCCACAGGATCAGTGGGCTAAATTTAAATCCCTGGTATAGATCAGTGAGCTATGAATTTCATTCCACAGGATCAGTGGGTTAAATTTAATTCCCAGATCAGTGAGCTATGAATTTCATTTCACAGGATAAGTGGGCTAGATTTAATTCCCAGTCAAGTGAGCTATGAATTTCATATCACAGGATCAGTGGGCTAGATTTAATTTCCGGGCCAGTGAGCTATGGATTTCATTCCACAGGATCAGTGGGTTAGATTTAATTCCCGGATCTGTGAGCTATGAATTTCATTCCACAGGATCAGTGGGCTAGATTTAAATCCTTGATCAGTGAGCTATAGATTTCATTCAACAGGACCAATGGGCTAGATTTAATTCCCAGATCAGTAAGCTATGGATTTAAAGTGACGTTATGCCCATTTTTCACTATAAAAAAAAGCATATAGGTCAACAGGTTGTGGCAATGAATGGCTAACGTAACCGACCTGTTATATCCAACTCTTCCTGCCAAGAATTCGAAATAATAATTATTATATATAAATATTATTTTCCTTATTTGACTGACCCAGTGAAATAAGAAAAACGAAAGGTCCATTCATTGCAGATATGGACCGAAGACAGTGTTTACTGATTTCGGTGAATTACACTACACATTATCAGTGTTTTTCATTTCCATAAACTCTTTCAGTCTCTTTTATTGACTGACAAACTTACCAATGCCTTTTTTTGTGTAGAATTGTTGACAAAAGAGTTGTTTATAAAATGTATCTTTAACTATGAGAACATTGCTTTGGGCATAAATTATGCAAACTAAATTGTACAAGCATTTACGTAACTGCCCAAAATCATGGCGAAGTCTTTTGAAACTGAAATGATTTTTCATAGACACATTTCTAAATTTCTAATACATTTTCTTCAAGTTTTTATGCAACAATAATAGTTTTAGTTTAAACTGCACAGCAACTTAGCTCTTATTATGACATTCACCTGATAAGTGTATGTGAATGCTGTGAAGACGGGCATAACATCACTTTAATTCCCTCGCATTATCAGCAGGTCAAGGATTTAATTCTCGGAACACTAGTAATGTCCTTCTCCACAGGGACTATCTGTTATTTCCTTAAGAAAGTCACTTTATCCATATTTTCTTACTAGTTCTTGATCCCAATTTGTACAAGCTATTAGAACTAGTTTCAAAACTGATATTACATTTAGAAATACTTAATACCCTGTGCTTCAGTATCCGAGTTAATTCTGACAACATGTTGTCTCCTTGCCCGACAGACACTTCAATATACATGTACTATAACAAAATACATGCAAAATCTCAACAACAAAAACAGTACAAAAACAACTCAAATCAAAGTGACTGTCACACAAAGGTGCATATATAAATAAAACCCTAGTTAAATATATAATATGTTCAAATGAGCAAATACCTAAAAAGTATTATGAATAAAACAGCAATGAGGATGGAAAAAACGGATACACAAACAACAATTATGATACTTAACATGTAAACATTATAACACAGGACGGTTTGAGATGAGGCCAAAAACAGGCAGCTCTAATATCACATATTGTTGTAAACAAGACATAACACAGGACAGCTTCAGAGGAGGTGTGAATTAATAATGCTAACAAAGGCAACTCTAATATAATATCACAAATTGTTGTAAACAAGACATAGCACATTGAAAAATAAATTAACAATTACATGGTCAATGATTAAAACATAATACAAAACATACAAACATGACAGGTGACACTCATCTACACATTTAATGTTTCCGTGGCAACCATAGGATTAACCACTTCAATAACTGTCATCAATTAAAATCTAAAAATACAATTCAAAATCATCTACACATTCTTTAAAATCCTTGAAAACATTATGGTTGAACAAATATATTTCTGATAAAAAAACAATTAAACAAGTTTTATGATAACCAGTAAAGATATATCAATTACAATGATGTAGAGATATATGTTTATTGGATGGACTGGTGGAACAAGATGATTAAAATTATGAACAATGAAAAAGATCGGTCAACTACGCTTGCTGGTCTGTGACAACAACTGACAGATGCAGAATGTCACTCAAACAAGTTGATAATCCAATCAGCGATCAACAATTTTGCTCAGACAAGCTAATTATCTAACTTCATACTATACCATGTGGCCAGTGGGCGGGGCAACAGTCATTCTCCTGTCAGGTCAATTAATGAAGGGGTAATAAAATATGATTGGAGTACTGGACAGACAAAAGTTATGATCACTAATAGATTAACGATTGACAGCCAGATTTGACCTCTTAAGGTCACTCCTTGGGATGAAAACAGACTGGTCACTGGTCGTGTTCAAGAGGTGACCTTTTATGTCTTTAACTAACTTTATACAGTCAAGCTATATGGGCTCAGGTTTTAAAGTGGTTGTTTAACACAGGTGACTGCTCATTAGAGGTGACCATATGGACAAGTCAAACTGTATATGCTAAATGGTAATATTTGTACCCTTTCATTCAGCACATTAACACCAAGCGCTCTTTTTTATATCATTGTGGCAACTATTGGGTTGATTTGAATCTGATATTGAATGATTATTTTCGTGTGTTAAACTTTAAATCAAACATTTAATTCTTCAGCACAATTTAAGATACAAATTTAACAAGAGTTGTCAGAAGACAACAAAGCTGGCCTCAGGGTGTCCAAGTTCAAAAAGGGCCATTACTGTGCCAAAATTCAATCCAGAGTTATGGTTCTTGGCTGTGTGTGTTCCATTGATGATGGTGAACACACATACAAAGTTTCATTCACATCCAATGAGTGGTTGCATAGATATCTTAAACTTAAACGCAAAAGTCTACAGACGACGACGATGCTGACGACGACATCATGGCAATAGCTCTCCTTGGACTTCGTCCCAGCCAGCTAATAATAAATGTTTGCGGCATGATTAAAGGCAAGATGCATTGATATTTCGATTCTCAACAGTAATATTTAATGTACATATAGATGTATATTGCTAAATCTTAACTTTTTCAAAATGAATTTCATCAAAGCAAATATATGCACATAAATTCACTATATTATTTGCATCACAAATGTGGACTTTCTATCTAGTCACCACTGTAAGGAAATTCAAATGTGAAAATATGACTGCTGTTTATTTCATATATTTATTTATCACATAATTAATGGCACAAGAGTGTAATAAACCTATGACATATTTTATATATTAACCTAGTGTAATGTCATTTCTGATTCTTTGCTCGGTGTTTCCTTTGTAACTTGGCTATCACACATTAATTGCTGAAGTACTTTCCGACTTCCCCGAATATATAGATGACGCCGATTTGTCTTCATTAAATGATGTTATTTTGAGATGTTACGTCATAAAATTATGATGACAAATGAACACTAATATCCCCACGATTTCTTCTCTTTCCTTATAAAAGAGATCCGTTCAATAAATAATGTGATAAAACGAATCTTACATCGATTCTCATTTATTATTGAATTGATTAAACTTGTTGGCAAAAATGACATGAAGCCTGGCAGACTTGCATAATTTATTTTTTCCAACTCGTTTAGTAAATTCTATTTTACATAAGCACTCATGTAAGATCCTCTATATATTTGCTTTACTGATTTTCATATTGGAAATACAAGATTTTTAAGCTATTGCAACAAATATTTAATATCTGTATATAAATACTCTATATAGATTTATTAAAATAGTTAATATATATATCTGTTCATCATATTTGCATGTGTAAAAAGGCTAGTGTAAATTTGTAATGGCCAGCTTGGTCATTACATTTTTCATTACCATATCATTTCAACCATACTTCTAATATTACATAAATATCATATCCTGATCATATATGTAGGATACAACTTTTTCCACACATATATAAACTACAAGTAAAAAATAACACCTCTATGATCAGATCGATGTATAGGACGGAAATAACACAAATCTTTGGTGCAGAGAAAAGTAACATACATGTACAGAACATACAAAACTGATACGGCACATCTGCACTAGCAGCTGTGTTAAATTGTCTGACACAAGAACAAAATATGGTTAATCAGGTACTTAAATACCAGACACAGTGCACAGCACAAGAGGAGTTTATTAGTTTTCACTTCTCTCCATCTCTCCCCATTCACTCCTCATCATTTGAGTATTTTATCAAAATCCAGCTGTATTTCGCCTGAATGACAAATGACAAATTTATCCATAACTGGTACATACATGAACACATATCCACCATTTTATAAAAAATTCTTATTTGAAAAGAAAAATGAACCAAGTATTACCTGGTACAGGTAGATATTATAAGTACGCATTATTTCATAGAGGATACCTTACGAGCCTCAAACTAATTGTATAAGTTGTGTTTTATAGATGAGAACATTTGCCACATGTCATACAACTTATAACAGAATAAATGTATTTGTCAGATCAACTAAACATGCTAACTTCACTGCTTATTACTAAGGTCATGCACCTGTTTTCCTTACACCACACATGCAAAGGATCCTCCCGTGTGCACCAAACTTCTTCTTACAGACGGTGCACGTGTCACCGGCACGTGGTGGTCGAGTCTCCGTTTTTATCTTGGATCCACTCAATCCAAAGCCATAACCATCGGAAATTCGACTGGATGAGTACCCTGATGATGACGGCCTGCTGTAGTATATAACACAAATAATCAATTATTTCAGTTTTGTGAAGAATTAACTTTTACAATATTTGTTGTACAAAATTTCAATTCAATTAAAATAACTATAAAAATTATTAGCTTTTACAAGCACAATGATTCAAGAAAATTCATAATGCAAAAAATAAATATATACAGTAGAACTTCAATCGCTCGAATTGGATGGGACTCATCAAAATAGCTTGAGTCAGCGGTAGTTCGAGTCAAGCCTGGTACACCAATCATCGTTCATGTACATGGTGTACAAGTACATTTATGAGCGTGTTATTGAATCCCATGTGTACGTTTTGAACAGGTGCAATAGATGAATCGGATGTAAATGATGTCTTTTTCTTGTTTATATAGAAAATACAATATACCAGAAAAGATAATTTCCAAATATAATTAATTGTATTACACTATAATTACTTAATTTACCTTTTATCATCATAACCTTATATATTCATGTATAAATAGTTATATTTAGCTTTCGGTGTGCGTAAGAATGTAAATGACATGATAATCTCACTCCGGTTTTACCGAGTCCTTCACCAAGTTGCTCGGCCATTTCTTCTTCAGGTAAATGTGTTGTTAAATGCGACATTGTGCAATGAGACTGAACTTCCCATGTCTAAGATTAATAGGGTAAAATTGTATGTGACATTTTTTTCTTTTCAATGTTTGCAATATAAATTGGTTTTATTTTGATTTTAGATTACCAATAAACATCAAATTAGGAATCAAATTAACTTAATTAATGCAACATGCGGTATACAATTAAATCAAATGTGTAACCAATTATAAACACACTCGTCAAATTATCATAACAAACTTCTCGCTCTTTAAGACAGTGGGAATATTATGACGTGTAGAAAATACTTCACACCTTTGAATTTGTGAACAAACACGGAAAACATCTCCGATTTTCTTTATCTTTGATCAGCTGTTCGACCAAAAGGTGCGAAAAACACAGGTAAAAGTGTTGGTGGGACCTTATTTCTAGTTTGACTGTTCCACCTATCAGTGTTCTAGCCATCGGTGGTAGAACAATAGAAATTAAATAGGAATTTGGCAGGGACTGGGTTAGTTGTTCGAGCGATCGGTGGTGTTCCAGCCAACCGAGTTCGAGCTATCAAAGATCTACAGTATGTAACAATTAACATAAAACAATTATTTTGAAAAATAAATTTTAAAACTAGCATATTGTATGTCCATGTGACACAGATGCTGTATGTTAGTTTTTGTGTGTTTTTTTAGTATTGTAAGAAAAATTAAAGCATATCTTGTCATTTACAAGAAAGAAGATTCTTTCTGCATATACTTAAAAACCGGAAAATAATGACAATAAAACTCAACACTGAAGGTTGCTTTCATATCGTTTTTTCATTTTCAACACATTCATGTTTTTATACTGACATAATCTGGATAAGCCATTTGAAATTCATCAAAGATGTAAGCACGACCTTACCGTAGACATTGATATAGCTAAAGCTGAAATATCAATGATTCATCAAGTTTGAAAAGTAATCTTAGACTATATGATATTCTAAGGTGATGGCCATTCTTACTGTTTCTGCATGAGCTGCATCATAAAGAACAGGCATGCATTTTAAGTTGTCTCAAAGACAAAGGAACTGTAGCATTTTTCATGTAAATAGCTTCACCACATCTAATGTTTGACATCCTGAACATTTGGCAGACCGCAACAGAAAAGACAGACATAATAAAACGTTATTTTTATCAAATTAACATATACTGAGACTTACTCATCCTTGGATGATGCATATTTGCCAGAAACATTGGCCCTGGGTGTAAATTTTGTAGAATTTGCCTTATTTCTGGCAGCATAAGACCTGGACGAGGTACATGTATGAACACCACCCACTTCACTGGCCGCACCCTTTGGTGGAACTTTATCAGATGTGTCTGCTGTAAAATAAAAAAAGTAAATAAACAAAATTATCACAGCATGGTTTTAAAATAAATCAGTAATATCACAATTTTATCCCTCTTCTGCTGTCCCCTTATTTATATCAAATCACCTTTAAAGGACTCCATCTCAACTGTTATAACTAAACAATGCTCCTGACATCAAGATAATTGAAACATTCCACAGATCGATCAGAAAAAAAGATTTCTCCTACTTGTCCCCTTGAGTGAAAACACATGTTAAGTTTCATTGATGTAAAGGCTAGTAGCTACTGAGATGTGAGTCTGCTAAAAACAAATTTTCTACGAAAAAGAGGTCAAAACATCTGCCTAAAATAAAAATGTAGTAATATAGTAATTCCCACTTGAGTCCCTTAAATTGTATTGAAAACATATTTTAGTTTCACTGATGTATGACTAGTAGTTGAAGATATGTTTGCATAAAAAACGATGTTAACCACATTTCCATTGTATAAAACTGGCCATAATTCATAAAGGAGGCTAAAACTTCAACCAAAACAACAAAAATCGACACGAGTACAATTGTTCCCCTGTCCTTTGAAAGTTGAGCTAATAACAAAGTTATATTAACCAGTTGTCTAGATTGGATAACAGTGACCTTGTCTTACGACCCTTATGTACAAATAATCAAAACTGTGCTCCATCATGAGGTTCCAAATAATCAAAATGGTCACCATTATGAGGTTCCAAATAATCAAATTGTTCTCCATCATGAGGTACCAAATAATCAAAATGGTCACCATCGTGAGGTTCCAAATAATCAAAATGGTCACCATCGTGAGGTACCAAATAATCAAAATGGTCACCATCGTGAGGTACCAAATAATCAAAATGGTCACCATCGTGAGGTTCCAAATAATCAAAATGGTCACCATCGTGAGGTACCAAATAATCAAAATGGTCACCATTATGGGGTACTAAATAATCAAAATGGTCACAATCGTGAGGTACCAAATAATCAAAATGGTCACTATTATGAGGTACCAAATAAACAAAATGGTCACCATCGTGAAGTACCAAATAATCAAAATGGTCACCATTATGAGGTACCAAATAATCAAAATGGTCACTATTATGAGGTACCAAATAATCAAAATGGTCACTATTATGAGGTACCAAATAATCAAAATGGTCACCATCGTGAGGTACCAAATAATCAAAATGGTCACCATTATGAGGTACCAAATAATCAAAATGGTCACCATCACGAGGTACCAAATAATCAAAATGGACACCATCGTGAGGTACCAAATAATCAAAATGGTCACCATTATGAGGTACCAAATAATCAAAATGGTCACCATCGTGAGGTACCAAATAATCAAAATGGTCACCATTATGAGGTACCAAATAATCAAAATGGTCACCATCACGAGGTACCAAATAATCAAAATGGACACCATCGTGATGTACCAAATAATCAAAATGATAACCATCACGAGGTACCAAATAATCAAAATGGACACCATCGTGAGGTACCAAATAATCAAAATAGTCACCACTGTGAGGTTCAAAATAATCAAAATGGTCACCATCGTGAGGTACCAAATAATCAAAATGGTCACTATCGTGAGGTATTAAATAATCAAAATGGTCACCATCGTGAGGTACCAAATAATCAAAATGGTCACCATTATGAGGTTCCAAATAATCAAATTGTTCTCCATCATGAGTTACCAAATAATCAAAATGGTCACCATCGTGAGGTTCCAAATAATCAAAATGGTCAACATCGTGAGGTACCAAATAATCAAAATGGTCGCCATTATGAGGTACCAAATAATCAAAATGGTCACCATCGTGAGGTACCAAATAATCAAAATGGTCACCTCTTGTGGTACCAAATAATCAAAATGGTCACTATTGTGAGGTTCCAAATAATCAAAATGGTCACCATCATGAGGTACCAATTAATCAAAATGGTCACCATGAGATACCAAATAATCAAAATGGTCACCATCGTGAGGTACCAAATAATCAAAATGGTCACCATCGTGAGGTTCCAAATAATCAAACTGTTCTCCATCATGAGGTACCAAATAATCAAAATGGTCACCATCAAGAGGTTCCAAATAATCAAAATGGTCACCATCGTGAGGTACCAAATAATCAAAATGGTCACCATTATGAGGTACCAAATAATCAAAATGGTCACCATCATGAGACACCAAATAATCAAAATGGTCACCATTATGAGGTTCCAAATAATCAAATTGTTCTCCATCATGAGGTTCCCAATACTCAAAATGGTCACCATCGTGAGGTACCAAATAATCAAAATGGTCACCATTATGAGGTACCAAATAATCAAAATGATCACCATCATGAGGTACCAAATAATCAAAATGTGAGGTACCAAATAATCAAAATGGTCACCATTGTGAGTTCCAAATAATCAAAATGGTCACCATTATGAGGTTCTAAATAATCAAAATGGTCACCATCATGAGGTACCAAAATAATCAAAATGGTCACCATTGTGAGGTACCAAATAATCAAAATGGTCACCATCGTGAGGTTCAAAATAATCAAATTGTTCTCAATCATGAGGTACCAAATAATCAAAATGGTCACCATCACGAGGTTCCAAATAATCAAAATGGTCACCATCGTGAGGTACCAAATAATCAAAATGGTCACCATAATGAAGTACCAAAAAATCAAAATGGTCACCATTATGAGGTACCAAATAATCAAAATGGTCACCATCGTGATGTACCAAATAATCAAAATGATCACCATTATGAGGTACTAAAAAATCAAAATGGTCACCATTGTGAGGTACAAAATAATCAAAATGGTCACCATTGTGAGGTTCCAAATAATCAAA
The DNA here is from genome assembly GCA_029582155.1 of Panopea generosa. NCBI lineage: Eukaryota > Metazoa > Mollusca > Bivalvia > Adapedonta > Hiatellidae > Panopea > Panopea generosa. Next base: position 74,512,678 of record CM055894.1, on the reverse strand, counting down.
ATGGTCACCATTATGAGGTTCCAAATAATCAAATTGTTCTCCATCATGAGGTTCCAAATAATCAAAATGGTCACCATCATGAGGTACCAAAATAATCAAAATGGTCACCATCATGAGGTACCAAATAATCAAAATGGTCACCATCGTGAGGTTCCAAATAATCAAAATGGTCAACATCGTGAGGTACAAAATAATCAAAATGGTCACCATCGTTAGGTACCAAATAATCAAAATGGTCACCATTATGAGGTTCCAAATAATCAAATTGTTCTCCTTCATGAGGTACCAAATAATCAAAATGGTCACCATCGTGAGGTTCAAAATAATCAAAATGGTCAACATCGTGAGGTACCAATTAATCAAAATGGTCACCATTATGAGGTACCAAATAATCAAAATGGTCACCATTATGAGGTACCAAATAATCAAAATGGTCAACATCGTGAGGTACCAAATAATCAAAATGGTCACTATTGTGAGGTTCCAAATAATCAAAATGGTCACCATCGTGAGGTACCAATTAATCAAAATGGTCACCATGAGGTACCATATACATGTGTAATCAAAATGGTCACCATCTTGAGGTACCAAATAATCAAAATGGTCACCATCGTGAGGTTCCAAATAATCAAATTGTTCTCCATCATGAGGTACCAAATAATCAAAAAGGTCACCATCACGAGGTTCCAAATAATCAAAATGGTCACCATCAAGAGGTACCAAATAATCAAAATGGTCACCATTATGAGGTACCAAATAATCAAAATGGTCACCATCATGAGGTACCAAATAATCAAAATGGTCACCATTATGAGGTTCCAAATAATCAAATTGTTCTCCATCATGAGGTACCAAATAATCGAAATGGTCACCAGCATGCAGTTCCCAATAATCAAAATGGTCACCATCGTGAGGTAGCAAATAATCAAAATGGTCACCATCGTGAGGTACCAAATAATCAAAATGGTCAACATCGTGAGGTACCAAATAATCAAAATAGTCACCACTGTGAGGTTCCAAATAATCAAATTGTTCTCCATTGTGAGGTACCAAATAATCAAAATGGTCACCATCAAGAGGTTCCAAATAATCAAAATGGTCACCATCGTGAAGTACCAAATAATTAAAATTGTCACCATCGTGAGGTACCAAATAATCAAAATGGTCACCATCGTGAAGTACCAAATAATCAAAATGATCACTATCGTGAGGTACCAAATAATCAAAATGAAAATGGTCACCATTATGAGGTTTCAAATAAAGAAAATATTCACCACCAGAAGATTAAAAGCTAGTATAAAGTTCCATAGCTGTTATGTGTTATACTTTTACATGCGCAAAGCTCTAAAATAAATATAACAAGACCCATTTTTCTAAACTAAAATATGAATTATAGCTGAAATATGATTTTTAGCTGCATTACCTCTTGTACTGTAGGAAGCATGGAGACCTGTCCCTGAGGAAGCTGTCTGTTTTTCTGTAAAATATATAAATTTGCACATACAGGTAGCGGTATTACTAAATTAAGACACTGCCATTTTGATTCGTAAATGCATGTTTGACATCAATGTTACGGGGTCATGATATGTAATAAAAAAACTTATATGCTAGTTCATGTACCGGTATGCAAGTATCTCGGGGGAGGGTGGACGGGGGGAATAGTCCCGGAATACTCTTTTGATGTTCAATAATTGTATTAAGAATCTATCAAAGTGTCATTTTTAATTATACAAATGTATCCATATCTACTGAATAAAAATATATCTTCCATTTACTTATTGGGACTATTTTTGCAGTGTAGAAAGATGAAGTTATTTGTTCCTGCCAAACCAGTTAGTTTTTTTTTTGGTCAAGGGAGTTAACTCCTCCAATTGATTTTGGTTGCTGTCTTTAACAATTATAAGCAGACTCAGGGACTTAAAAACTAAAGTTGTTAGAACAACTATTCTTGGGTCACCAGTTCCTACACGGGAATTCCCAACAAACTATTAATAGCCATTACTTGTAATTGACTGGACTCGTGTCCAATGCCAGTCTGGTGCACAATTATTCCCTTATTATTAGCTTGTATGAAACTAATGTTGAAACGGTACATTTAAATAATTATTGTGGAAAAGAATTTATATATGTATATTCAAATTCATATAGTCAGTGTGCAATACTAGTATGTCAAATTTTATTATAAATCAATAAAGATTATATTTGGATTTCATTTTGTTTAAAGCATTTTAATAGATGAACTTCACAATTAATAGCAAACCGATTGTCGAAACAATTGTCATAAATAAATGAAAACAGACAGATAGTAAAAAAATACAGCAAATATATAATTATTGATACATTTTATATCAAATACAATAACAAACAAACGTACTGTAAGTTTCCCTTCTTGCACCCATACTTGGGAAGTTATCATAATGTGTGCGTGAAGATCTTGGCGAGTCCGAATCATACTCGTCCTGAGATTTTTCCCGTGGCTTTGGAACGTGTTTGGCATACTACAGAATTAAATATGACCACTTTCAAAACACATAATAATAATGTCTTTACTTTGAGAAAAACTCATCAAGATTATAATATACTATACCGGTATACAATACTTATCTACCATAAGCCCTTCTTTAAAATACAGTACTGATTAACCTTCCAGGATCGAAAGAAAGAGTGATTAGGTTAACTGAGCATCTGTTAGCCCTTGATGGCATAAAAATGTGAAATATGCAATCAATCAATCTTTAAAATATATAGTTTCCAAGTATTCATGTAGTTGAATTTACTGAAAAATCTGGCCTTCTTTAAAATATATTATTGATTAACCTTCCAGGATCCAAAGAAAGAGTGGTTAGGTTAATCATTTTTATGCCATTGAAGGGTAACAGATGATCAGTTAACTGTTAACTGAACATCTGTTAGCCCTCGATGGCATGAAAATGATGCAAAATATTCAATCAATCAATATTTAAAACATATAGTTTCCATGTATAGTTAAAGTGGAAATCTGGCCAAACACCTGGCATTAAAACAGCCAAATATATATAATGCTCATAATGGCAGTCACCCTCTAATTAGCACCCAGGCTTCTCCACAGGCCATTTAGGCCACAGGGGCACCCAAGCAATTGACTATCAGAAATGGTTATTAATGTTTAAATTTCATGTATTAAAACAATGAAAAAATAAGTTTTAAACCCTTCAGATTTAATAATTAAAATACAATTCCTGTGCTCAACTGAAAGGAATGTACGTGTACAGTCAAACATCTATAAGCAATCGCCTCTATTAAGTAGCCACTGGTCTTAAGGAGTTTTTTTCCCATTTATATGCTTTCAGAGGAAATTAACATGCATGCATTACATAACACCCTGTCTTAAAGGGCCACTTTTGCCCCTTCCTTTGACTGGCTACTTAAGACAGGTGTGACTGTACATATACATGTACATGTATATCCATTAAATTTCACTACATGTTAACTTTGAAAATTATCTTGCCGAATTAAAAAAAATGAATGTTTAATAAGAAATACGAACTTCTCTAGCCCTATGACTTTTGCTGCCCTGGTCTCTGGTTGCAGCCTTGCCAGCAGGGTTCAGTGGTGTGCCATGTTCCTTCGTCCACTTCTCACAGAAAGGGATGTGCTGCTTGGCAGCAGGGTGACTGAAACTCCGCCCACACCACTTACACTCAACCTGGGCTGTCAAAGGGCAGACAATTCTTAAAGATTATTACTAATTAGGACAAATTTACAAGACGTTCATGTACCGGGTATGAAGTAATGAGATCCACATTGATAGGCTGTGTAAGCTCAGTCCGACCATCAATCCAGGGATAGGGAGTTTGATTCCCTGACTGCCAGTCTCCATGATGATTGATATACGACATTGCATCTTATTATAATTCTTCTCTCACCGCTGATTGAAGTGGATTAGTTAAGAGTTACTTGTAGAGAAGGGAGTGCATTTTTTGCATTTTGATTATGCAATGGAAATGTAGTCGCCTTGTTAAACACAATTTTTTTACTCTTCAAGGACTGCAACTTCAACTAGTCATGCAAAGATTAACATAAATAGATATTATAATCAATTTCACATTTTATTATTTAAAATTACTTCACTGATTCGCATGATTTAAATCTTTCACACAGCCATCCTTAAATTAACTTAACCATGGAATAAATGTGTATTTGTATAAGGCCATTATAAATTAATTGCTAGATTATCATCTACGCCTGCCCTGTAAGTTTTATGCCGCCCCGACCCTTTTTATTTTCATAAAAAAAAAAAAATTATAAAAAATAATACTAGTATCAAAAATTTAAAAAAAAATAAAAATAAAATCCTCCCGCCCTCCCCCTTTTTAAGAAAAATTTGGATGATAATCTAGCAATTAATTTATTATGGCCTAGATGGATTGATAATGAATGGGTTTTCCAATATACACCATCTTCTGCTGATAGAGCTGATAGAATATTTCCGACACATGGACTCAGAACTACATGTAGTTTACTTCCGAGCTGTATAATCAAGCTTCATCGCACGATGATGAGGTTGAGCTTACCAGTCGTAGAAACATACATTAGAATAGGCAACTAAAAATCAGAACAAGTATAAAAACATCAAGTGTATAATGTATATATACATGTATATTGTTTATTAAACAGTTTTAGCACAAAATTTAAGGTGCAGGAGTGTAATAAACCTGTGACATATTTTTGATATTAACCTAGTGTAATATCACTGCAAATTCATCGTTCAGTGTTTTCCGTATAACTCGGCTCTCGTATATAAAATGGCGAACTACATTTCAACTTCCCTGAATATATAAATGTCAATTTGTCATGGTAAAATTATGTTATTTTAAGAAGTTATGTCATACGACGAATGATGGAAACAAATATGCTGGACTTTTTCTCGTTCTTTACAGACATGATTTGTTAATTAAACGGTAAATGTACCATATTTCTGAGTTGTTTGATAAAAAAATCTATTCATCTATCATTCCTGTTCATTTATTATTGAATTTAATAAACTCCTTCACAAAAATAATAAAATGCTGGCAGAATATATTTTTACCAACTTGTTTAATAAATTCAATAATAAATGAGCAGTTGTGTAAGATTATCAATATAAAGTATACTTATCATTACAGGGTACAAACAAAAACTTACAAACACTATTGTCTTCTTCAAAATTTGTTGTTGTTGTATTGCGTGTAGTTGCCGACTCTTCCCGTGGTTTGCATTTTGCTGCTTTCTTTGCTAGCCTGATATTGCGTAGAAGGTCCTCGTGCGTTTGCCGCCAGTCACCCGTGGTTTGTGGATACTGGTCCTCTTCTGGACTGGCACTATAGTGACCGAAATCAAACTTTGGCTCCTGGTCATCTTCATCACTATCTTCAAACTTGCCACCACGGCGTAATGCACAGCCTGGCTCGTGCGTGGACTATAGGAGAACGAAATTAAAATCAGCTTTATCAACCTAAAATACCTCCTACAAAAACCATTCTACATACATGGATGACATTGGCCAACCTATCTCAACAATGAACTGGCATTAATAAGATCATGTACCATCTGAAGGATTCGCACATAAACTGTGGCCCTGTGACACTATGAATTCATTAAATATAGATACTTGATCAATCATGTGTGGACTCTCAAGAGTGTACTCGGGAGGTACACTTGTGTGATGATTCATTTGAATACAGACCTAGTCTTTCCCAGAACCTTATATCTCCAGAATCAGGTCTATTAACCACCAATGAGAAAGCAGGGAATTCTATGCAACTGAATGCTTACTAAACTGTGATGTCATCAAACTTTCAGTTGAAGCAATTGACCGATCAATGTGCCAAATGCGGCTTTCCCAACATTGCTTTTTAACAGACCCATTGCAGAGAGCAGAGTTTGTTGTACAGATTAAGTATAGATCTCACAGTTGTGACCTCTGGTCCCACCTCCTGACCTAGACTTGGAGATATGGATCTGGGAGTCAGTCGCAATACATGTACATCATCTTGTCAACATAGGTGTCACAGCTTATATAATAATTATATAATGTAAGTTGTGACTATATACTTTCCGTGGATCCTCTTATGGCATTGGTACTGTAAAAAAAACACTCAGGACAAGAAATGATTTAAAGCCCGAGCTAGATAAACACAACGGCTCTCCCCGTTACAATGTATTCATTGAATGCACATGCATGAAAGAGAAGTAGCGAGAAGTAAGCTTGACCCAAGAGAAGCGTAAAAACCAAATGGTTTTAAATGCAGTGCTGTTTTTGCAAATTACGGTTCCATTGTCATAAAAAAATATTGACAATAAAAATGTTGTGCTCACAAAAAAAATGAGGCGGACGGGGATGAAAATCTAGGAAATAATTTATTTTGGCCTCTCATATAATCACACTGCAGTATCGCTGATACATACCAACTGACTGAAGGGCATTCGCTTTTCACAGTAAGTACATTTGAACAGCCTGCTGTCCATATCATCTGTAATGGAAATAAGATCAATAAAATATATCACTACTGAAAGATATTGTCACGAAAAACAGCTTGTAACTTTTCCCAAAAACAAATTATGGCACTGAGCGCTTGAATCCATTGAAACTGGGGTGGTCTTCTGCATGAACATATGTATGCACTATGTCAAGGACCACCAAGACTATGTACATGCGGGTCTATTAGAACTTGGTCTATCACAGTCTTCATGTTTGATACACTAAAGGAACACAAACAAATATCTATTCAAATATTTAGTTTTTGAAACATTCACATGCAAGTGGTTCAATTAACAAAATAATGAACAAATAAATAATAAAAACAAAGAACCCAAGTAACTAAAATGCACAAACCATTGAACGTGAATAGTAACCAGGGAAGAAATAATGCTTGGTAATAGATTTATAAGATGTGTAAAAATACAATGCTTTTTGATGTACATATATTTGTCCATTACATCACGATGGCGTCTACTTGAGACAGTATTCTAAGAGCTGCCACACTTGAGTATCATGCTGCAGATACATGGAATGATACCTCATATAGTCACATTATACTGACTGACCAGACTAGAACTACCCTCTAAATACTGAGCACCAAGCAAGGACACTTCTAGTACCATTTTTCAAGTATTTAGTATACATGTCCCGGCCGGGGATCAAATCCATGACCCTCCGGATGCGATGTGGACGCCCTAAGGAAACAGTGTACATGTATATTATTCCTGGATAATACCGGTACCTACCATCATCCGAGGCATACTGAGTGGTGTCATTATCTGTAAACATGTAGTAGTTATCCTTGTTACTGAAGCTTGTCTGGGACCTGAAGGTACGCGGCGTAAACTGGTACTCACGATTCAGACCATTTGGCCCCTGTTCATTTGCCACGTTACGTTTACGAGGACGTGGTCGTGGTACTCCTTCAGCACTCAGAGTACTGAATGTTCCTGGCAGAGATAATCATTAACAAAACCAAGAAATTAATAAAGATACAACACTCAACAACGTCATTAGTGTTAGAGTTTGAGTACAAATGAAATCAGTTTTGAAAGGAAAGGAAAAGGAAAGATGATTGGCTATTTTTTACACCCTGCCATAGACTGATAGAGTTGTAATCAAATCAGTTTTGAGTGGAAAGCAAAGAAGAAAGACAGTTGGCTATTATTAATAATCTAAGACCCTGCCAGTCTGCCATAGACTGATAGAGTACAACTGAAATCATTTCTGAGTTGAAAACGAAATACTGGTCTTCAGCTTTTTGAACTTATTTATTTTACATCGATTGTGAAACAAATTCTTACAACTTAATACAAATCACACTTGAAGTCTTCCTGGGTAGAACCAGTACTAAGCACATGTGGATAAAGTGCCTCGCTTATGAATACTACACATGGCCGTGGTGGGGAATCAAATCCATGACCCTCCAGTCTTAGGTCCGATGCTCTACCACAGGCTCATGTGCTTCAGCAAATGACAAATTGCCAGTAACACCCCTCATCAACTATTGCCGTCACCTAGAAAATTACATTGCAGTAGCTTTTAAAATTTACTCTCAATTTGGTCTCATTTTACAAGAAATGACCTGGTCTGACAGTTACCAGTATTTACAACTAATATGATACTTGTAATGTACAACATACCAGTATAGCAAACTAATTGTTTAGGAATCAGCAAACAACCACACTAACAGCTCTATAAGTCTATTAACCAAACTATCATGGGATAGCTGCATCGCAAATTAATCACGCTTAAAATTCTCCAGTTTCATCAAATGGTGATAACATGACCCCCCGATTTCAAAGTGTGAGGTAAAAATGGCTACAGTAAGTTTGATGATTAGTTAAAAATTGAGTATCTCATGCAGGGTAAAACTAAAAATTAAAATAAACTGCAAAGAAAAACAACAAACAAACAAACAAATTTCAACATAATTAATTCAAGTTATTTGATATTTTGTTTAAAATTTGTATCTTATATGAAAACAGATGTGCTATCTGGTCTCATGATGAAATGCCTTCAATATTACAAGTAAATGAATTTTTCACCTCTATTGGACCTCAGTAAGAAAGTACATGTACATGTATGTACAGTATGTAGAAAATATATAAATATACATGTATATACATCATATCATTTTTTATGTAAAAGCCAGACCTGATCAGCTTCAGATAGTTGGTAGCACATCTGACTATCAATCCAGGAGATGGAGGTTTGAATCCCAGCCCAGCAACAGTCTCTCTGATCATGTATCTCTCACTGCTGATTCAAGTGAGAGAGTTATCAGATCAGTTACTTGCAGAGATAGGGTGTGCTTGAGTACTGGTTAACCTACCAGAATCCCAGGAAACATAAAAAATATGCTAAATATTCAATCAATCAATTAATCATATTAATGTTAATGTACAGTCAAACCTGTGTAAGCAGTCACCTCTATTAAGCAGCCATTTGTCTTAAGCAACCATATTTTCTATTCCCCATTTCTATGCTTTCAGAGTAAATCAACCTGTATTAAGCAACAACCTATCTTAAAAGGCCAATTTTGCTCCTTCCCTTGACTAGCTGCTTAAGACAGGTTTGACTGTATTACCACTCTGTTTTTTTATTTCATATATGTTATTTAATGATACACTCCTTTTGAAATTAAGGGTCCTCAATATATTTTTAAACTTATTAATATAATGTATCATACATAAATTTTCAGTGCTTTTCATATTGATACATAATCAAATTAATATACCAACCTTGCTGGTAAAAATCTGCAAATGGATCAGAGCCATCGAAAAAGGAGGAGAACTCATATGGTCCCCCGAAAAATGCATTAAAACTGGTTCCAAGGTCATCCACAAATGACTGGAAGGCGTAAGAGAAGTTGGACTTTGGACGCGTACTTGGAGTTGGTGGAATATCATAATACTGGTCCTCATCGTCCATATCATTCCAGTTACGAGACCATGGTTTTGATCTCGTCGGTGCTGATTTTTGTTTTGGCACCTTCTTTCTCCTTCGACCTGCCTTAGTATCTTGCTTTTCCCTTCCTTCATCTGCAAAGTGTCCGAAAGTTGAGCTACTGTACGTATTCTCAGAATGCTGTCCAAACTTTCTAGACCAGGATGTCCCTGCATCAGCATCACTGGTTGACCTGAATTCACTTTTATAAGTACCAGATGGCTCAGGCCTTTCTGTTGGCCTCGGACGATTCAAGTCTCTCTCGTGTATCTCTCGCCGATCCTGACTCTTCAGATGCTCATAAGCTGCAGAGATCTCCTTAAACTTCTCTTCTGCTCCATCTGCATTGTTCTTATCTGGATGCCACTGTTTAGCAAGGCTTCTATACGCTTTCTTTATATCAGTTTCAGTGGCTCCCACCTTTAACCCTAAAGTTGTGAAGTGATTTTTGGTCATGACTGTTAATGTCAAGTAGATGAAATTTCAATAAAACATTCGTATATTTTTGTTGTTGTCAACCTTTTACAGAATCTTGTCAATTTCAGGAGGTTTCGGCACTTCTCTTCCATCAGACATAGTTACAGGTTGACGAAACTGTGAATCAGATGTGAATTTGCTGTTGTTGGTTTTTTTATTTCAGTTCCATGAAATGCACACATTAATGCATTACAGCAACATTTCAAAGGATTTTCACAGTTACTGCTTTTGTTTAAGAAGTAATTGTTATGTTAAAGGGCTTGTGTTGCGTTGATCTCGACTCAGTGACTTTTTAGTTCAGCTACCTGAAGATATAAACAATAAAAATTTAGATAAAAAATACACACATACATAACAATAGCACGACTTACCCAATTGCCAATACTACCAATAAATGCCCATCATGGCCAAAACAGAATCTTCTGACATTTCCAAATATTTAAGTGTATCAATATTTAAGTCCATATTCCTCAGTGCTTTTTTCACAGAAGTTGCGACAAAGCACTAAAATGAAATGAGGGGAAAAGATTTTTAAAAATTTTAGAGGAAAATCTCAATTTTCAAACTTTAAGAGATATCGGTAATATTTTTATCAGACTGCTAAATACCCAGTTTATCTCAGTCCATAATACCTCCCAACTCAGGTCTGCTCAACCACAATGAAAATGCAGGGAATTCTATGCCTGTCCAACGATTCATAGAACTTTAACGCTTATCAAAACATTGTTCAACTTTCACTGAAGCAACTGACATATCAACATGCTCATATCTCTTTGTAACAGACATAAGAAGAATATAAGAATCTTACATGGGTTTGAATTTCGGATAGAAAATTCCATCTTTCGGGATGGAATTTTCTATCTGAACCGAAAAAGCCATGAATGATTCTTTTTCTTTCATACTGAACATATTAAATAATTATTTTAACTTAATTTATAATTATAGATTTTACAACGACCGCTTTAAAGACATGTAATTATATGATTTACATCATAAATTTTATACGTTACATTATCTAGATGGTTCTAACGTCACAGCGCGGTATTTTATCTCAGCCCTTGGGTGAGATAGAAACATCTAACCCTGGTAAAAATGCAGATATACTCATCCGGTGTGCAAGTAAAGGTCTATAAACATGATCAGCTGATAACATGATTAACAGTGTACCATTGCGCTGTAGCCCCTTTAAAACACAAATGGTACACTTTTAATGACAGCCTGGGTCGCATAGACACAATACAAACACTACCCAACTTACGTATAGAAATACCCAGACCATCACATCAGATGTCGTGTTTAGGTTATCACTTTAATTTTCATTATTGATCAAATCGGGTGCTGGACGAAGCGTACCACTGTCTTTCCGTACCACTGCCTTTACGTACCATTTCAGGACGAAGCGTACCACATATATATAATATAGTAGTAAATACCTGGTGGGACGCTCGATAATACGTTGTCAACTAGGTGTGAATAACAAGTATCATTTGCTCAAGTCAGTGGTAAATTAAAGCAATCTGACAAAAAGAAAGTAGTAATGGGTATTATCAGGTTAATTAATCATGATTAATTGTAAAAGCAGTACAATATAGTAATTGTATATTTGGTAATATAGAACGAGAAAACATATAGATGTGTGATCCCTGCAGTAAAAATATAAATAAATTATACTAGACCTTTTCAAAATTTAATTTATTATTATTCTCGCTTTATTTTCGCTATATTGCAGTACTTATCGATGCAAATTAGACGAGATGAACATTAGATAAAAAAAAAAAACATAATACACATTTGAACAGTTTAACAAACAATACATTAATATTATTAAATTTTCCCTATATAATCTATATGTGGTACGCTTCATCCTAGAAACTGGTACGCTTCGTCCTGGTACGGTAAGGCAGTGGTACGCTTCGTCCGACATTCATCAAATCAATCCAGCTTTTCTTATGAGATATGTTAATTATTCCCGAAGTGAATATTCATATGTATAAATGGAAATTAATTAAATGTCAGACGGGTTACCATGTAACTATCAATAAAAAAGTACACGCTGATATAAAAAAATACATGTATACCAGTACACTTGTACCTGTAATATGTTGAAAAAACTTGTTGCATGAAGTGTAAACAAGCAAATCAAACCCTTTTAATGTTGGTTGTCACGTTGTACCAATCATATAATGTCTTTGCTTTCACAAACATCTCATCATTTATCAATAATGTTTTATATCTTGTTTGCACGTATAATATACAACAATTTACATGGAGATTACCTCAGTTTGCAAAATAAAGAACTTGTTTTGTTTTTACCCCACCCACATCGTATCAGCACCGATTTGTCACATTTTCGAACATTTCGTACAACAAATAATGATCGAAAGGTCACTACTGAAACAAGAAGTAGGTAACTGTATACAGCTTAACAATTGAAATAAGTTTACAAATAAATCAATACCTAAAACTGCGTTTTTGTTTAGTTTGAAATGGCCGTCCTTCGCTCTATAACAACGGCAACGGTAAAAGGAAAGGGTTCCGTATAAGGTTTGTGTACTTGTGATTTCAATCGTACTCAATAGCTTTCGACCACAAATTTATCTTCATACTATTTGCCTGCCTGCCTGCCTGCCTGCCTGCCCGCCCGCCCGTCCGTCCGTCCGTCCGTCCGTCCGTCCGTCCGTCCGTCTGTCTGTCTGTCTGTCTGTCTGTCTGTTAATTCTCGTGTTGTCTGGTGAAGAATATTAAAATTCAACAAGCTCAAAGTAAATATAAAATCAGGTTAGATTAGTTTAAATATATTTCATTGCCAATAATTTTACACATATATTACAAGCATATGTACTCGGCACATTGGAAGAAATAACGCAAACGGGTCTGGCCACAGGTGCTCACCACAATAGACAATTCCCTTGAATCGATGATATGCATTATTTCTCGATGACTTTGTCACATTTGATGATATTAAATGAAAATGTATATATGTTAAAATGTTACAGACACACGGATTTTCAAGGGCCAACGGAGGTGCTCGATATGATCTTGTTGGTTTTTTTTGTAAATAATTGTTCAAAGCCGTTGACATTGAAAGAAAAAATATGTGCGTCTTCTGTATCGTATCCACCTTCGCACATGATCATGTACATGGTTTCCCACATATTTGACTGGAACAGTATCGAATACTATATTTGGTAATCTAAGTTGCCAACTGAGAATAAAATTGCTTCTGTTTTATTAGGATTAAAATCAACTAGCCATTGTTTTGACCATAAAAGATCCATGTGGAGATCGTGATTTTTAAAAGGTATTTTCTAATGTAGAGCACCCTAACAAAGTGTCATCTGAAAAAAGTCGTGTTAAGCTTAAAAGATTATCCGCAATGTCGTTCAGTATTATCATAAACTTAAACTGAATAAAAATGGACCGATCACAGAGCCTTGGGGAATACCAGCACACATGTGTTCTGATCCAGATAAAGACGTACCAACGAAAACCTGTTGACTTTTTTATCTAAACAATTTTGTACATGTATCAAATTTGAAATGTTTCCTTCAGTATTTTTTAGTCTGTTTAAGTTTGAAAATCGAATTAGCTCATAAACAACATTTCAATACTTACAGTTTAGTGTGAGGGATGACGCCGACAGCAACCTTAAACTCACCAAAGTCTTCCACCAACACAACATATTTTGGTAGGGCATTTCACTGAACAACAGCTCAAAGAAAATAAATATTTTTAGTGGAAAGTTCTGTATGATTTGTCTAAAGATTATTGAGTAACATATTTTGAGATTCTGTTGTTTCTTTGGATGTAGGCTGTATTGGAATGGCCACTTAAGGCCGTGAACTATCTTGAACAATGGACACTTGTGATAAGCGTGCATCTGAACGACGTTGTTCAAACGACCTCAAACCTAACTTATAAAGCATTTAAACCGAAAATCATTCAATGACCACCGGGCCGCTCGGCGTTGAACCGTTTCCAGTTTGTCATTGTTATTTTTGGCATGCGGGTCCCATACAGAATTAGCATTATACTCCAGTCGGGGGCGTACCCGTATGCCCTTACATTGGGAACGTTCATCCTGATTTTCATTTTATCATAGCTACCGAGCACTGCTTATCGGTTAAAGCTACAACTAGTCGGACATGGGATTCATTCATTCATCCCCTCAACCACACACACCCTCAATCACTCACCCACTCACACATACACCTCAATCAATCTCTCACTCACTTAACCACCCTTCCATTCACCCACCAACCTCAATAAATCGCCCAAGGAAATTGTTCTTTTTTTCTTTGTGTTTAAATTGCAATATATAATGAGAATAATATCACCCAGATTTTAAAATATATGCACTTATCTTGTTTCATATAGCCTACTTTTGTAGTTAACACCTACAGTTGAGCGAGGGCAACAGACCGTTATTGAGTATAAGATATATATGAATATCATAATACATTTTTTGGAAATATGTGCTCTATTTTGGTATAACATAAATGGCCACATTGTACATATATTCACATGTAACAGAACTATATATATATATCGTGTACGGAGAGTCTCTTAAATTGTAATGTGTCGCCACTGTCCGTCCATCCGTCCGTTCGCAATGCTTCCACTCAATAGCTTTAGTTCAATAGGTCAATGTATAGAACAAAATCGTTTTCGCACAATCCTAGTAACGTATTTGGCACATATTGCTCAGCACTTAGCTGTGTGTTTACCCGTTCATGGGGAGTCATTTGGAAAATCATCAATCGAATTCATACACCATGAAACGCCTGTAATAATCAGAGAAAGTTAGGATAACTGTGTTACATTTCACTATGCAGGTTGATAGATTTAGTTCCCTTTAATCGCCATATGGTTGTGTGTTTCCATGCTTACCATTGATTTTCCATTCTGTTTTTATAGCGAATGAAACATTTTTAAAAGTTTAACATTTACAAAAAGACCAAAATCAAAGAAGGAACAATTAAAACGTATTGTTGGTTGACAGCTGCAGTGTCAAAATATCATTAGAAAATTAAGGGTCATGTTTCTTCCAAGAGATTTTTGTTCTTTTCAGCGTGTAGGCCTAAACTGTTGACAAAGTGAAAGTGAATATCATACATAATGTATTCACTTTCCGAATATCATTGTTTTTTTAATATCACAATCAAAACATGACAATGCTTTCAAAATATTTCCAAATACACCAATAATGCATTTCAAATCACAAAATGAGCATCAGAATAAGAAAAATACAATTCTTAATAAGAATGATTGTTTATCACCGCCATTATGCGACAATCCCGTCCCCATCTCCACTGGAATACTTCCTTTTCCTTAAAGCTGAGTACATTTTATTATACAGGGTATGCAGGTATGTCATGCTGTCTAGTTTCTTGCCTGCTCGACATTTTCCTTATTCGCTTAGTGTTTTATTTATTTATTTTACTTCAAATGTGAAACAAGTTATAAATAACAACTGATATAAATAACAATCGAAGTCTTCCTGGGTAGAAACAGAATGTTAAGCATAAAAGCATAAAGTGTCTTGCTCAAAGAACACTACACACTGCAGTGGCGGAGTATCAAATACACGACCCCATGTCATGGGTCCGATGCCATAAGACTTAGACCACGCGACTCCGTTAATCTGGCCGCTAACCATGTACTCATATAGGGGAGAATATAATATATATGTCAATCGGAACATCGCTCGGCCATTTCCGTCATCGTTTACGGTAATGGCCGAGCGATTTCTCGATTGATATATGTCTGCTCTGCAGCAGTTAAAGTGATTGGCAAGACATCACGTTTTTCTGTTCCGGCAAGCAAATACAATGTACCTATCTAATTATTTAGTTTGCGTGTTTCGGAGAACATATATAATCGCTTGCTATCCCCTTATATTATATAAGTATATATACAATGTAAATCGATTTCATGGAAAATTGGTACATGTTTTATTTGTAAAAAACGAAATATTTAAAGTAAACTTCGTATGATTTTATGAGAGAAATTATATCTCTCAGTCTCTTGAAACTCTTCAAAGAGTGACATAGTGTATGGTTTTGTTGTTTTATTATTGCATGTGATTATATTGTATGTACTATGATAAGAGTTTAATTAAATATTAATATATAATATATACCATTTGATCATTGCAAGAAAAACATATGTCTGTGTATCTACTCGTCCGTCTGTCCGGTAATTGAAGTCATTCTACTTGGTTTAGAATAGAATTTATACAGCTATATCCTCCGACTATATTTTGTTTTGTATTCGTGTGTAACTATAGAATACTTCATGTTTCGCAATATAACAAATGCAAATTGTGTACATGTCCACTCTTGGGTAGAATTTATCAAAATGGTACACGACACCATTACGGCAGATTGGAGTTGGTTTGATAGTTACATAGTCATGTTTCGTCTTTCGGTAATTGCCTTGAAATAATCCATAACCTTAACCCCCAATGTGGTTGGAGGGGCCGGAATATACCCCCACCCCATAATTGAAAAGCTCCTACGCCCATATGTGACCCTGTTTCTTTGTAAAACTTTGATACATTTGATAGGTAAACCGACTTATTATGCCACAGCGTTGGTAAAGTGAGTATAAAACCCTGTTCCACGCTCAACTCAAGATTTCATGCTCAACTCAAGTTTCATGCTCAATTCAAGACTTCATGCTCAACTAAAAAACGAATGTACTCATTATAAGTGTATATATATAAGTGTAAATACCTGGAACTCTCTACCTCAAATATGCATGAATATTTTCAAATTCGAGGCCGAGGCAAGTATTTGCGCTTATACGAATCTTAGATTCTAATGTTTTCAGTACGATTTTGAGTTGAGCATGAAAAACGTTTTATAACCTCGGGGTCCGGGGCTGGTTATTTTAAATGAAAACATATCGCCCCATTCATGCAAAGAGGTACAAATTAAGTGCCTTCTTATTTAATATACACATGGTAGCTTTTAAGTATCAAAATATGCTTAAATATGTACAAAAAAATCCGTTGTCAACAATTTAAACAACATCAACAACAATAAATATGAAGACAAAAAAAAAACATCCCTGTCAAATTTATATATGGAATCAGCACACGCGTAATAACCTATCGAGTGATACTTCTCTTTACGAATGTATTTCAAATAAACCAAAATTCTAACAAAATGCACAAAAGATTGCCCTGGTTGTTTAACGATAATGCGAGGCCGGTGCGCTTCTTTGAAGATTTGTTATGGTCGTTTTGACAATACCGTGTCATAGTTTGATGTTTATAGCGGGCGATTAAAGGGATTATTTACAGGGCGATGTTAACCACATTGGGTTTGGCATTAACACGTTTCACAAGGCATCTTTGGCCCGAGTTTCTGTCATGTTTACCTTTATGCTTGTAAACTTATGATGTCCGTTTAAATATTCAAATGGCCATTTTCATCATATGCTTCATTTGAGTCAATTTCTGGAGCAAATGTGAAAGTCGCCACTTATAACTGCTAAACTGAAAATTTGCATCCATAAATCTATCAAAATTCATCGAAGATGGTATCAAAATAACAAAACTTCAAAGACGGACCGGCAACTCTTAATAAAAAAGGGAGTTCTAAAGCTGATACCTAATTATGATCCCCTCTAACGCGCTCACTAAAAAGGCCTCTTCACATTCCCTAATCAAGATTTATAGTCGGAAGTTCTCGCCTTTTTAAGTACAATGTAATGCAACTGGCTTGCACTAAGAAATAACATTTATGATAATTTAGACTCTGTTTCACTTTTCACTGTCTCGCATGTTAAAAGTTTATAAATATATGTACAGGAGACAATGGTCTCGCCTGACCTTTCATGGGATGTCGTCTTGTTTCCTTCACCGATCTCGGCGGATTCTTTGATATTGTTTTTAAAAATGTATGTTTAAGTACATGTAACTGAATGCTCAATAAAATTATACAAGGACAACTGTTCAATAACATAATTTTGGTTTAAACATATTTCTATTTCGTATGTTACAACAGTACAATATATTTGTATACAATATGAAAATGCTCCGAACGAAATATTAGATCTTATAGAGGTCTTATCTAAAACTTGAAGTGAAATTTGTTAACATAAAACTAGCGATAAGTTACTTTATGAATATGTTTAAAATGTGGTATGACTATAAGCTACAACAAAGTGATTGAAAATGAAAATAAGAAATTATATCATAACATAAAACATAATTATTTGTCCCCCTCCCCCGATCTATTATGTAAACTCACACACAATCGTCAAAACCATGCCAATATAATAAACCACTTCTTCGTTCAGAGAAAATAACACTCCAGAATTATAATCTTTGTTTTTTCGTATTTATAAAAAAACTTGAATAAATCCCGATCATAAATACCAGAGTTTGTTTTGTTTTAAAATTATATGTATCCAATAGTGGTAAAATAAATTGTCGGATTTGCTGAGTCTTGAGAGGCAACTGAGACCACTCGGCCGCTGATGACCATTATAAATAGAACATAATGGTTGGGTTCAGTTAACCATCAGTTTTATTTCACTAAGGATCCTCCGTGGCCGAGTAGTCGTCTCAAGATCACTTACCTCTCGCCGCTTCTTAAGGGAGTAGGTTCGAGTCCCGCTCGCTCCAAAAACTTTATTTGAGAAAGTTTCCAGTTACTTGCGGAAGGACGGTGGTTTAGAACACTCAGTCTGATTCAGTCTGAGGTCTTCCTTCACCAGTAAAACTGGATATGCCATATATAACCTATATATATATATATATCACTTAAGTGGCATGTCCAGAAGTGGTGAGGCCACGTGTGCGTGTGTCAACTTCAGCGTTCAAGAGTGAAATTTAGTTAATATTTTATTGAAACGAACATTTTTTTATGATTAAAAACAGCAAAATTCACCGGCGTAGTTCCGGTCTGCACATTAGTTTCAAGCAAAAAAAGGCTTAGTTAACTGATATCTTTTACATAACACAAAAAATACTCACATCCATCACTTGAGAATGCACCATCGGCCATTTATGTTTTAAACAAAGAAAAAAAAAGCTTTGAAACATTTTAATAAAAAGTTCAGATTAAAACATTGAAATGCATGACTATAATTCATTAAAAAGCATAGAATAAGTAAATAGAATACAATAAAATAAATAGATATGACAATACAAATAGAATATAATAAAATAAATAGATATGACAATATAAATAGAATATAAGATAAATAGATATGACAATATCTCTACGTCGATAAAACGTCGTATTTCATGCAATATTTCCTATGCCCGGTAGATGTAACACAGCCTTGTGGCAACCTTACGGTAACAAAAACCCTTAGTAATTGTTACACCAAGGGTTGACCAATTGTTACATTACGCAACCATTAGTGTAACAAAATCAGTTTGTGTTACACTAGTGGGTTGACACCGCAACCCTTAGTGTAACAAACATATTTTGTTACACTAGGGGCGATATGTGGCATATTGTTGCAATCTGTAACACAATTTAAGCAATCATCTTCTCTATAATATCCCTGCATATTATGGCAAATTACACAATTTATACAGCTTATCTGTTTAATACTGATACGTATTGTTTATACAACCGCCTTAAAATGGGGGGGGGGGGTGGGTGGGGTGGGGTGTTGAGGGGAATATAGTGCTACCAATGTCCGTCCGTCGTACTGTTCGTCCTTTCGTCCGTCCGTCCGTACGTCATACTTTTCGGGTCAATGTCAATGTCATTAAGGGTTGCGGTTATAAATAACCCTGAGTGTAGCAAAAATATACCTATCCCCAGAATAATATTTTCTCCAATAAATTTCATCCACATAAAATTCATTTTGTTACAATAAGAGTTGCAGTTATCAATAACCTTTAGTGTAACAACATTTATTTTGTTACTTATTTTCTTACACTAAGGGTTGCGGTTATATATAACCCTTAGTGTAACAAAACTATACTTATCGTCGAAATACAAGTTTCTCATCACTTCACATCCACATAAAACTTGCATATTTTGTTACACTAAGGGTTGCGGTTATCAGCTTATCAATTGTGTAATAAAAAGAAAAAAAAGCCAAATAAAAGTTGTTTTAAAGTGTCTGGAAAACAACCACATATTTTTTCAACTGTTTTTCAACTGTCCAAAAAATTAATAACCCTAAACCCTACACACTTAACTACCCATACTTGTGTGCGGACGGACGAACGTGGGCAACACTATATGCCCCCATTTCATAGCAGGGATAAATGGATTTCTAGTTGAAAACTTTTGTTACACTAAGTGAACCTGTTTTATAATCAAATGTCAATACATGTACCAAAATACGCATTGTGTTACAATTGTTACACTAAGGGTTTTTGTTACACTAACGATTGCCACACAACTTTTAGAGGAATTTACTTGAAAATGAAAAAAGTGACACTAATGCAGGATATACCAAATTATGAAGTAACATCAAAAGTACACAATCAAATAACACACACAGACAATAATTACTGTAGGATATGGATAATTATTTATATATACACTCGTGCTAAATATATATTGCGCTTTTATATATCTTCATTTGTTGCGTGTTCATATCTCTTGAGTATACTATATATGTATAAATTAATTGTAATAACATGCTATTGAAGCAAGTTTTGGGGAAGTACAACATTTTATACAGTACTACGAACAAACACGCACGTCACACGACATTTATTTGCTTTATCATGCAATTCATTATTTTTGAGCATTTTTTGTTTTCTCCCAAACTTTCAGCAACCATTGTTTCCTTATTACAGGAAATCTCCTTTTCTGAGGGAAGTTAATGGACATTTGGATCACCGAAGGTCAGTAATGCTTTTTACGTGAACTGAATATGATTCTCCTTGGAACTGACCAGAGTTGCGGTTGTCTAGTGGTTAGCATGCTTGCTCCAAGACCCGGAGCTCCCTAAATCGATTCCCGATTGAGTTTTGTCAAGGGGTTTCCAAAACACACTCCAACAGTGCTTTATTCGGGCAAGGTGATGTGAAAGTCTGAAATCCTTCGGAGGGTATTTAAAGCAGTTAACTCGTGTACAGGGAGAGTCTGATGAGGTCATTTTCAAAGCGAATGCAGTCAATGATCCTGTGGCCAGCTTTGTTTTAGCTGTTCGAGGCTGTAAGTTGGCTTCTTGATGTGCGTGATGCCCACATGCCAAATGACGTTGCATTTTAAATAATTAAGATCAAGATGATGCATGAATATGATTATGATTATGATTATACAAACATTAATTAACACACAAAACACTTTTAGGGGAGTATCTTAAAATGGGTGGAGCCATGGCAGTCACCTTGAAATAATATGCAACATATCTAGTTTTTTCCACTCTTAGTTTCAGTGATTCTTTTCAATTGTCCCTACACAAGCGTATAAACCATAGTTTTCGTAATGGGTCACATGGGCAACAAAAGTACAAAATTTCAATGAAATTGGTTCATTGGTTTTGGAGAAAATGTGGATGGACATTCCAAAATCTTAAAAGGAAGGGACACATTGAGAAGACGATATCAATAAAAAATACATACCTGGTAGGGAACTGCGTCCATATGCTGCATACAAAGTATCAACAAAACACACATACCTGATAGGGAACTGCGTCCATATGCTGCATGCAATGTATCAACAAAACACATATACCTGGTAGGGTATTGCGTCCATGATTATGCTGCATACAAAGTATCAACAAAACACATATACCTGGTAGGGTATTGCGTCCATAATTATGCTGCATACAAAGTATCAACAAAACAAACATACCTGGTAGGGAACTGCGTCCATATGTTGCATGCAAAGAATCAACAAAACACAAATACCTGGTAGGGACTGCGTCCATATGCTGTATACAAAGAATCAACAAAACACACATACCTGACAAGGAACTGCGTCCATAAGCTGCATACACAGAATCAACAACAAACATATACCTGGTAGGGTATTTCGTCCATAATTATGCTGCATACAAAGTATCAACAAAACAAACATACCTGATAGGCAACTGCGTTCATATGCTGCATACAAAGTATCAACAAAACACACATACCTGACAGTGAACTGCGTCCATATGTTGCATACAAAGTATCAACAAAACACATATACCTGGTAGGGTATTGCGTCCATAATTATGCTGCATACAAAGTATCAACAAAACACACATACCTGATAGAGAACTGCGTCCATATACTGTATACAAAGTATCAACAAAACACACATACCTGATAGAAAACTGCGTCCATATACTGCATACAAAGTATCAACAAAACACACATACCTGGTAGGGTATTGCGTCCATATGCTGCATACCAAGTATCAACAACAAAACACACATACCTGGTAGGGTATTGCGTCCATATGCTGCATACAAAGTATCAACAAAACACACATACCTGGTAGGGTATTGCGTCCATATGCTGCATACCAAGTATCAACAACAAAACACACATACCTGGTAGGGTATTGCGTCCATATACTGCATACAAAGTATCAACAAAACACACATACTTGGTAGGGTATTGCGTCCATATGCTGCATACAAAGTATCAACAAAACAAACATACCTTATAGAGAACTGCGTCCATATACTGCATACAAAGTATCAACAAAAGCACACATACCTGGTAGGGAACCGCGTCCATACGTTGCATGCAAAGTATCAACAAAACACACGTATCTGATAGGGAACTGCGTCCATATGCTGCATGCAAAGAATCAACAAAACACACACACCTGATATGGAACTGCGTCCATATGCTGCATACAAAGAATCAACAAAACACACATACCTGGTAGGGACTGCATCCATATTTTGCATATAAAGTATCAACAAAACACACATACTTGGAAGGGAAAGCATCCATATGTTGCATACAAAGAATCAACAAAACACACATATCTGATTGAGAACTGCGTCCATATGTTGCATGCAAAGTATCAACAAAACACACATATCTGATTGAGAACTGCGACCATATGCTGCATCCAAAGAATCAACAAAACACACATACCTGATATGAAACTGCGTCCATACGTTGCATGCAAAGAATCAACAAAACACACATACCTGATATGAAACTGCGTCCATATGCTGCATGCAAAGAATCAACACACATACCTGATATGAAACTGCGTCCATATGCTGCATGCAAAGAATCAACAAAACACACATACCTGATATGAAACTGCGTCCATACGTTGCATGCAAAGAATCAACAAAACACACATACTTGATATGAAACTGCGTCCATAAGCTGCATGCAAAGAATCAACACACATACCTGATATGAAACTGCATCCATATGCTGCATGCAAAGAAACAACAAAACACACATACCTGATATGAAACTGGTCCATACGTTGCATGCAAAGAATCAACAAAATACACATACCTGATATGAAACTGCGTCCATATGCTGCATGCAAAGAATAAAAAAAAACACACATACCTGATATGAAACTGCGTGCATATGCTGCATGCAAAGAATCAGCAAAACACACACACCTGGTAGGGACTGCATCTATATCTTGCATACAAAGAATCAACAAAACACAAATACCTGATAGGGAACTGCGTCCGTATGCTGCATGCAAAGAATCAACAAAACACACATACCAGGTAGGGACTGCATCCATATGTTGCATGCAAAGTATCAACAAAACACAAATATCTGATAGGGAACTGCGTCCATACGTTGCATGCAAAGTATCAACAAAAAACACATACCTGATTGGGAACTTCGTCTATATGTTGCATGCAAAGTATCAACAAAACACACATACCTGATAGGGAACTGCGTCCATATGCTGCATGCAAAGAATCAACAAAACACACATACCTGGTAGGGACTGCATCCATATGTTTCATGCAAAGTATCAACGAAAGACACATACCTGATAGGGAACTGCGTCCATACGTTGCATGCAAAATATCAACAAAACACACATATCTGATAGGGAACTGCGTCCATACGTTGCTTGCAAAGTATCAACAAAACACACATACCTGATAGGGAACTGTGTCCATACGTTGCATGCAAAATATCTGTAAAACACACATACCTGATTGTGAACTGCGTCCATACGTTGCATGCAAAGTATCAACAAAAGACACACACCTGATAGGGAACTGCTTCCATACGTAGCATGCAAAGTATCAACAAAACACACATATCTGATAGGGAACTGTTTCCATACGTTGCATGCAAAGTATCAACAAAACACACGTATCTGATAGGGAATTGCGTCCATACGTTGCATGCAAAGTATCAACAAAACACACATATCTAATAGGGAACTGCGTCCATACGTTGCATGCAAAATATCTGTAAAACACACATACCTGATAGGGAACTGCTTCCATACGTTGCATGCAAAGTATCAATAAAACACACATACCTGATAGGGAACTGCTTCCATACGTTGCATGCAAAGTATCAACAAAAGACACACACCTGATAGGGAACTGCTTCCATATGTAGCATGCAAAGTATCAACAAAACACACATATCTGATAGGGAACTTATTCCATACGTTGCATGCAAAATATCAACAAAACACACGTATCTGATAGGGAATTGCGTCCATACGTTGCATGCAAAGTATCAACAAAACACACATACCTGATAGGGAACTGCGTCCAAACGTTGCATGCAAAGTATCAACAAAACACACTTACCTGATAGGGAACCGCGTTCAAACGTTGCATGCAAAGTATCAATTAAACACACATACCTGGTAGGGACTGCGTCCATATGCTGCATGCAAAGTATCAACAAAACACATATACCTGGTAGGGTATTGCGTCCATAATTATGCTGCATACAATGTATCAACAAAACACACATACCTGATAGAGAACTGCGTCCATATACTGTATACAAAGTATCAACAAAACACACATACCTGATAGAAAACTGCGTCCATATACTGCATACAAAGTATCAACAAAACACACATACCTGGTAGGGTATTGCGTCCATATGCTGCATACCAAGTATCAACAACAAAACACACATACCTGGTAGGGTATTGCGTCCATATGCTGCATACAAAGTATTAACAAAACACACATACCTGGTAGGGTATTGCGTCCATATGCAGCATACCAAGTATCAACAACAAAACACACATACCTGGTAGGGTATTGCGTCCATATACTGCATACAAAGTATCAACAAAACACACATACTTGGTAGGGTATTGCGTCCATATGCTGCATACAAAGTATCAACAAAACAAACATACCTTATAGAGAACTGCGTCCATATACTGCATACAAAGTATCAACAAAAGCACACATACCTGGTAGGGAACCGCGTCCATACGTTGCATGCAAAGTATCAACAAAACACACGTATCTGATAGGGAACTGCGTCCATATGCTGCATGCAAAGAATCAACAAAACACACACACCTGATATGGAACTGCGTCCATATGCTGCATGCAAAGAATCAACAAAACACACATACCTGGTAGGGACTGCATCCATATTTTGCATATAAAGTATCAAAAAAACACACATACTTGGAAGGGAAAGCATCCATATGTTGCATACAAAGAATCAACAAAACACACATATCTGATTGAGAACTGCGTCCATATGTTGCATGCAAAGTATCAACAAAACACACATATCTGATTGAGAACTGCGACCATATGCTGCATCCAAAGAATCAACAAAACACACATACCTGATATGAAACTGCGTCCATACGTTGCATGCAAAGAATCAACAAAACACACATACCTGATATGAAACTGCGTCCATATGCTGCATGCAAAGAATCAACACACATACCTGATATGAAACTGCGTCCATATGCTGCATGCAAAGAATCAACAAAACACACATACCTGATATGAAACTGCGTCCATACGTTGCATGCAAAGAATCAACAAAACACACATACCTGATATGAAACTGCGTCCATAAGCTGCATGCAAAGAATCAACACACATACCTGATATGAAACTGCATCCATATGCTGCATCCAAAGAAACAACAAAACACACATACCTGATATGAAACTGGTCCATACGTTGCATGCAAAGAATCAACAAAATACACATACCTGATATGAAACTGCGTCCATATGCTGCATGCAAAGAATAAAAAAAAACACACATACCTGATATGAAACTGCGTGCATATGCTGCATGCAAAGAATCAGCAAAACACACACACCTGGTAGGGACTGCATCTATATCTTGCATACAAAGAATCAACAAAACACAAATACCTGATAGGGAACTGCGTCCATATGCTGCATGCAAAGAATCAACAAAACACACATACCAGGTAGGGACTGCATCCATATGTTGCATGCAAAGTATCAACAAAACACACATATCTGATAGGGAACTGCGTCCATACGTTGCATGCAAAATATCAACAAAAACACATACCTGATTGGGAACTTCGTCTATATGTTGCATGCAAAGTATCAACAAAACACACATACCTGATAGGGAACTGCGTCCATATGCTGCATGCAAAGAATCAACAAAACACACATACCTGGTAGGGACTGCATCCATATGTTTCATGCAAAGTATCAACGAAAGACACATACCTGATAGGGAACTGCGTCCATACGTTGCATGCAAAGTATCAACAAAACACACATATCTGATAGGGAACTGCGTCCATACGTTGCATGCAAAATATCTGTAAAACACACATACCTGATTGTGAACTGCGTCCATACGTTGCATGCAAAGTATCAACAAAAGACACACACCTGATAGGGAACTGCTTCCATACGTAGCATGCAAAGTATCAACAAAACACACATATCTGATAGGGAACTGTTTCCATACGTTGCATGCAAAGTATCAACAAAACACACGTATCTGATAGGGAATTGCGTCCATACGTTGCATGCAAAGTATCAACAAAACACACATATCTAATAGGGAACTGCGTCCATACGTTGCATGCAAAATATCTGTAAAACACACATACCTGATAGGGAACTGCTTCCATACGTTGCATGCAAAGTATCAATAAAACACACATACCTGATAGGGAACTGCTTCCATACGTTGCATGCAAAGTATCAACAAAAGACACACACCTGATAGGGAACTGCTTCCATATGTAGCATGCAAAGTATCAACAAAACACACATATCTGATAGGGAACTTATTCCATACGTTGCATGCAAAATATCAACAAAACACACGTATCTGATAGGGAATTGCGTCCATACGTTGCATGCAAAGTATCAACAAAACACACATACCTGATAGGGAACTGCGTCCAAACGTTGCATGCAAAGTATCAACAAAACACACTTACCTGATAGGGAACCGCGTCCATACGTTGCATGCAAAGTATCAATTAAACACACATACCTGGTAGGGACTGCGTCCATATGCTGCATGCAAAGTATCAACAAAACACACATACCTGATAGGGAACTGCATCCATACGTTGCATGCAAAGTATCAACAAAACACACTTACCTGATAGTGAACTGCGTCCATACGTTGCATGCAAAGTATCAATAAAACATACATACCTGGTAGGGACTGTGTCCATATGCTGCATGCAAAGTATCAGAAAAACACACATATCTGATAAGGAACTGCGACCATATGCTGCATATAAATTATCAGCAAAACACAGATACCTGATAGGGAACTGCGTCCATACATTGCATGCAAAGTATCAATAAAACACACATACCTGGTAGGGACTGCGTCCATACGTTGCATGCAAAGTACCAACAAAACACACATACCTGATAGGGAACTTTGTCCATACGTTGCATGCAAAGTATCAACAAAACACACTTACCTGATAGGGAACTGCGTCCATACGTTGCATGCAAAGTATCAATAAAACACACATACCTGGTAGGGACTGCGTCCATATGCTGCATGCAAAGTATCAACAAAACACACTTACCTGATTGTGAACTGCGTCCATACGTTGCATGCAAAGTATCAATAAAACATACATACCTGGTAGGGACTGTGTCCATATGCTGCATGCAAAGTATCAGCAAAACACACATATCTGATAGGGAACTGCGACCATATGCTGCATGCAAAGTATCAGCAAAACACACATATCTGATAGGGAACTGCGTCCATACATTGCATGCAAAGTATCAATAAAACACACATACCTGGTAGGGACTGCGTCCATATGCTGCATGCAAAGTATCAATAAAACACACATACCTGGTAGGGACTGTGTCCATATGCTGCATGCAAAGTATCAGCAAAACACACATACCTGGTAGGGACTGCGTTCATATGCTGCATGCAAAGTATCAACAAAACACACATACCTGATAGGGAACTGTGTCCATACGTTGCATGCAAAGTATCAACAAAACACACTTACCTGATAGGGAACTGCGTCCATACGCTGCATGCAAAGTATCAATAAAACACACATACCTGGTAGGGACTGCGTTCATATGCTGCATGCAAAGTATCAACAAAACACACATACCTGGTAGGGAACTGCTTCCATACGTTGCATGCAAAGTATCAACAAAACACACATACCTGATAAGGAAATGCGTCCATACGTTGCATGCAAAGTATCAACAAAACACACTTACCTGATAGGGAACTGCGTCCATACGTTGCATGCAAAGTATCAATAAAACTCACATACCTGGTAGGGACTGCGTCCATACGCTGCATGCAAAGTATCAGCAAAACACACATATCTGATAGGGAACTGCGTCCATATGCTGCATGCAAAGTATCAGCAAAACACGCATACCTGATAGGGAACCGCGTCCATACGATGCATGCAAAGTATCAATAAAACACACACACCTGATAGGGAACTGATTCTATACGTTGCATGCAAAGTATCAACAAAAGACACATATCTGATAGGGAACTGATTCCATACGTTGCATGGAAAGTATCAACAAAACGCACATACCTGATAGGAAACTGCTTCCATACGTTGCATGCAAATTATCAACAAAACACACATACCTGATATATATATATATATATATATATATATATATATATATCGATGTGTGCAGTTTAGAATGTAGAATATAGATTGACTACATTCTAAACTGCACACATCGAACATAACTGGCTTGCCTGGCCAGGTTCATTATGTCAGAAGAAGTAGGAGAAGATGACGAAGAAAATCTTTTAAAGCTTTCCCTGAATAAATCTAGGTCAAAATTAGCAGTCCTAGCGACCATCTTACATAATGCCAAGACACACATACACATAATCGTGATAGAGGATCAGCAGGGTAACAAATTAACAGTATGTGGTTTCAGAGGAACTATTGTTTAAAGTTCCAACATCTCAAAAGGGATATAGACATGACGACCATCGGTGGGGGCTATCTTGAATGACCGATGTTACAATCAACCAAACAGCAGTGCCACGATGGTCCTAATCGGTCCATTATTGCATGGGAAACTGTGCCCAATAAAGAGATTTGTTAATAATTCAACAGATACATCCGAGACATTATTCAGGACTTTTTCAAAATGTTATCCAGGATCTTATATCCACTCAAAATGGTTGATGCTAGAGTGCATTCAAAGTCAACGCCATTTTGACGATCAAAGGTCATTACTTAATGGCTTTATCTCTCGATTTAGCCAATTCTGTAATTTGTCCTGACAAATATGATTATATAACTACTATGTAAGTTTGATGAGGATTCACTGGGAACTTCTGGTACTAAAGTGCACACACTATTAACAAAGCATTTATTTACAATTCAAGGGCCAAAACTCCGAAATTTTTTTTTTCAAATTTGATCAGTTAAATACATAAATCGAGATATCATGGTTATATAACTTCTATTTATGCTTGGTGAGGTCCAAATGACGAGAAGCGTGTACAAGAGTGTATACGAATGTCAAATAATACGAGTATCTCAGTACAATTCAGAAGCCATGGTTCCAACATTTAGTTTCCAGCTTGGCCAGTTCAAGAACTTATTCGCGATATCAAGGTTATATAAATATTGTGCAAGTTTGATGAGGATTCAACTTACAATGCAAGAGTGCACACAAGGTCAAATGATGCATTTTATGTATTTATTTTGAATGATTTAAAGGTCATACCTCCGATTTCTAATTTGGCTTATTCACGACCTTATTCGAGATATTTTAGTTATAGAACGCATGTGTAATATTGTTGAGAATCAAATGAGAACTGCGAGTGCTGTAGTGCACACAATGTAAACAATAATGCTTTTTTTTCAAGGGACTTGACTCTGACATTAAACTCATGAAATTGTCCGATATGTTATGGTTATATGACAACTGTCTAAGCTTGGTGAATATCCAATGAAAACTGTGAGCACATGATCAAATCGCGTAAGATTTGAAAAGGGCAGTAACTTTGACATAAATTAACCGATTTGGCTAGTTCAAGAACAGATTTATGATATTATAATTAAATAGTACTTTGCCGTGAATATTATAGGCAATGTATAGGTGATAGAGTGCACTCATGGTAAATTAGGACAATCTTTGTTTAATATTGCGATAGACGTGTAGTAACAAACCGTTTAGTATGTTGTCATTTAGATGTTTTAAAGAGTTTGCGTTTATGATACAGACTAATAAGTCTCGGTCATTTCGACGCTTGTTATTCCCAACGCAAGCATTGAATGCGATAAAATTGGTTAGTCTGTTTCGTTACACGCGTTTATTTGAACACATCTAAATGAAATAGACGGACCGTTTACTAATAATACATTCCCTGACGCATGCGCGTCGGCCATGAAGTGAGTTTTAAATCACAATATACATTTATAGAGGGTATTTATGGTTACACTTTAGCAAAATGCCATCGGGTATGTTTTAGTGGTACCAGAGGGGACGTCGTTTAAAGTTTCAAAATTTAAATTTAAAACTTGGCAGTGAAATGTAGTCCGTATTAGATGACTAATGTAAAAAAAACCCCAAAGTTTCTGAAATGTACATTGTTGCCAAGTTTTAGAAAGGTTTAGACATTGTTTTTTGCGATAGTGATACTGATGGTGATTGTGACAATGATAAACGCCTTGACCATTTAATGAAAAATGATTTACTTCAGGTGCCAGAGTGGTAATGCCGCGTAGCTCATACAAGGTGTGCTTAAACCAGCAAGCACCTGCACAGAATACAGAATATGTCTTTATTTCACACAAAAGGCCACAAACACAACAGCATACAAATTATACAATTATCAAATTACATGCAACATAAAAAAGTATTCAACGTTAATGCTGTACAGTCTTTACATATTCATCACGTATAAAGTGAAATATAAACTTTGATAACATAATTGTATATTGAGACAGATTTAACACAGTGCAATGAATAATAAAGTTGAATTCAAACTTTAACTTAGAAAAATGTCCATGTTTATAATGCAGTCTTAATAATCTGTCATAAACGGTGTTAGAGCATGGTAAAAATCGTAGTTCTGTAATGTTTAAAGTAAACAATGTGTGTGCCAGACTAGACCCATT
Organism: Panopea generosa; assembly: GCA_029582155.1. Lineage (NCBI taxonomy): Eukaryota > Metazoa > Mollusca > Bivalvia > Adapedonta > Hiatellidae > Panopea > Panopea generosa. The sequence goes on along the minus strand of CM055894.1, from coordinate 74,481,254 downwards.
TAACTGCGAATTCCAATTTTTATAAATTTGTAACTAATTCTAGTTTTTAAAACATTCAAAAATAATTTCTTATCACCCACTTGTTAATATAACCATACGTAATGTAATTATTAAAGTTTTCAGTAATTTCGCCAAATTTTGATGTAATGATTGTTGTTCTATATTTTCAATCATCATATTGTACATATATATTGCAAATTTAGTTTCATCACATTCAATATTTTTCAGTAAAAAACATCGCCTGTGTAGTTTAGTATTGGAGACATTCACTTATCAAATAAGATTATCATACGACTTCTTGATAAATCTCTAAATTTAAAGATATATTTCTTGCTATAAGAGCTTGACCCGAGATACATTCTTGTGTTCCAGTAAATGATTCGTCCGAACTGAAGACACTACCGAGGTAAGTAAATTTACTAACTTTATCATTTTTATACGTAAATAATAAGTTTCGGTGAATTTTCCTTCATTGCGAAATATCGTTTATAAATATTAACAGTTAACTTACATCTTTTGCAGTACTTTTGTAATATGTTAAGCCCCTGCTGCAACCCCTTTTCACTATAAGATAAAACAACAAATCGTCCGCATATATTAATAAAAACAGTTTAACGAACTCCAAGAGAACATAACAGCTGTTGCTAAGTTCGTTATTGTACTTAATTCTTGACTTAACATTACTTTATATTGAGTTCACTTTATCAATCATTTTGCCTCGAACTCCGTATTTTAATAATTTATACCATATTGTTTCTCTCGATAAGTAGTGAAAAAACTTAGTAAAGTCTATAAAAGCAGCATACAATATCTTCAGACTTAATGTTAATGAAATGTTGAATAAGTCCATGAAGTTCAAAAATGTTACCAGTGGTCCTCATACTTTTGCAAAACCCTGCTTAAGCTTCTATATAAATCTGATATGTTTCTGCCCACTCATGAAGTCTATTATTTAGTATACGTGTGAATAACTTTCCAAATGCACCCAGTAGTGAAATTCCCCTATAATTTTCAGCTTGATTAACGCCCCTCCCCTTCTTATGAATTGTTATAATGAAGTTTTCTGACCAAGTTTCCGGAAAATAACTGTGATTGAACAAAGTATTAAACATTTAATATACATAAGACAATAATTAATTTGATCCGTATTTGAAAAAAAAAATGAATAAAAAATCAGAGCCCCCACTACGACCTGATCGTAATTGTTAACATGATTTCATTATTTCTGACCTAGTTGTTTCAGTATTAAGTTTTTCGAATATGACCTGTAACTCTCCATTTAAGAACGTTCGGTAAAATAATAAAATACCATCATCAGTCTAGAAAAATGCACTATCTGGATCATTTATGGTTTAACATATTCTGTAAAACTTGTTGCCCTTTGATTGACTTTTCTTTCATTGTCACATATATGGTGTTATCTTGATTAAGGATCTCTTTAAGAAAATAAAAGAGTAAAGAACAAGGACTTAACGCTACGATTGATATAGAGGAATTTGAAATTGAAGGAACAGGAAGACGAGCTACCAGATATGAAAATTCACAGACGTCAAAAACGAGTGTATGAACCATTCGCATGGATACATGCAATCATTACTGACGCCTGTGCCATTTCAGGGACCAGATAAGTTGTTCGACTTACAATGGATTTACTCATCGATTACTACTACAATGATCTGGGGAGTATATATTGCATACTAACAGTGTATACTTTTACAATTTTATTTCATTTCATTTACAATTAATTTCTACCAAAGACCATACACTCGTTTTTCAGTACTGAAAGCTCTGTAAATGGAAACAGACACGTTTCTTATAATATGTTTGCTGTTACTTTGTTACATTTCAATAGTTTTAAACATACTTGAGTTGATACAATAATAAATCTTAAAACATATACAATCCTTGTATACACGATATCCAAATAAAAATGATACTCGTTCTCCAGAACTCCACACGTATTACATAGTATATCTTGAAAAGGTGTGCTCGGTTGCTTCCATCTACCATGTTCTACCTCAAGACTATGCGAAAAAGCCCTAAAGGAACGCTAAATATTTGTACACATTTACATTTTATAAATGTGGTTGTTGTTGTTTTAAAGGAATTTATCAGGATTTTTTCAAAATTTTGAAATTGTTATAAACATGTTTTTCAAATAAGCCATGCCTATATATACTCACTGACCCCATATTGTTATCTATTTAAACATGTAAAAGTAATATATTGAAAAAGGATTTTCTAATTTGGGTTAAGAGCTTAGGTTAGAGTAAAATAGATTTTCCGCTTAAAATTGCAACATATTTTGTGACGTATTAAATGAGTCACGTGATTTCAATTTTGATTTTAATTTGATCCGTTTAACATGTTTGCACGTAACAGAAATTGTTTCATCTTAGAAAAAGTCCGAATTACGACTTGAAGGTCGTCAATCGGTATTTAAGTACTGTCTATTTTAAGAATATGGATTTCGTTTCAAGTTTACCAATCTAATTTAAATATCGATTTTGTCACGTTTTGGTGGATTTGACATACCAATCGTGAAACATCGGGTATTTCCGTATCCTCCGTATCATACACCTCGTGTATAGCTCTGGAAGACACCAACGCTATTCGCCCGTGTTACAAGTCTGTGTTCATTCGCGTGAAAGTAACAAATTATGTATCCGTCATTAAATTGAATAAATGGCGTTGTTATATCGATTCTTTTATTCATACACTCGACATGGGTCGTGTTTATATCCGTGTTTTTCTTCCTCCCAGACAGTAAATAAAAGTCTCTGGCACTACTTCCACAGAGGTGGCATAAGAGGGGCGCCATTTTATTTTATCATGTGACTGAAAGTGGTTCCAAAATGGCGCCATTTTATGTCAGAGGTCTATTGCGTGGCATAAAGGCCGATGTGATCAGATTGTTGACATACCAAACCATTCGGATCTTATTAATCAATGATAGTCAGATGCTTTTGATCCATTTTAAAAACAATGTTATTTTTAAGACATTTATAGCGTTTTCTCTTGATATACTCGCTTAAAAGAGAGAAAACTGTCTATATATAGGTACACGTATGTGTTCCATCAAGTAATACTGTTTGGATCCATTAATTGCCATTCTCAAAATACACAAAAACTTCCTTAAAATAAGATATATCTTAGATAGAGCGCGTTTTAAATAGCAATGTTGAGCAGTTTCGTGATAACCTTCATTTAAAACACAAATAAATGTGTTTTTAACGCTTTGCATAAAACATCAAATAAATGCAAATATTCAGTAACCACAGACGGATATGATCCAAAGAAGGAAATTAAGTACGGACACAACTTTTAATTTTTCACACGGTAAATGCACAGAAGTGTCATCTACGAGTTTAGTAATAATGTTATGCTTTAATTTATACGATTTATGATGATATTTTCGCACTATGGGACGCCATTTACTACATTTCTCATTTGTCACGTATCTACTTTAATACAGGCTACCGTGTAATCGCTGGCTGGCTTAACTAACGGGGTTTCTATATTACAGCAACACCTTTCACATACTGGTGATATGAGTATAAAAAAGAGAGAAGAATATAATGCCTGACGTAGTATTTAGAAGAACAGTCGCCGTGATGACGTAAATATGCTGTACAAAATGAATTAATGAACACGTAATTAAGTTCCCATAGATGGAACATTAAAATGGTATATGTACAGTTTTAAAAAAACAATTGCTCTGATACTTTATGTCAAAATAATGCTATAACAAGTATGGGCAATGTATTCAAAAACAACAATAATCTAAAAACATATATTTTTTTAATCTACATTATTTAAACTAAACGCATATTTAAAAAATAACAGTTATTATCACATCTTTTTAAATTCTTATTTATCAATTTAAGATCTAACCATCATCTTTAAACATCAAACTTAATTGTACAAAACAGTTAAACGGGACCATCTTCCGATTTTCAAAAATCGCCAAAACAAAACGGATACATTGTGTGTGAAAAAATCGGGTATGCTGTTTAGATATTCTTGATATCTAATGTCTAACATCAGATTATTTTTAAATTTTGTATACTTATTGACTATACAATTCATTTATTACTTCGTTACAGGAAAACTATATTTTTTTTGTAAAAATGCGTGTTTTAACAAATTTTAAAATTAAATCTGTTTTCAAAATGTATTTGTAAAAAAACAATAGCTAAACCTAAGTTTACCTAGCAAGTTTTAGAAAACCGTTTTCAATTACCATTTCTAGGCTTGTCCTGAGAACAGTTTGGATTTAGTTCAGTAGAATTTATATAGGGCATGGTCCCTTATTTAATTTGTGGATTGTACAATCTACACGGGTCACCGCTTTAGCACGCTTGGTATTACAATCACACTGGAGAGCTCACACCTGGTTAACAGGTGCACCCAACTTTGCTCTTTGCTGTGTATTAACATCATATTTTGCCCTGTGTTTTTAATATTATTTGCAGTAATTGAGGACAGTGGTTATGATTGAGAGTTATTACATCATCTAGTTTCATCTGAGTAGAACCACATCTATGCTGTCGTTTGTTGTTTATTTTTTTTACAAAAAAGGAGTTTCCTTACTTCAAAATGCTAATAGTGTGCAAATTTGCTCACTATTGGTGACTCGTGAAACACGGTCACACGGCGAGATGAAACACCTAGGAAAAATAATAGTTAAAATTCTTCCTTATTTCTATAAAGTACCTGGAGATATATTATTGGTATACACGCCATCACTCATGTAACTCGCTCACTGTATTACATGACAAACTGTAATATTTAGATATTATTAAGTGCAGTTCAGATATTTAAGCTGTACAACTGCGCTTGTATCGAGTACTAAGTATTATATGTTTAAGATCCATACTCGTACTTAACAATAAGAAAATATGTGTCCAACAGCAGATGTATCATTTAAAGGATACGACAATATCAGCAGCACGGATACAAATATTAACAGAAGAAAATATGTGTCCAACAGTCGGCGTAGCATACAAAAGATAGCCAGCATTTACCAACATTTACAGATGATCATGTGTGTCAACATTACATATAGCATACAAAAGATAACCAGCATTTACCAACATTTACAGATGATACTGTGTGTCAACATTACATATAGTATACAAAAGATAGCCAGCATTTACCAACATTTACAGATGATAATGTGTGTCAACATTACATATAGCATACAAAAGATAGCAAGCATTTACCAACATTTACAGATGATAATGTGTGTCAACATTACATATAGCATACAAAGGAAACGCCAGCATTTACTAACATTTACAGATGATAATGTGTGTCAACATTACATATATCATACAAAAGATAGCCAGCATTTACCAACATTTACAGATGATAATTTGTGTCAACATTACATATAGCATACAAAGGATACGCCAGCATTTACCAACATTTACAGATGATAATGTGTGTCAACATTACATATTGCATACAAAAGATAGCCAGCATTTACCAACATTTACAGATGAAAATGTGTGTCAACATTACATATAGCATACAAAGGATACGCCAGCATCTACCAACATTTACAGATGATAATGTGTGTCAACATTACAAATAGCATACAAAGGATTCGCCAGCATCTACCAACATTTACAGATGATAATGTGTGTCAACATTACATATAGCATACAGAGGATACGGCAACATCAATAGCACAGTTACAAATCGCCCCATTGGTGCAAAAAGATACCAAGTGTCTTCTTATTTCAAATACAGTTAGTACTTTATTGCTCTAATTGGATGAAATGCAAACATAAGAACGTATATGTCCAGCAGCTTGAGAAGCTTTTTTTAAACCAATTAGTTTTATTTTACTTCGATTGCGAAACAAGCTATTCCAATCTATACAAATCACCATCGACGTCTTCTTGAGTAGAACCAGTACTAAGCATATGCGGGACACACACCACACACAACCATCCAATCCTGATTTTCACTCTCACGTGACCACACCATCTACATGAAGTAGCATTCAAAAGGATACGCTAACATAACTAAATTGATACAAACATTTACAGAAGAAAGTATATGTCCAACATTATGTAGTGTAGCATACAAAGGACTGGGTCGCATCACACGTGCAGCCACGAACATCTACAAAAGAGAGTATAGAAACAAAAAGTAACATAAGAAAATATACGCTCACCAGCAGGTATACGGAATCATCAACAACATAGATACAAACATGATATATAATAATATTAAAAAGAAAAGTACAAACATAGATAATGAAGACAGAACAACAAAGTATATCATCATGTCAATGTAAGTGGCGAAATTTTAATTTTACGGGTGCTCCAAAATACTCTTTGTTCCACGCCATAAATCGAGACAATATTATTAAATATGTCTAACTATACTTTGCACATTCGGCAACATCCCCACATATAAACAGTATGTAAAAGTGCTTGGTGTGTGAACACAACTTTGAACTTGGTCGTCTTTATGAAAGGATCAAATATTTGAAAATAAATAACGATCTTCTAGATGTTGCAATGACAATGCTATACATGGTATATAAAATGCACCCTCCGTTGTAACTGTATCCAAATTCCACTTGTCCGGTGTTAGACAACTCTGGCATCCCCACTAGTAGGAAGTTATACATCATCTCCTTGGTCAGGCAACGTCTTTTCCTCGTGGAAAAATCCTTAAAATGTTTTTTTTTTATTACTTCGGAAAGTGATTCAACGTTACATGAAAAAATGTTTTGATAGAGAGAAACACTTTGTCAAAAAATATCCATTCCTCTTAGAAACTCTTGTGTTAAAATAATTTTTGTAAAATAGGCGTTGGTCAAGGTATGCCTAAGGAATTGGTCAAATTAAATTTGCGATTACCATACTGACATGTTCACGTAAACAAACTGGACAAAATCAAAGATTTTTTCCCCAACGAATACTTTGATTTCAATACAACAAACACGTCATTCAAACACATAAGTAGTTACCAACATCAATACGCGATTCAAAATCACTAACTTTAAAGCTTCACTTAAGCCATACCTCATGTCTGGTACATCATGAGCACTTAAAACTAGTGTAGAAAGTCATTCAGTCAAATTAATCGTACAAGAAAAACATATTTTAAATACTTTTAAAAACAATCAATTTTTTTGGTACAATTTTCTAATATCTGAATTATCTTTCTTTTACTCATTATATTTGAATTACTATCGATAAACATAATTTTAAATTTGTTTTATGTAAGTGATCTTTAATACATTGCAATATTTAATATATATATTCATCAATCACGTTTTTACAATTAATTCTAATTACACGTGCAATTATTAGAATTCTAGACCAAACAACTTTTATTTATTTGTTTTTGTCAATTTTATGTTTAAGTGTGCTGTAAATAATATGTTTGTTTAAGAGGACGATATGTCAGACTGGCTATATAGCTAAACATGTTATCTTCAGAAAATAAAGATTTTATAACCAGGTCTGAAGACTATTCCAGTCAGTTAACATAATTATCATGCATTTCTTTAGGCACGTTTCAAAAAGAAGAGTTTACTTCTATAGAGTATTTGACATTATCGTCAGAGGACGTTCGGTGGTCTAATGTACACTTGAGTCTAACTCAGTGTATGTTGTTTCATTTGAGAAAGAGTGCTGCTAGTGAATTGCGAATAAAATACGATATTTCTACTTAATTGTAGTATTTGGTATAAAAATTAGCTGTCATTCTATAAACGAAAGCCATTTCAAACATCAGTGTTTGACACACCGTTTCGAGATGATATACACAATTACTCTGTAAAAATTGCATACCGCAAAATAATACTGTTGTGCCAATGACTATATATACATTTGTCTTAGGCAAAATATTTCACATATACCTGGTAACAATTGATTAATTACTGGTACACAATTTAATGGAACGTACGCCGTACACTCGTACGTGCATACACGTTTCACACCGGACAAGGTTTTGCATTTCAAACCGAAATGAAAATCCATGTATACATAAACGCCAGTGTAAACGTTTTATTTGTGGCAAGACAACTAAAAAAGTATTCGTCATTATTTTTGTATGAATAATAAACATATTAATCAGCATACATATATAAGTAAAATCCATATTCCCTGATGGTTACTAATGGGAATGATATTGGTGACCGCAAATTGTTTTGTACTTAAAGGTCACCGATGTTGTAAGAATATTTAAAATGTATTTAGCCGCCATTAGTTTCACATTTAAGAATAAGCTGACAAATTCGTTTGAGAAAATGAAAGACAATAATGCAACAATATATCTTTCTTTTTTTTTATATATTTGAAAAAATAAGTTAACAATGGCTGCGTTCTGTTCGCTTAAACGTTTATTATGTTTGTAAAAGTTTGATAACAGAAGTCAACTGAACGAGATGTTTAATGCCTGGTTCCCTTAAATTATTGCGTACTGTGTGCTAATATGAGGCGGAGCCAGTGTCAAGGAAAGTATGTTAGCTAACTTTAGCAAACTTAAACCGAACTGAACGCAGCCTGTTAGCTTGTGTTTAATCACGTGACTTAATGAGAAATGGAGGATCAGCGCCGAGTAGACCGATTTCCGTTTCTTTTCGTTCATTTGGTCACCGTTTGCGTTTACAAATGATCTCATCCTCTGTTTACCATCTATGGCGTGTATACTCAAGCAACTCAATTTTATTATCGTCCTTATGTGCATATGTATATCATTTAAAATAATCTATTTTCCCCCCTTCTGAACCTTTACCTACTGTTACTGTACCAACCATACTCCTTAAAAAATGCTTTCAACTTAATTGAATACTCGTCGTTTTATTTCAACAGTAAGATAACCTTGAATGGATGGGATAGTTAATTAATTATTAACTAATTGATTAACACTTACCATTATTGATAGGTAGCAGTAAGCAGTTAGCGATCTTTAATTGTAATTACGGCTTAAAACAGTCAGATGCATTACCTTTGATGTCAGCAACTACCATATACTTCCAATGAAACATCTATAACGATCTATAAAACCCGTGTATTGTTATTTTTAAGGACATCTCTATGTCACCTCAGCTATGAATATAATGATTTTATTGTTTAAGATGAAATGTTAAATATTAATTTACGGCTAATTTATGAAACGCGCATATAAACACGTCAACGGCGAGGGTTTACGGTTCTGGCGTAAGATATACATCAAAATATCATCAAAACATTTTATTTAAATACTTGATTCAAAGACATGAGTATACGAGGTCTAAGTATTTGAATAATATTACATAAAATTGACACGTTTATTTGAATATAATTAAAATAAGTTAATACTTTCTGTGTTGCCTTAGTCATCAATCATCCGGTCCTTGACAACAGATGAAAGAACTGATATAACGTCAGCCAGAGTCAGGACATAGCATTATTCTTAAATCTATCTTGTGAATTTGCATCGCTTTGTTTTACCGAAACGGGATTCACCTTGCTTGATATATGCCCAGGTATTCAGGGTTCCATATGTCAGGGTCATTTGCATTGTTTGATATGTGCACAGTATTCGGGGTTCCATATGTCAGGGTATTTTACATTGTTTGACATGTGCACAGTATTCGGGGTTCCATATGTCAGGGACATTGCATTGTTTGATATGTGCACAATTTTCGGGGTTCCATATGTCAGGGACATTACATTGTTTGATATGTGCACAGTATTGGGGTTCCATATGTCAGGTTCATTTAGATTGTTTGATATGTGCACAGTATTGGGGTTCCATATGTCAGGGTCATTTACATAGATTGATATGTGCAAAGTATTCGGGGTTCCATATGTCAGGGTCATTTACATTGTTTGATATGTGCAAAGTATTCGGGGTTCCATATGTCAGTGTCATTTACATTGATTGATATGTGCACAGTATTCGGGGTTTCATATGTCAGGGTCATTTACATTGATTGATATGTGCACAGTATTCGGGGTTTCATATGTCAGGGTCATTTACATTGTTTGATATGTGCACAGTATTCGGGGTTCCATATGTCAGTGTAATTTACATTGATTGATATGTGCACAGTATTCGGGGTTTCATATGTCAGGGTTATTTACATTGATTGATATGTGCACAGTATTCGGGGTTTCATATGTCAGGGTCATTTACATTTTTTGATATGTGCACAGTATTCGGGGTTCCATATGTCAGGGTCATTAACATTGTTTGTTATGTGCACAGTATTCGGGGTTCCATAAGTTAGGGTCATTTACATTGTTTGATATGTGCACAGTATTCGGGGTTTCATATGTCAGGGTCATTTACATTGTTTGATTTGTGCACAGTATTCGGGGTTCCATATGTCAGGGTCATTTACATTGATAGATGTACAGTATTCGGTGTTCCATATGTCCGGGACATTACATTGTTTGATATATGCCCAGTATTTGGTGTTCTATATGTCAAGGGTCATTTACATTGTTTGATATGTGCACTGTTTTCGGGGTTCCATAAGTCAGGGTCATTAACATTCTTTGATATGTGCACAGTATTCGGGGTTCCATATTTCAGGGACATTGCATTGTTTGATATGTGCACAATTTTCGGGGTTCCATATGTCAGGGACATTACATTGTTTGATATGTGCAAAGTATTGGGGTTCCATATGTCAGGGTCATTTACATTGTTTGATATGTGCACAGTATTGGGGTTCCATATGTCAGGGTCATTTACATTGATTGATATGTGCACAGTATTCAGGCTTCCATATGTCAGGGTCATTTACATTGTTTGATATGTGCAAAGTATTCGGGGTTCCATATGTCAGTGTCATTTACATTGATTGATATGTGCACAGTATTCGGGGTTCCATATGTCAGGGTCATTAACATTGTTTGATATGTGCAAAGTATTCGGGGTTCCATATGTCAGGGTCATTTACATTGTTTGACAGATATAGAGTATTCGGTGTTCCATATGTCCGGGACATTAACATTGTTTGATATGTGCACAGTATTCGGGGTTCCATAAGTCAGGGTCATTTACATTGTTTGATATGTGCACAGTATTCGGGGTTTCATGTGTCAGGGTCATTTACATTGTTTGATATGTGCACAGTATTCGGGGTTCCATATGTCAGGGTCATTTACATTGTTTGATAGATGTAGAGTATTCGGTGTTCCATATGTCCGGGACATTACATTATTTGATATATGCCCAGTATTTGGTGTTCTATATGTCAGGGTCATTTACATTATTTGATATGTGCACAGTTTTCGGGGTTTCATATGTCAGGGTCATTTACATTGTTTGATATGTGCACAGTATTCGGGGTTTCATATGTCAGGGTCATTAACATTGTTTGATATATGTACAGTATTCAGGGTTCCATATGTCAGGGTCATTTACATTGTTTGATATGTGCACAGTATTCGGAGTTCCATATGTCAGGGTCATTTACATTGTTTGATATGTGCACAGTATTCGGGGTTCAATGTGTCCGGGTCATTTACATTGTTTGATATATGTACAGTATTCGGTGTTCCATATGTCCGGGACATTACATTGTTTGATATATGCCCAGTATTTGGTGTTCTATATGTCAAGGGTCATTTACATTGTTTGATATATGTACAGTATTCGGTGTTCCATATGTCCGGGACATTACATTGTTTGATATATGCCCAGTATTTGGTGTTCTATATGTCAAGGGTCATTTACATTGTTTGATATATGTACAGTATTCGGTGTTCCATATGTCCGGGACATTACATTGTTTGATATATGCCCAGTATTTGGTGTTCTATATGTCAGGGTCATTTACATTGTTTGATATATGTACAGTATTCGGTGTTCCATATGTCCGGGACATTACATTGTTACATATATGCCCAGTATTTGGTGTTCTGTATGTCAGGGTCATTTACATTGTTTGATATATGTACAGTATTCGGGGTTCCATATGTCAGGGTCATTTACACTGTTTGATATATGCCCAGTATTTTGTGTTCTATATGTCAGGGTCATTCACATTGTTTGATATGTGCCAAGTATTCGGTGTTCCATACGTCCGGGACATTACATTGTTTGATATATGCCCTGTATTTGGTGTTCTATATGTCAGGGTCATTTACATTGTTTGATATATGTACAGTATTCGGTGTTCCATATGTCAGGGTCATTTACATTGTTTGATATATGCCCAGTATTTGGGGTTCAATATATCCGGGGCATTCACATTGTTTGATATATGCCCAGTATTTGGGGTTCCGTACATCCAGGGCATTCACATTGTTTGATATATGCCCAGTATTTGGGGCTCCGTACGTCTGGGGCATTCACATTGTTTGATATGTGCCCAGTATTTGGGGCTCCGTACATCCAGGGCATTCACATTGTTTGATATGTGCCCAGTATTTGGGGCTCCGTACGTCTGGGGCATTCACCTTGTTTGATATTACCCAGTATTCGGGATTCTACATGTCAGAGTCATTCACTTTGTTTTGTATATGCACAGTATTCGGGGTTTATACTCAACTTTGAACAGTTTTTTATTGACTAATTTTCCATGGCATTATTAATATAATTACAACGCGACGGTTGGGTTACCCTGTTAAAGCATTAAAATTGGTCAAGAACATTTTCTTAATTCGGTCAGAAATCAATAGAAAATGAATACTGGTAAACATGAAATTGATCGACTTTGAAATGAAGAACGTCTCACTGTGCATGGTTTGCCCACCGCCAGTAGGGAGAAGGTCATTGTCTTAGTATGTCAGCGGCAACAACTGTCACAATGCACCATGAGAAACTACAATATGTCTATGCCTAGTAGTTGTCTCACAGTTATTCACTTATTTGGAAGACATTCACGTTTCTGGACAGAGCATTACTTTGCGCCTGGAAATGCCCTTGTCTTGGACATATCGTTTTTGATAAGCATTTGTTATTCAGTATTGTGTTATGTTTTAGAACAAGAAATGTTATCGTTTTTGCGATAAAACATTAATTTATACAACTGACCTACTTTTTTGTATTTATTAATTAATTTTGCAAATTTTAATGTTGATGGATGGATCTGAAAAGCTTGGCTTTGTCAAAATTTTCAAAAATACCTGTGTTAAATCTTTAGCCACTTTGTCTCTTCAGTGTTTATATGGTTGATAGTTTAGATAAAAACTTTATAAAACCTTCAGGGGATTAGATGTTTAAGTTCATGCAGAGGAAGTGACTAACGTCAACCCCTTGTAACGGTCAGCGGCCAGAACTGTCACTCGGGGAGGGGGGGGGGGGGGGGGGGGGGGAGGGGGTCGAGGGGTCGAGGGGGATAAAACAGACGTAATAATGTACATAAGTTTTGGATATTGATTGATTGAATATTTAGCGTCATTTTTATGCCATCGAGGGCTAACATACGATCAGTTAACCTAACCGCTGTTTCCTAAGATCCTGAAAGGTTAACCATTACTCAAGCACACCCCGTCTCCGCAAGTAGCTGATAACACTTCCACTTGAATCAGCGGCGAAAGACGAATGATAATGAGACACAATGTCGTAAAAAAATCACCACAGAGACTGTTGCAGGGCGGGGATTCTAACTCACGACCCCCTGGATTGATAGTCAGACGCGTAACCGACTGTGCTAATCGGTCCCGGCTGTTTTGGATATTAAAAAAATGCTAAAACATGTTAGGCGCAAAGTGAACAGATAATCGGAACTCGGAGAAATAAGTACAATTGTCCTCCCCATTAATGAACGACGTAGGTCTTAACTATAATCGACGTTTCAAGTATCATAAAATTGTAGGTATCAATGCGGCCATTGACAGATATACGAACGCCGAGTTTGATACAAATTATAGGTCTTACTTATATTTATTACGGTAGTTTTGTTTCTTCGTGTGTCGTAATTTCAATAAAAGGTGTTGCTTTGACTTTAAATTCCAGTTGTGTTTTATGTGATATAGAGATATACCACATTGTATGCGAAACCTTGACTTGTTAATTCCGCCTTATTTTAAATAACAGTTTGGTTTTATGATGTGATATAGATACACTACATTGTACGCAACGAAATCATGTCGTTGCCTTCGGTTTTATTTGATATAACAGTTGAGAGGTTCATCGGAAGTTTACCCTCATCGAGAAATGTGATGATTCCATGAATATGGCACTAATATGACACTTTCTATGGTTCTATATGGCTATTTGAATATAAGAAACATGACTACTAAGCTAAAATGATCTTATATATACGGTCAAAGAAGTGTAAACTAGTCTTTAAGTAAATACCAAGGAAAACTGTTATAAATAAATATCAAATTTTATATTTCAAATTTATTTTGACCAAATCGTGATAAAAATGTTGAGATATACATTGACTAGACTAAATGTACCCTCATAAAGACTTTAAATTGAAACTGGGAGATGGCACAAACCAAAAAGAATATCAGTAGAAGATAGACAATGTCAAATATGTGGATTGTTAGAAGATGAATATCATTTTATTTTCTAATTCCCATTATACAAATATTAAACAATAAGCTATAGAAAATACTACTTGACAATACCTAATCTACCAAAATTAATGAAAGTATTACAATCACGACATCAGAAACCCGTAAAATCGTTTTACGCACATATATATGAGAAAAGAAATATAAATCAATATTTTGATGGTGTATAAACATTATTGCAACATTTGATAATGGTGATGAAAGGAGTTATTAAATGTTAGTTATGTTACATTATACGTTTGGCATTATTTTCATGTTGAAAAAAAGTAAAATGATTATTACTATACGAGTCATATTAAGCATTGAGCTAGTCATTGACAAATTATGCATAGGTATGTTACATTATACGTTTGGCATTATTTTCATGTTGAAAAAAAGTAAAATGATTATTACTATACGATTCATATTAAGCATTGAGCTAGTCATTTACAAATTATGCATAGGTGTATTGTGACATATGTACTGATAGGCGTATTAGTCTTTTGAAATATACGTTGCTCAATAACTCTGATTCTGGAGCGAGATATTGACAAATTATGCATAGTTGTATTGTGACATGTGTACTGATAGGGGTTTGAGTATATTGTATTATACATTGCTCAGTAACTCTGATTCTGGAGCGAGATATTGACAAATAATGCATAAGTGTATTGTGACATGTGTACTGATAGGGGTTTGAGTATATTATATTATACATTGCTCCATAACTCAGATTCTGGAGCGAGATATTGAAAAATTATGCATAGGTGTATTGTGACATGTGTACTGATAGGCGTTTGATTCTATTGTAGTATACATTGCTCCATAACTCTGATTCTGGAGCGAGATATTGACACATTATGCATAGGTGTATTGTGACATGTGTACTGATATACGTTTGAGTCCATTGTATTATACATTGCTCCATAACTCTGATTCTGGAGCGAGATATTGAAAAAATATGCATAGATGTATTGTGACATGTGTACTGATAGGCGTTTGTGTCTATTGTATTTTACATTACTCTGATTCTGCAGCGAGATATTGACAAATTATGCAGATGCGTATTGTGACATGTGTACTGATAGGTGTTTTAGTCTATTTTATTATACATTGCTTCATAACTCTGATTCTGGAGCAAGATATTGACAAATTATGCATAGATGTATTGTGACATGTGTACTGACGGGTGTTTTAGTCTATTTTATTATACCTTGCTCCATAACTCTGATTCTGGAGCGAGATATTGAAAAATTATGCATAGGTGTATTGTGACATGTGTACTGATAGGCGTTTTAGTCTATTGTATTATACATTGCTCTGTAACACTGATACTGGAGCGAGATATTGCTTGAATGTAGGTCAGTAATTACTATTGACGTATCTGCTGACTGGGTGATAACGGCTTCAGGGAACATATCTTTTGATAGTAAGCTAAGATGAAAATGTACATTCAGTAAAATCTTAATATAAAATATAAATTCAGTATGGGTTTTTGTCATTAAAATACACTCTTTTGTTACTTTTAGAATATATTTTGAAGATATTTTAAGTAAGGTAATACTGGTGAAAAACAAACCTTTCAAAATCATGCTGCTTTTCAGGGTCGAAAGGTTGTAAAAACAGTGATACATATTTCTTAATTCTTTGGACATTTTTAATTATACCGAGGATAGAACTTAAATACAGAATATATTTTTTATCTGTGAAACTAAAACATAGTGACCGTTAGATTAAATGCCTATGTGAAACACAATGATATTAACATCTAATAATACATTGTACCTGTATCGAAGTAATTTTAGTCACACGTTTAAGGTTTTAGTGTTCAACTCTTCACTGGTCAGACATTTTGAGGAAACAAAAGGTAAGGTTCGAGTTCTATGGCACGGCTTTTAAGTAATTTAGGGATGACTCGTTAAGCATTTTACCGAATTACTTCAGTTCACGTCTGTTTCTAGTGACAGGATTACGGGCTAACACGTTATCAAGAAGACGTTCACTCTAATCAATGAACAAAACGATCTTATGTAGTTATATGGTTGTCTGCTTAACCAGGCTATTTTACTCATGAGTTTTATGAGAGATCTGAAATTCTATTGTTTAAAAAGAAAAGAAAATACGTCGTACATCTCTCGTATTACCGCGGGATTTAGATTCATTTGCGAGATTTCCTATCATTTGCTTTCATTTGCTACTCAACAGATCATAATATTCCAAAAAGATTTTATTTTATTTCCCAACAGTATTTCACGCAAGACATTATTAGTAATTTGCGCGCATTCGGAGACTGCTCAATGTTGATCTATCGATATTGAATGAATATAATAAATAATAAAATGCTCGTCGTACGTCGCTTATATTTTCATAAAACCTAATTGATAATGCAGGTACTTCAGGAACGCCATTACTATAATTATCAACACTTGTGCAAGAGAAGAGAGACAAAAATACAAATACTAACTAGTAAACGGGCATAAAAAGTAGAAACGGTAAAACAAGCGTTAAATGAGAAGGTTCATTCCTCTCGCAATTCGGAATCATAATTATGCGCAAGATCTACTTAAGAGAATATTTTATTAATATTATAGTAGGGAATAACATTTGCGTCCAAATCCATTGCAGTAGGTAAAGAATGTACAAAGCTGCTTGTTTTGAACCGGTAAGACAGTGCATATCTGCAGAGTCAACGTGGATCAACTTTTGTAAACGGAGGTGGGAGTTGTGAGAGTTATTCCCCCTTTCTGTGATTCATGTCTGAGAATTATAACACATTGCGAAAATTGTTTCGGTTTAACGGTTTTTACAAGTTCCTGGCAACGTGTTCGTTTTAAAGGCTTCTTATTGTGATAAAAGCCTTGTTGTTTTATTTGTAGTGTAGAGATATGCGTGAAAATTGGCTGTGGGAAAGAAATTGGACATTCTTCTTTCTTAAATGATTTGATTTAAGTTTGCTATAATCTCTTATAGAATATTCAATATCAAAATGAAACCGGTAGAGATGTGACGATTAATCCAGTTTATCGAAGGTTGTCTTAAAGCGCTACTGACGACAATAACTGGCAACATATTCATTCGTCGACGATATATAGTTAACCTTCAAACTTAGTTTAGTAAAAGCCAGAAGTGTCAACCTGGCTGTTTTACGTCTCACTACACAGTTAAGCCCCTTTTTTTCCCCACGGTAATGATTCTTACGCTTAAAAAAGGCCAATGTAATTTGGTTTTGAAATATTTTCAAAATGGTTCATAGAGGTTGTGATTTCTTGCTGCAGATGAGTAGAGCAAAAGTTTGCATAGCATATACTGTAATAAGACATCACTGGTGTTAAAAAAGTGACTTTTATAGGATTTCAACATATATGCATGTATTTATGAGCATTTGAGGACTTTTTTTTTAAAAAAATCTCAAGGTGTTACTGCAACCTATTTTGAAAAAAGCCCAACGTGGTCAACCTACCAGTTATTGTGCATTTTTATGTGGGTATGCATTCCTGCTATGAAAAAAAAATACTATGTTGAATTCTTTTTTACCATGGAAATTCTAGACCTTATTTATAAAGAACAAAGAACAAGTTTCAACTGTGTAGTGAGACCTTTAGTGAATGTAAAGACAAAGGGGAACAGTGAATCCAAGCACAAAAAGCCAATATTAGAGGCAACTTAGTGAAACGGAATTTAATTCTTATCTAATTCTGTATTTACACACATCTGAAATATTGCAGGGTTTATATAGGGTATGTGTTTACTATAGGTTTCACTTTTGCAAAGAGACCGTCAGAACTTAATTTGAGATTGTTGAATAAATGAGACTTTACTTTCATTGTGGACAGTTCTGGCAGACAGTACATCGCCATGGTATCAAACCTGAAAAATTTCAACGCAAAGATGATGAAAAAGCAAGAATTTAGAACAAAATTATTGAAGACAAATGTAAATAATGCAATACCACAAAATTTACCCTTGTCAAGGTTTAAAATGTTTCTGATATATATATCTAAAACCTTTGCCAAGTATTCCTACATTGTCCTTATACATTTCTTATAGACATCAAAATATTAAAAACAGAATATTGCAAATAATAAAAGTATCCTTTATGGATTTTAAATGAACGCAATTCAATTTTCTTTTCGAAATAGTAGTGCAAAAAAGACATCAAGTGCTGTGTTGGTTTTTATTTACCTCCTCGCACTTGGTACGTTTCTGCACTTGCGATAGGTTTTGATATATCATATATTACACACACACACACTGGCATCAAACAAACCAAAGTGCAATCAATGGCTGATAAATCTGTCAATCATCTCCTCGCCCCATTATGTTGTTGTTGTTGTTGTTGTTGTTGTTGTTGTTGTTGTTGTTGTTGTTGTTGTTGTTGTTGTTGTTGTTATATATTCTTTACCTTCTCACTGCACGTTACCTATCCCGTCACTCTGAAAAAAGCACTGGAAACAAAAGAAAACAAAATTGAATAATTACTACTAATGGTTATTTATATTGAATAAATTTCGTATTATATACATACTTTTACAAAATGTCTTGTTGCCTAAGACAAGTCTGGAGATGAAATATCTCAAATACTTATCACAAGAGGCAGTCACACGATTAGATTCATCACATTCCAGTGCATCAATATCTATCAACATTCCGTCTACCTCAGAACAGTCGCGCATTGGGACGGCCTGCCAGAACCAACCGTTTCAGCACCAAGTCTAGAGGCGTTCATGGTTGCGCTCCATCGGACGCTAACAAAAGCATCATTCCAGGAAGTGAGGGGCTTGGGTACAGTGTACATGCATGTCGACTTTTAAACAGTGGACTCTTTTTAAGTTTTTACCGAACCAGTTCACACTACACACTTGTTCATTATTCACCCCCTTAAGGTCTCACTGAACAATTACCTCCCTTACATGACGGTAGCAAGATTATTACGCCCAAGAAATTAGAGCTGTGTAAAGCGGTTGGGTAATTTTTTTTTAAAAAATGCATAAAATGTCATATTTCTTTGTGCATATTGGAACATTGGAACATTTTCATGATTTCTGCAAAGTTTGGGTGACCCTGGGAACTGTTTGATGATGCTATAACAGTTTAAAGATGCGTAGTGATACACTGCAACAAATGGGCAGAATTGTCAAAAATGAAGGGATGCCATCAAACCATCGAAATTGTGAAAAAGCAACCTGGTCAACCCCATGTTTTTTTCTGCATATTTGGACCAACAGAGGACTATCTATGGGAATAAGGCACTTTTAGAACCATTGGTAATGTATCAAGTGTTCCAGAAGTGCATGTCTCTATATGTAGAACAGTACAAAATTAATTGGTGTGTGAGACGTTCAAGAACCACATCATTTTCGGTAGACGCTGGGAGGAAACTGCATCTTTGTGATTCAGATTTACTTTCTTTTTCAAAATATGTCACTTTCTATGGGAAAGACTGTATTTGAAACCTCTAAATGGAAAAATAAATGTATTTTTGTGAAAAAATGGATGACTTTGATTGAAATAGAGAAGTGTCACACAGGCAAAACCAAACTTGAAGCTAAAACAGTAAAGCAAATAGAGCAATGAGACTGAGCAGCTGAAAATTTGTCATGGAAATGTTGGAATCAGGATTTAATCAATTCAATGGAAGGAACACAAAGTGAGATCATCTATTTAACTGAAAAAGAAATGATCATGTATGCAAATATGCTTTGCTGCATCATGTGATAAGACTTGATTTCAGCCATCTGTCTCAAAATCCTGGCTAAAATGAATAGAAGTTTGCACTTAAAAACACTTGAAAGTCACACAGAGAGACAGTGATGCTAATATATCACAACAAAAGCATGTCTAGAGCATTCACTGCATCCAGATTTCATGATTCATGTAAGTTAAACCATTTTTTTGTGTTAGAAACTCATTATTTATGTATAATTCATACCCCACCCACATAAAAATGGTAACATTTGTCGCGATACTGTTTCCACTCTTTAGCGCATGCTTTTTGACAATACGGTTGGTTGCGTATGAGCAATATTGTTTTTATGTCGGTGTTTATCAATTAATATTATATTGATCATGAATTATGGAGAAATTTCCTGTTTCATTATTTTGTCATTGATATTTGTTATCAACAGCTCTGTATCCAGTTTTCGATATACCGACCGCCAAACTGTCGCGTTTCATTTTAATGGTATGGCGTATGACTGCCATTTTTGTTTTACTGTCATTTTTTTCTCCTCATTGTTGATATTTATGTGGCTGGGTCTGGCTTATACACAGTTTTTACCTACTCTTGGACATTCAGGTAAATGGTACAATGCGACATCTTTGAAATGACGCGAAACAGATTCGCATAATAATTTCTCAGCGTTTAGTTAACCTGTGCTTGAAACTTTTGTACCATCATCTGATTTCGTTCAGTTGTTCTTCTTACTTTTTTTTCAAATAAAAATACATGATGCTTGCCAGAGAATATAGATTTTTCTCATTGAAAATGATGTTTTTTCACTGTCTGTTATTGAATGTGTACATATTTTTCTCCACATTCAACTGTATAGCATTCTCCAATATGACAATTTCTAATTTTCATATAATTATTGCAACAACTCTATTTTAATTGCCCATTTTTTTATGCCAGTTTTGGAAAATCTGTAAAGTAACGAGTCATCTCGCGACAAGTATTTCTTATTGCGATATTCTTTGATATATTTATTTCAAACTTATTTGTCGTCAAGAGATGCGCTTTAGCAAACCGTCTTTTTGCAATGAGGTTATCGGTCCAGCCAAATATGCTGTATCCATATTTTGTCTCATTTTCATTGATCGTTTCATTTTCTTGCTTTAAAGTGACTTTCATGCACACTTTACTTTCATTTGCTATTTTTATTGATAAAATAAACAAAATAGTATTGGAATTTAATATATGCCTAATAGATACCTCAATTGGTAAGGGATATATTCATAGTTGATAATGAATCTAATGCATGTACAAAAGTATGTTATTCATTCATGTATTGAAAAAGGGGGCATGGTTAGTGTCAGTGACATGCAAATTGTTGCTGGGCACCTTCAAACATTAATATTTGTTTGTTATAGATATAAAAAAAAGTCAAATATATAGTTTTGCAATAAAACAGAGCATTATTTGAAGCAAAAACAACTATTTACCATATATGGTCATGTATTTTGACACTTAAGTTATGTAATGTTGCATATACAATAAAATGAATATGCAGTCAGATAGATACACTATAGGAGGCAATACAAGAACATTTTCAAAGTATTTCTTTTTCTATAATTATTTTTATTAAGTAACGATGGCTTAAACATTTTGGCAGTTTTTCCTGTTTTCGAGTCGTCCGAAACTGATTTATGCATGTGTGACCGCCATCTTGTTTTGGTGCATGAATTCGAAAACATTTGCGCGATGAATTCAAAAGGCGTATTTTTATATTTAGAAATGGTAAAGGTTTGTTCGACAAAAATTTCAGTCACATGTCATGACAATTTCTACTCTTCAAGGTCTCACTGAACAATTACCTCCCTTACATGACGGTAGCAAGATTATTACGCCCAAGAAATTAGAGCTGTGTAAAGCGGTTGGGTAATTTTTTTTTTAAAAATGCATAAAATGTCATATTTCTTTGTGCATATTGGAACATTGGAACATTTTCATGATTTCTGCAAAGTTTGGGTGACCCTGGGAACTGTTTGATGATGCTGTAACAGTTTAAAGATGCGTAGTGATACACTGCAACAAATGGGCAGAATTGTCAAAAATGAAGGGATGCCATCAAACCATCGAAATTGTGAAAAAGCAACCTGGTCAACCCCATGTTTTTTTCTGCATATTTGGACCAACAGAGGACTATCTATGGGAATAAGGCACTTTTATAACCATTGGTAATGTATCAAGTGTTCCAGAAGTGCATGTCTCTATATGTAGAACAGTACAAAATTAATTGGTGTGTGAGACGTTAAGTAAATGTCTGCCTGCAGATTTTGACGAGTGCCACCACTGGAATTGAAATAAAACAAAATAGATGGACGTGACACGGCAGTACAATTACAAAGATTCTACATGAGTCTGACTATTTTGTCCTTCTTAATTATTGTACTGGTGAAACTATATGAAAGGGAACATCAGGACAATGATAAACACCCGATTGTTGATTGAAACCAGAAACGTATATATTATATGAAGAAAATTTGAAGCCGGAAAAGTATATCTTATATGAAGAAAATCACACCAGTTGTATCATACAATCGCGCTTTCACGCTAGTTTCAAGGTTACTAAAATAAGAAAAGAATATATGCGACGAGAAAGTTACTTTTCAGATAAATTAGATGATAATGTTGAGGTTGAGATTATGAATAATATAGGTACCATCGAAGTAAGTTCTAAAAGTCTTCCTAATCTAATTCGTAGCGAATTTCTTAAGCATGCCCTTATATAGTGACATATATATTTACATATCCATGCACAATACTACTTAGGCTATTGTAAATTAATTGCTAGCTTATTATCCAAATTTTTCTTAAAAACGGGGAGGGCGGGAGGATTTTTTTATGAAAATAAAAAGGGTCGGGGCAGCATGAAAATTAGGGGGCGGGCGAGGATGATAATCTAGCAATTAATTTATTATGGCCTTATATATTTACAAGCTTTCTATTGGTAACAGAATAAAATATTACAATTGCCACACATCGTTTTGATAAAATAGTTAGATAAACACTGTGGGTATTACTGTCTCCTGATACATCTCGCGGTATGATCATGACGGAGTTTATGGCATGTTATGATATTGACATAACTATAAATCAAACGTATTACAGTTCGTTTTAGAGCGTGTCAAAAGTCTTCAGGATGCATGATATTTCATGTTACAGAATAGTAAAACACAATGGTTAACCCCCATTGGCATGCGTGCCACTGACCTCATTTTACATTACATGTATATGCAGTGTTTTATGTTTACATTTATAATGGGGAAATTTATAATCAGCAATATATTGATTGATGCTCATTTCACCATGTAGGGCAGTTGACCAGTGGTAGAGCTTCGAACCCATGATCGTAGGTTAGTTGGATCGATCCACACCCACAGCTATATGTGGTGTCCATGCGCAAGATACACATGCTATAGTATTTATTCTGCCCAGGAAGACTTCAAGCGTGGTTTGTCTAAGTTGTAAGAACTTGTTCTACAATCATGCTAAATATTTATTTTAATAATTATTAAACAAAAATCCAGATAATATGGAAAATTAAAAGGCCAACATTGACAGTGTCAACGTATCAGAGAAGGTCCCTGTACAAATGAAAGGAATATTCGAATAGGGCGGGTGTTCTGTAGAGGAGTTGGACGTTATCTAGATTCACATTTTGTTTTTTCGTATTTCATTAATTCAGTTTGAAACACCTCAATATTGCGGCTAGGAGAGTTAGAGCTACGATTAATTACCGAAAGAAAATACGGTTATCAAACTTCATGCGTACTGCAGTAATCTTCTCTGTTTACTGATATGCAAATAAGAATATTGAAACGACTGCACGCCATAGAAAACATTTTATTACTGTACCATTTTTGACGTATTGTTTCCTTTGCTACAATTCCTTTACTACAATTATTTTAAATTGGGGTTAGTGCCATTTTCAACACATTTCATGTTATATATGGCATATCCATTTTCATCGGTGGGTGAAGACCTCGAAATGAATCTGGGTAGAACCAACATCCTTCCGCAAGTAACTGGTAAACTTTCTCAAATAAAGTTTCTGGAGCGAGCGGAACTCCGACCTACGAACTTAGCGGTGAGAGGTAAGTGATCTTGAAACGGCGCCAAAGACAACTCGACCACAGAGGATCCCATACAAGTATCTATTTAAGTCCCCAGCACACATTAGCATAAGACACGTGGTGCTCAGTCGTGTACACGTGTGGATAAAGAAAGAAACATTTTAATATTTATCTATATATATATATATATATATATATATATATATATATATATATATATATATATATAAAGGGAGATTATTGAAATCACAAATGCCTTGAAATTATGTCTATGGTTTGCATTGTAGCTAGGCGCGGTCGCCGTAGTCTGGTCTGTACATTTATGTCTGGTTGTTCACAAATAATTACCTCTACATATATATATATATATATATATATATATATATATATATATATATATATATATACATGCATATACTCGTTGTAATTATTCTATCTATTGGTTTCGTTCGCACTGCTTTATAGGCTGTGTCCTTTGAATGCATGAATGTAACGTCCGGTATTAGTTATAATGATCGACATACAGCACTTAGAAACTTAAAACAAAATAGATCACTGTGATTTCTTCTTATGTGGACAATAATTTGCATGTTTTATTGTATGTGTTCTTTTAAACAACTACACTGAGAACAGTTATGTGTTTGATAGTAACTGTTTGTGTTTGTTATGACACAGTATTTGTGTTTGCTTGTTAAATGTTCGTGTTTTTTACTGAAGCTGTTTGTTCATTATTCGGTTAGACATATTTTTATGCACTGACTACAAATGCAGTATTCGGTTACACACATTTCCACGCAATGACTTTGTATGCAGTATTCGGTTAGACACATTACCACGCAATGACTTTGTTTGCAGTATTCGGTTAGACACATTTCCACGCAATGACTATGTATGCAGTATTCGGTTACACACATTTCCACGCAAAGACTATGTATGCAGTATTCGGTTAGACACATTTTCACGCAAAGACTATGCATGCAGTATTTGGTTAGACACATTTTCATGCAATGACTATGTATGCAATATTCGAATAGACACATTTCATGCAATGATTATGTATGCAATATTCGGTTAGACACATTTCAAGGTCTCACTGAACAATTACCTCCCTTACATGACGGTAGCAAGATTATTACGCCAAAGAAATTAGAGCTGTGTAAAGCGGTTGGGTAATTTTTTTTTTAAAAATGCATAAAATGTCATATTTCTTTGTGCATATGGGAACATTGGAACATTTTCATGATTTCTGCAAAGTTTGGGTGACCCTGGGAACTGTTTGATGATGCTATAACAGTTTGAAGATGCGTAGTGATACACTGCAACAAATGGGCAGTATTGTCAAAAATGAAGGGGTGCCATCAAACCATCGAAATTGTGAAAAAGCAACCTGGTCAACCCCATGTTTTTTTCTGCATATTTGGACCAACAGAGGACTATCTATGGGAATAAGGCACTTTTAGAACCATTGGTAATGTATCCAGTGTTCCAGAAGTGCATGTCTCTATATGTAGAACAGTACAAAATTAATTGGTGTGTGAGACGTTCAAGAACCACATCATTTTCGGTAGACGCTGGGAGGAAACTGCATCTTTGTGATTCAGATTTACTTTCTTTTTCAAAATATGTCACTTTCTATGGGAAACACTGTATTTGAAACCTCTAAATGGAAAAATAAATGTTTTTTTGTGAAAAATGGATGACTTTGAGTGAAATAGAGAAGAGTCACACAGGCAAAACCAAACTTGAAGCTAAAACAGTAAAGCAAATAGGGCAATGAGACTGAGCAGCTGAAAATTTGTCATGGAAATGTTGGAATCAGGATTTATTCAATTCAATAGAAGGAACACAAAGTGAGATCATCTATTTAACTGAAAAAGAAATGATCATGTATGCAAATATGCTTTGCTGCATCATGTGATAAGACTTGATTTCAGCCATCTGTCTCAAAATCCTGGCTAAAATGAATAGAAGTTTGCACTTAAAAACACTTGAAAGTCACACAGAGAGACAGTGATGATAATATATCACAACAAAAGCATGTCTAGAGCTTTCACTGCATCCAGATTTCATGATTCATGTAAGTTAAACCATTTTTTTGTGTTAGAAACTCATTATTTATGTATAATTCATACCCCATCCACATAAAAATGGTAACATTTGTCGCGATACTGTTTCCACTCTTTAGCGCATGCTTTTTGACAATATGGTTGGTAGCGTATGAGCAATATTTTTTTTATGTCGCTGTTTATCAATTAATATTATATTGATCATGAATTATGGAGAAATTTCCTGTTTCATTATTTTGTCATTGATATTTGTTATCAACAGCTCTGTATCCAGTTTTCGATATACCGACCGCCAAACTGTCGCGTTTCATTTTAATGGTATGGCGTATGACTGCCATTTTTGCTTTACTGTTATTTTTTTCTCCTCATTGTTGATATTTATGCGGCTGGGGTTGGCTTATACACAGTATTTACCTACTCTTGGACATTTAGGTAAATGGTAAAATGCGACATCTTTGAAATGACGCGAAACAGATTCGCGTAATAATTTCTCAGCGTTTAGTTAACCTGTGCTTGAAACTTTTGTACCATCATCTGATTTCTTTCGGTTGTTCTTCTTACTTTTTTTTCAAATAAAAATACATGATGCTTGCTATAGAATATAGATTTTTCTCATTGAAGATGATGTTTATTCACTGTCTGTTATTGAATGTGTACAATATTTTTCTCCACATCCAACAGTATAGCATTCTCCAATATGACAATTTCTAATTTTCATATAATTATTGCAACAACTCTATTTCAACTGCCCATTTTTTTATACCAGTTTTGGAAAATCTATAATAAGTAACGAGTCATCTAGCGACAAATATTTCTTATCGCGATATTCTTTGATATATTTATTTCAAACTTATTTGTCGTAGAGAGATGCGCTTAAGTAAACCGTCTTTTTGTAATGAGCTTATCGGTCCAGCCAAATATGCTGTATCCATATTTTGTCTCATTTTCATTCATCGTTTCATTTTCCTGCTTTAAAGTGACTTTCATGCACACTTTACTTTCATTTGCTATTTTTATTGATAAAATAAACAAAATAGTATTGGAATTTAATATATGCCTAATAGATACCTCAATTGGTAAGGGAAATATTCATAGTTGATAATGAATCTAATGCATGTACAAAAGTATGTTATTCATTCATGTATTGAAAAAGGGGGCATGGTTAGTGTCAGTGACATGCAAATTATTGCTGGGCACCTTCAAACATTAATATTTGTTTGTTATAGATATAAAAAAAAAGTTAAATATATAGTTTTGCAACAAAACAGAGCATTATTTGAAGCAAAAACAACTATTTATCCATATATGGTCATGTATTTTGACACTTAAGTTATGTAATGTTGCCTATACAATAAAATGAATATGCAGTCAGATAGATACACTATAGGAGGCAATACAAGGACATTTTCAAAGTATTTCTTTTTCTAGAATTATTTTTATTAAGGTACAATGGCAAAAAAATTTTGGCAGTTACTCCTGTTTTCGAGTCGTCCGAAACTGATTTATGCATGTGTGACCGCCATCTTATTTTGGTGCATGAATTCGAAAACAGTTGCGCGATGAATTCAAAAGGCGTATTTTTATATTTAGAAATGGTAAAGGTTTGTTCGACAAAAATTTCAGTCACATGTCATGACAATTTCTACTCTTTCAGTCAAGGACTATGTATGCAGTATTCGAATAGACACATTTCCACGCAACGACTATGTATGCAGTATTCGATTAGACACATTTCCACGCAATGACTATGTATGCAGTATTCGGTTAGACACATTTCCACGCAATGACTATGTATGCAGTATTCGGTTACACACATTTCCAAGCAATGACTATGTATGCAGTATTCGGTTAGACACATTTTTACGCAATGACTATATAATTATGAAGTATTGTAATGCTACATGTTGCATTTTGAATAACACAAATTATGAAATGCGATTACATCATATTTGTTTTATTCGTAATATCACAAAAAATAATTTTACTCAAGTGTTTTTTTAAATAGATACCAAACCTCGCTCGTCCCTCTTTCATCACAATATAAAACAAAATGTGCTAACTAAACTTTTCTAACAGACATCTCAAATGTGACATTTTTCACACTCACACATGTCTATGCTATACATGTAGTAATTTCAAAAACAATTTCAATTTGCAATGTTACTAATAATTAAATGACATAAACTATAATATCAATTCAGTATGCACGCTATATCTTAATATTTAATTGATATATCACCTTTGTGCTTTAGCAATATAATTAACAAATATATTAAAATTATTGTTTTATAGCACGTCATCAGCGTGTCGAATAATTATGTTTGCATATTGATTTAAGATCAACTTTTGATTTTCGTTTGGCAGGATCGCAAAATTGACAGTAAGCATTGCAGCTAGAACACAATGTAGTTTGATTGTGTACAATGTAGTTTGATTGTGTACAATGTAGTTTGATTATGTTCCATGCAGAACCCAATCTGGACATTTACAACCGAGATCATGCTGACCGATTCCTTTAAAATCAACTCCATGGCAACGAAATCAACATGCCTAAATACCATCTTCTATTCGTGGTTACATTATGCGATTTGATCCCTTTGTTAGATAGTGTTATTGCAACATTTGAAGAGAAGAAAGCGGTCGTGAAACATTGTCAAATGGAAGCAAATATCCAACCAGTACTGTACCACGTGTCATTGTCACTGACCATGATTATCTACGTTACATTTGTCAACATAACTGCGTAATTTTCTGAAATTATGAAACATGTGCTATTTCTGTTTTAGCGCGGATATTTAAAACATATGTCAGTCCGAACGCCTTGTTATTGATTAGCCAATCAAATTATGTCTTAAAAAATGATCATCTGAACCTGTCATAAAGTTATTAAATAATACGTTTCTGTTTCTATTTATAGAATACATACATGTGACCACTAATGACAAATGAAAAGTGGTGTGACTGCAGGGCGTCTAGACAAAGGCATTGTAAGATATTAAACTTAATAATCGCCAGGCGAGTTAATGTAGATTGACACACCCTTGAGTGTCATTCTTTTCTTTAATATTGTCATGTCGCAATCATTTTTGATTGGTCGATATCAGTCGGTATCAGTCACGTGTACTTATAAAACCCATACCACTATTATCTCTCTTGAGTACTCCGGACCTACAGATGAAGGAGGTAGAAATAAAACTTAAGACCTCTTTTTCGTCTTTTTTCAGGGCTTTGTACTGTAATGGTTTATTTTTTGTTAGCATGAGTTAAATGGTCAGTATTTTAGAAATCACCACTGAAAATTTGATGCTGATACCACCTTTCTCGACAATTCTGTGTCATTTCAGAATTGTTGGTTCGAACCGCATCTAGGGCGAATAGTTGACATATTATTACTCTGGAAATTGATAGGTCTCACAAAAGCATTGAATTAAAAAAAAACAAAACAACTTGATCAAGATATTTTTTTTCCTTTATAATTGCATATCTTGAACCAATGAAGAATTTGAGCCCAGACACATGCTGCAGAATTTATTTTTTCACTCTGTTTTGGACATAAATGTACCAACGGAGCCCTATGGGAAATGTAATAGTGGTATGAGACGTATATAAAGTAACTAAAATTAGAAACAGAAACGTATAATTACGTCAGTTTTTGTTTACTATTACGTGACGATCACTGTTTTGTTAGCCATATTTTGATTGGTTTATTGATAGCAAGGTGTGTGGAATGGAGTAATTTTTATTTTCCCGCTAAAACATGAATAGCGCATGTTACCATATTGTTCATGTTGCTGAAGCGAGGAAGATGCCCACTGATGAGGGATGGGTTGTTTTGTGACACTCAATGGCTATTCCTTGGAATGTGATTATTCATGGAATGTGTCGGGCCCGATTACCCCAGTCGATTGCGCGTCTGACTATCAATCCAGGGGTCGTGAGGTCGAATCCCCGCCCGGCAACAGTCTCTGTGATGATTGATATACGGCATTTTGTCTCATTATCGTTCGTCTCTCACCGCTGATTCAAGTGGGGAAGTTATCAGTTTCTTGCGGAGATGGATTGTGCTCGAGTATTTGTTAACCTTTCAACATCCCGGAAAACAGTGATTAGGTTAACAGATCGTCTGTTATCCCTCGATTGCAAAAATGACGCTAACTATTCAATCAATCAATAAAATCATAGAATGTATAATAGTATCATGGTGAATATAAGAAACATATTTTTTTCAGCTACTTGATCTTATTTCATCACGAAAAAAACATGATATCACACGTTATATCCATAGTGTATTACACATGGCATGAGTACATGCTGTCACTTACTTAGCAAAATGGCGATATCAGGTTTATTGTCTTCGACTAGACAAAGTGGAATACGTGGTCCAGTGGTATAGCATCGGGGGTCGGGGATTAGATCCTTCGCCACGGGGAAGACATTAAGCGTGATTCGTCTAAGATGTAATATCTTGCTTCACAATCGAGGTAAAATAAATAAGTTTAAAACATTATAAAAAACGGGGTCGAGTGGCACACATTTTTAGTAAAATGGAAGTATCTAAAAATCGCCACTATTCTATTTTGTCTCCATGAAAAACAACTACAGTCATAGATGACAAATAGTTATATGTCTTATGCCTACGTTAATGGTGTTTTTCCATGGGAAGACAATCATTACAGTCAGTCTACAGTACAGTTTACGGTTCACCAACTATAACATGTTTAAAGCGAGAATGTGACCAAAAACTTAACAATACACAGTACAGTCTGAACCTTCGAGGGGGTCCATCGAAAACACTCCAAAACATCATAAATCACCCCAAAACAAAAAAAACAACAAAAATTGGAGAAATATATAAATGCGTAATTAAAATATTTCATAAATGTTTAAATATTTAACAGAAACACTGTTTATCAGAAAATTATCAAAGAAATTACGTTTTTGTTATATTTTACCGCACGTTATTCCATACTAGCATGTTTCTATGTTTTGGGGTGTACATTAATGTTGCTAAGGGGGATGATTTGAGGTTGTTTTAGGGGTGATTTGGGGTTGTTTTGTGGGTGATTTTGTGTTGTTGTTTTTTTTTTTGGGGGGGGGGGTGCTTTTGGGTTGTTTTGGTGGGTGATTTGGGGTTGAATTATGGGGTGATTTGGGGGTGTTTTGAGGGTGATTTTGGGTTGTTTTTGGGGATGATTTGGGGTTGTTTTGGTTGGTGATTTGGGGATGTTTTGCTGGGTGATTTAGGGTTGTATTAGGGGTGATTTGGGGTTGTTTTGTGGGTGTTTTGTGTTGTTTTGGGGGTGATTTTGGGTTGTTTTGGTGGGTGATTTGGGGATGTTTTGATGGGCGATTTGGGGTTGTTTTGGTGGGTGATTTTGTGTTGATTTGGATATGTTTCGGCGGACCGCCTTCACGAGTCACGCGATGATAACTCACATGTCAATGCGTATATGAAACATGAAAGGTTCTTTGCATATATGGAACATAAAAGGTGCTATGCGTATATAGAACATGAAAGGTGCTATGCGTATAACGAACATGAAAACTGCTATGTGTATATGGGACATGAACGCACATTGCACCTAGATGTTCTAAGGGGTGGATGTAACGCTGTGGTGATTCTCATGCACCTTTCAAAGAC
Organism: Panopea generosa; assembly: GCA_029582155.1. NCBI lineage: Eukaryota > Metazoa > Mollusca > Bivalvia > Adapedonta > Hiatellidae > Panopea > Panopea generosa. The sequence continues at coordinate 74,449,278 of CM055894.1, read as the reverse complement.
TGTGACAGCTGAACCTCGTGTTTCCTGCAGATTCCATACGAACGTATCAAGCTAAAATCTTTATATATTTTATTTAGTATGGTGATGTCACGTTTCTCGTTCATCTTTACATATAATCAGTGAAACATTTTATGTTAAACTGCGCTCTCATCTCATAATGATCATGATATGGAGTATGTATTCGAGTTTTATTATCGGGACAGTTTTTCTAATTACACAATAACACGTGTAATTGTTTGTTTAATCAGGATATATTAAAGTGTCTAGCATAAAACAGCCATTTAGTAATTCAACGCGTCTCTGTGGAATTAGATGCTATAGTAAAAGAAATAGAATGTAAACGTATTTAATTGTGTAATTATTTCGACGTAGATGTATATAGTTTTATAAAAAAAAGGTTTATGTTATGTTCCAATATCACTTATTATCCCCCTTACACAACGATAGACTACTGTTAAATAGAAATTTAGTATTCTCTTTTTTTTGTTATGGTTAACGATTCTCATGTTTAAAGTAATGTTTTACAATATTTCAGGTTTTTCAAATTTTGGTGTAATGTAACAAAATCTAAGATATACAATACATAGATGACATAACACGAGTGCTCATTTGGTATTGAATAAACGAGAGGTCAATATATATCATGCGATGATCCGCCGAGAATTATATTATTTTGCCAACGCATTTAATGAATTAAATAATACATGGACACGAATATAAGATTCTTTTTTATCATATAACTATGGAAAGTGATATATTTACTGTTTATCTAACATATCACCTATTTGAAGGCGAAAATAAATCATATTTGTTTCCGTTCGTCGTCGTGTGACGTAACGCCTTTAAATAACTTAAAAATCTTACTATGATAAATCGATGTCATTTATATATTAGGGTTTGTATATTCCGAAGGGAGATCGGTATTTTACGTACGATAACTGAGTTATACGGAAAACGCCGAGTGATGAATCGGAAATGATATTACACACAAGGTTAATATCAAAAACATGTCTTGGGTTTATTACAGACCTGCGCCGTATATTATGTGATTAAAATAACTATTTATAAAAAAAGGAGATCACATATTTCCCACATGAAACGTAGCTTTCAAAGGACACAGGCAACGACAATGACATATATATTTAGCCAATACGTTGGATAAACATGATAAGTACTATACATCTTAACGGCGAAGTGACAACCTAGGAAATAAAACTGTTACTGGGGAAAATTTGAGTCACGATAATAATTGCATAAACTATCAAACCTTTATAATAAATTATGCAGACTTCAGAAATATCTCTCCAAATATTCAAATGTAAAATGCATTTTTTGTCTCGTAATAACAAATGAGTTTGGAGCAATTTCACACGAATCAATTTAGAGAGCTCTTTGTCGTGTAAGTCGACAGGATGTAATAGCCATCGGAGGTGCCTAAGTTAAAAACGAGATTCTCACTTCATTTCGTACCAGCAATCAGTTATTGGCCTTGGTTATCGAGCGAATAAACATCGCTCTCCTCTGTTCCGTCAACACATCATAATGCATATAAAATAAGCAAGTGATGTTACACGTGTATGTACTTGTATATTTTTCAGAAGCCCAAATTATTTAAAAAAAAAAATTGGGGTCTTATGTAAGTTTATGAATGGTAAGATAATATATTTGACAAAACTGTAAAATGATCAAGAATATGTATTCTAAATTTGTACAGATCGAGGCTGATCATAACCTGTTCCCTTCAATGAGAGAAGATCCAACAAAAACAAAACAACAACAAAAAAAATAAAACAAAAACGACAAACAACGTTGTATTTTCAATTTTTTTTTGTTATAAATTTAATATTATTCAATATGTTGCGCACACTAAAAGAAATTACTACCAATAATTCGCTTACCAATTACCTCCCATTGGTGACGGTAGCCAGATTATTGCGCTAAAGAAATTAGAGCTGTGTAAATTTGTTGGGCATTATTTTTGTTGAAAATGCCGAAAATGGTCATATTCTGTTGAACATGTTAGAACATTGGAACATTTCATGAGTTATGCCAAGTTTAGATGACATTGAGTACTGTTGAATGAAGATATAATAGTATAAAGATGCGTAGTGATACACTGCAACAAATGGGCAGAATTGTCAGAAATGAAGTGGTGTTATCAAACCATCGAAATAGTGAAAAGTAAGCTGGTCAACTTCATGTTTTTCCTGCATATTCGGACTAACAGAGGAACAAGACGACACTTTTAGAACCATTGGCAATGTGTTCAGTGTTCCAGAAGTGCATGTTTCTATACGAGTAGAGTAAAAAAATAATTGGTGAATGAGTTTTATAGTTATCAAACAAGAATTTTTACTTTATTGAAATGCAGCTTTATTTTAAATACGTATTCCCATTTTTTTTGGTACACTAAGAAAATCTGTTTTGTGTTTTCGAGTGACATAAATCCATCTGCAGATGATAAAAGTAATATTACCAATTCAGTTATCTCCTGATTATTAAGATTAACGCTAGCAGTGCAGTTCTTGCTTTTGTATTAACTTGTGTACGACAATAAACACTTGTGGCAACGGTAAACGTTAAACAGATATGCTCAATATCAAACATTGGTTGAAGTACCGTTAATGTTAATGCATTGTCTCTGGGTATGGCGTAAGCCATAACGTATGTTACCTATACAACAATTCGATCTGTTATTTCACAAACAAAGTATACGTTCAAATAAATCAATAAACTTTTTTCGAGTATTAACACGTAGCGTTCAATATTTCATTGTTGTCGTTCAGTATTTGATTTTTAAACATATCACGGTGTAAGTCTGAACATAAGTAAAGGACAATGTTTGAACATTTAACGGAAGTGACGTTTAACATTTACCGTAAGTTTTAACTTTTAGCGGATTTTAACATTTTTTGTTGCTACTCCTTTTAATACTTTGTGTTCAGATGCATGTTTAGATTAGCTTTAAGATTATATTTATTTATCTGAGATTAATAATATTACAATATTGTAAGCAATACACATATATTAACTCTATTACATTATTTAATTTCTCTTGTTTCGTTCATGGTATTAAGTATATACATGCACATTTTAAATGAAAGTACTATCCTCTAATGTTGTAAATGGTAAAGTAACAGTTTTGTCCTGTATTGAAAATGGTTAATCATTAAACGTACTAACATTGTGTGTCCTATTATAGGTATTTGCAACGTTAGGATATGAAATTAAAAATATTTAGATGTTTCATTAATCATACCCAAATGCTTATGTATATATGGTACTATATTTATGACTCGTACAAGAAACTCACACGAAATAAATCTGTGAATATCCATGTCAAGGTATTGATGAGTTAATATATACACCTTGCCTTAAAAACAATTTTCATCAGTTTCAAAAATAGTAGAAAATGATGGCATAAGATGTAACAAAGCGTTATAGCTATTCTCTGGTAAGGTCAAATGAAAAAAGTGCTTATTTTCTTTCTATCTACCTTCTGCAAAAAAGCTGTCTAATTAAGAAAATAATACGTTGAAGATACCATTTTTTTTATCCCGGTAATTACGTGTGTGCGTATAACATATATTGTGTTTTATATAATATTATAAGAAGTACTTACCTACCTCCACAAACTGAGATTGTGAGGGAGCAAATTAATACTATTTAATGTTGATCTGAATAAAAAAAAGGCACTTACACGTATTAGATATTTAGTAAAATGTGGAACTGACGTATTAAACATGATTTTAGTATATTACTCCCGCCGTTTTTTATATTCATAAAATACTTTTTGAAACACTTAAATAAACACACGAAATTTACATTAAAGAAAGGAAAGAGATATATTCTTAAATAGTTTAGTTAGTATATTACGTTTGTCTTTAAAAGTACTTTTTATAAATTCCTACTTTTATAAAATTTCTGAAAATAATCTATATAGGCTACAGGGTACAATTATGGAAAATGTCAGTATGTAGACATACTTAAAAAAATTATATTGGGAAGGGGTATAACTCTATTAAATTGGCTGAACGCCACTACATGTCGCACAATTATGGTCTGGGACAAACGTGTACTGTATATTTGACTGACATTGTTATGATAGACAGTTTTCCAGAGTAATATTAATTTGTATTTTTAAAGATAATTTTACTTATATTTTCGAGTCTAACACCACTAATATTTTAAACGTTTTAATTATTTCTTAACTATGACGTTTCGAAAACCAATACGTAGCTATTACTTTTACGTTCATATGTTTTAATATGTATTGTGTGAAAGTGGGTTCAATCCATGTACACATCGCAATGTTTCTTAAATGTACAACTTATTTCGTTTATTTATTTGTATATGTTTTCTTTACCTATCTTTTAAATGGTTTAAAATATGTCCGGATGACTATCTCTGTGAAGGGCAAATTCTTGTTTCAATATTTGAATTTAAATAGTTACTTTCTTTGCTAATTAGATTATCAAAATACTTTATCAATCCTTGCGTACGTTCATTATGATATCACTTTAATATTTAGATTACTTAACTTATTTATCAATCCTTGTTTATTTTCATTATAATTTTACTTAGATATTCAAATTACTAAAATACTTTATCAATCCTTGTTTATGCTAATTATACGAAATACTTTATCAATCATGGCATTGTTTATTTTCATTATTATAACATTACTTTGATATTCAGATTACTGAAATACTTTATCAACCCATGTTTATTTTCATTATACTATTACTTTGATATTTAGAAAACTAAAATACTTTATCAATCCTTATTTATTTTCATTATAACATTACTTTGATATTCAGATTACTGAAATACTTTATCAACCCTGTTTATTTTCCTTATACTATTACTATGATATTTAGAAAACTAAAATACTTTATCAATCCTTATTTATTTTCATTATAACATTACTTTGATATTTAGATTACTTAAATACTTTATTAATCCTTGTTTATGCTGATTATAACATTACTGTGATATCTAGATTACTAAAATACTTTATCAATCCTTGTTTATGCTGATTATAACATTACTGTGATATCTAGTTTCTAAAATACTTTATCAATCCTTGTTTATTTTCATTATAATATTGCTTTAATATTTAGATTACTAATATACTTTCTCAATCATGGCATTGTTTATTTTCATTATAATATTATTTTTGATATTTATATTACTAAAATACTTTATCAATACTTGTTTATGCTAATTATAACATTACTTTGATATTTAGATTACTAAAATTATTTTTCAAGTCTTGTTTGTGTTCATTTTAACATTACTGGATTGTTATTGCACCAACGTTTCATATACAATATGTACAATAAGGAAATATATGATTACATTATCAATATAAGAAATCAAATATTTCTTTTAAAAAAAACGTAACATACGTCCCACTACACAGTTGAGACATATTTTGTGACGGTAACATGATTATTGTGCTAAAAATGCTATATAATTTGGATCGAAATATTTTTAGAATGGTAATAGGGATTGTGGTTTCTTGCTTCAAATGAGAAGATCGAGAAAAACTTAGACCTTATTTCATATATATTTATATTTAATCTTTATTTCAGTCTCATCTATGTAAAACGCAATAATAATAATATTAGAATTAATATCATACAATATATGGACACAGCCATTCAAATATATGAATTATAAGATACTATATATGATTCAACTGGCTAGTGAGGTCAGTATACCTAAGGTATACACTGTATTTCTGTAAATAAGCCGATATGTTGATGTTTAGAATTAACTTATATACAATAAAATAAATATTACACATTGATTTTGATAAAGTATGCAGTTTAATCGAATAGATACACAAGTTAAATGAAATATTGTACTTGATGCATTCATGAGACAAATGAATAATTTTCATTCTTTGTAAAAATGTATTATTATATTTGCCGTATTTTTGTAATACTTTGTTAACGATCAGAGGTATATTGTTATGTTTGAAATGTAGGTAATTTCAATTCAAATATAAATTTGCAAAGGTGATTTTTTTTTCATTTTCAATATAAAAGCATAGTAGAATATAATAAATGAATAAGTATTGAAATTCAAAAATATTTATAAAAGGTAATACGAATAAGTATACATATCATGATGTATCATAACTATGTAAACGTGGGAAAATATTGTATACGTAATACGAAGTAGTTATATCATTCAATCAACAGTGGATTATATTAACTAATTTAATAATACCAAAAATAAAATATTTATCCAATTAAATAATTAACTGTCAGATCGGTTAATTACTACTGGCATCAACTGCGGGCACAATTTGACAGATGCTTTTAAAATTAAACAAACTTGATATCATAAAACACATATTTTTAAAGCAAGAGTAAAGTTTCTGATCCTAAAAGTCGTAATGAAGGACTTCTATTTCCTTCTCACTCTCATTTTGGAATTTCAGTAGGTTTCTTCATTTTTTGTCATTATTATAAATAAAGAAATGTGTGAATATGTGGAAAGCAGAGACATATAACAAAAGACAACAATAAAATCTATTTGGTTTTATTTTCATTTAAACAGAAACATTTTTCGTGTCTATGTTTAAACATCCAAACAATACAAAATGACATCATGATCATGTGACAAGAATATGCAAATGAGGTAACCACGAACACATACGAGATCCGAAGTAGCATAGCTATAATGACTTCAGAATTCAGAATAATATATAAACCCTTTCATTCCTCTGACGAAGTATAAAAATGACTGCTAATCATTCAAATATTTTGAACAATATGAATAGTTAATTGTGAATCAAATGTAAACACGTTGAGGGAAATACGTATTGTCTTTTTGCTATGTTAAAATATCTTTTGCTTGTGAAAACTGCGGAATTGTCAGAAATTGGATATTTTTAAAACAAATATGTAGATATATTGATAACTATATGCATGGTTGCATGGTAACCTGCATGAAAAACATTTAAGGAGAACAATGATAGTTTGCCTGTTACAATAATTTTCTTGAATGAAATTTGTACTCTCTCTCTCTCTCTCTCTCTCTCTCTCTCTCTCTCTCTTTCTGATTCTGATATTTTTTTGTAAAAAATCATCATATTCTCTCTTTCTCTTTCTTTTATATATGTCTGATTCTGATATTTTTTTTGAAAAAATCCTCATATCATCATATTTAAACTGTTAGTACATTTTCTATGTTTTACGTATTAAATATTTTAAAATATTCAAAAGTACGTGTACCTGGAGGTAAGCAGTTACACACGCAGAAAATGCAATTCAAAGTTGAAATTGATAAATACATACTTTAAACTCCCTTAAGGTCTTACATTAAATCCCTGTACATATACTTATGTCCTAGGTTAATTACAAGACAACCTAAGCAAAAAAGCCAATAAGCCAATCCTCAGAAACACTTGTACCCCATGTAGTATATGATATATATATATATATATAGTACTTAGCGATAGCAAATTTTTGTTAATAGTTTCGATGAACGAAAACATTTTGAAATATCAAAAGTATATAACAACTTTAACTTCAATATTTTATAATATGCAGACATTTCGATTTCCTTGTAAATAAGCATTTGTCTTCCTTGTAATATTTAAATATGCATGTAAAATACAGTTCTTGACTTGAAATACATGTATTCGATATATCTATATATCTTCAACAATATACAATGCGAATTTAATACATTGGAGAAAATAATATTTATTATTTCATGATATAAACTGAAATGGAAAATAGTTTAAACTTAGCAATGGAATCTAAATACGATCTGATCAATAAATTTGTAATTCTAATGATTTTTTTAATATATTTATAAACTGGTAAATAAAACAAATGTACTGGCCTTGTTACTTATACCGATTAATCATTCTGAATTTGTTGGAATTATTTGTAATTTGTTAAAGTCAACGCTCAACCACACCTCTACTCATCTTGCTTTATTTGATAAATTAAGCTATATACCATGTGCACTGTCGCCAATACCACCAAGCTGTTCTCCTTGAATCAATCGAGTATATGTCAATATAAATCCTTTATTTGCAGTTGCTTAACACTAAACTTATATATGAAGGGAAGCGTTTACTTTGTATAACAACTACCACATACATACAACACAATAATTCACTCTTGTTACATACAGTTGAGACTTTTTGTTCATATGACATCACCACTACGTCATCAATTTGTCATCACTGCGTCATATCTCAGCGTCATGTTCATATAATAATTCTGCAGTCAAAGCACTTATATTGTCTAGTATTCTTCTGAGCAGAACAACACAAACTTCGTTTTCGCCACCCGGTTATAAATACCTGAATATAATCATAAAGTTCCGACACTTATTTGTTTCACCCTTTCAAGTCGGACTTTGTCGTCTGTCACTGATATTGCGTATCTCCCGCTCTACCTCTCACTCTCTGTCTGATGTTTGATGACCTTGACCCTTCATTTCGTCTTCTGCGGCGACTTACACTCAGACGTCGATGTACTTGCCGCTCATCTGGACAACAGAGCCGCACACTTCAGATGAAACTTCGACCACGTACGCCATCACAAGAATTGTCAGTACCCAGGTGGCGCTTTAGGTTTTATTGACATTCTGTAGGCCATGGTTTAGTTCAAACTAAAGATGGAGCATCTGTTATTTCTGGTTTAACATTCTGGTCTAACCCGTTACCATGGCTGTGTTTCCACAAAGATAAATTAATTTCTAAGCGGCACTTATGGTACGATTCGAAAACGAGGGAAATATCAAGCAAACTATACTATATAAACAAAAGAACTCAGTGGAAAGTAAGTCAATGTTTGGTTTTATGACGACACAGGGCACCGGCAATTCTTTCAATGACGTAGACTCTATCGTTCTACAACATGATTACGAGGTTTCCCTGGCAACGGTTAACTTCACATTATGTATCCACTTTAACACGCACTAGCACTTTGACACTCATTAAATACTTTTATACTGTTGCACAATGGCTATACACAACATTATATACACAATATTAAATTACTCATGGAATTTCGAATAACAATATGTTGATAAAACAACAGGTCAAGTCCGTGACACGACTGACCATTGTGGGACATTATGCTCTTATACGTGTGAGCAAATATTTCATAGCAGTCTATGGTAAATAATTTACCATGCTTTCGCATTTAAGTGTATGCAGTTTGTAGCAACATGTGGGACATGTTCTGCTATTTAAACTTAAGTCTTACGCTTTCTATCACTTTCTTTTATGCAAATCACCTTTTCAAGGCTTTTCGCCAAAGGTTTGAGATTCACTGTTCATATCTAGCACTTCGGCAAAATATTTGTCTTACACATGACGGTAACCAACGCTTATAAATGTAAAACTTAAGTTTTATCTTAGTCAGGCTTGCTGTAAATGTTGTTGCGCAAGCGCAGAATGAGAGTGAGCCGGATGCGGCGCGTGCTGGGGATGTTGGCTATGCGCTTGTTGGGGCAACTGAGGAACATCTTTAATATCAGTTTCCTCCCTAAGTCGACTTTTAGCTCTGTCATTTAATTTCTTTCGCTTCATTCTTCTATTTTGAAACCAAACTTTGACTTGTCTTTCACTGAGTTGTAATTTACATGATATTTCCCACCGTTTTTGTCTCGTAATATAAGAACTGTTCAAAAATTCATTCTCCAAAACCATTGTTTGGTAACGCGTGTACGGCTTTCTCTTCTTGCGACCTTTCGTTTCTGAAAATAAAAAACAAGAAAGAATGAATACCTTACCCCATTTAAACGATGGTGCTCCTCCGTGTCACAATTACTGCAATCCCATGTATAACTAAAAAAAATGTTGTTGTTTTTTTAAACGGAAATATGTGTATCCGAAGCCTGATATAGCCTGAAATATTTTCATTTCTTTAGAAATCCACATTCAGTTGCAACATTTTGTCAGGTTCTAACACACTAGTGCATTTACATGCATGTTACATGTCTTACGCAGACCCTCTTGCCTAGTTGTTCAGAAAATGAAAAAAAAAATCTGACGCTTTATAAAGTATTCAGTGTCTGAAAGCACAATAAAAATGTTGTTGGTAAGTTATTACTCTCCAGGCCCGCTTCTAATGTGTTCCGGGATTATCAAGAGACCGGCTACGTCCAGTACTTAGCCGGTAAATCGATACTAACTTTCCTCCTAACGGGAATTCACTGCCAGACATCTAAACGATTCCTTTGAACCAAAATACAGCACGCCATCGCTTTATGTTTGTAGCATTACGTCGTGACGTGGCTCGCCACGTGGATGACTAGAGAAGACAATTCCAACATTTGGTTTGCAATGTTAACTATATGGTCTTTAAACATGTGTATGATGGTTTCTTTTTATTGACGGTTTATCCGTAGTGGTATTTACGTTATGAGTCTTAAAGACCACTTCTGAAGGCATGTCGTTGTATAAATAGCCCGACCCCCAGCCACCCGCCCCCAATTCGCTCTATATGAATGCGAACGCAATTTACATGGTTTATGGGTGTTGGGATAGGGTGAGGTGGAACAGAAGAATAGGCATCATTGCATCATTATATAAGTTATCACGAAATGTATCAATAAACCAAGAGTTGTGTGTTGGAATCTAATATAAGGCAGACAATATGTTGATGGGGTATTTTCTGTTGATTTCTTAAGGTTAACATGACAGCAAATACATGAAATGCTCATCACCAAAATACCAAAAAAATATATATATATATATAATTATAAATTATAATTTACACATGTTGTAGTATATATAGGTAAGTATAGTTATATACATATTACTGTATATACAGATAGACATGTTGCTGTATATATAGATTAATATTGTTATAGACATAGTGTATAAACAAGTTAATATAGTTACAAACGTGCTGTTGTATAAATAGAAATACTATGTCAACCACAGATTATTATAGTTGGCCCGGTGAAAAAAGAAAACAGGTGTCAGTCACAAGCCTTAGAATCAGACTGCCAGACAGGAACACGTGACAAAATAATAATATTTTTATATGTAAATTACACACATCAATAACATGTTGATTACAAGACGTTTTTTCTGTCTGCTAGTCAAACTTGCATTGGCCTATCCGTCAGTGTCTTATTATTTATTTCTGTAGAGGTCGCTGCGGTCGATATCAAAATAATTACGTCATCTGTCAGAAATTAACTCATCGATAAATGATTTAGATGTTCGATTGCGAACAGTTTAAGAAAATATGACATATTGAGAAATCAACGCGGTGGACGTACCATGCTAAACGGGAGCGTTTCGGCTGTCAGATTCGAGTACACTAATGACGTAATATTGCGGAACCTACAGATGTACAATTTGTCAGGTAAATGTCATGACCTGTGTTTTCCCACATTTGTCATGTTTGTGCATATTGATGTATAGATCGTCGTAGATGACAAAATATATGAATGAATTATGAAATAGATAAATGTTGTTGTTGTTTTTACTTTATGTAGGTGTGCAATAACAGAATATGATGATAATGATGATGATATTTTCATTTATCGTCGCCACCAGACTCCCGTATGGGTGATGTCTCCATTAGAGTAATAGTAATTTTAGAAATTTGGAGGATAGTGCAGAAGACCATTTTGTAGTGTCCCTAGTTCTTTTACATGCCCGGTGTAAAGCACCGATACATGATTCATCGAAAAACTGATTCGTATTTTTAGTTGAAGAAGTTGAGGATCGAATCTGCGACCCCTGAGTTTCAGAATAAAAACTAGATAAGCCCTATATGTTGCTAATTTTGAAAGGGAATCATATAATTTCTAGTCTATTTGCTGTGTATTATTATTTTAATATAAGGCTCTGATTAAAACTAAAACATTGCTAAAATAAACATATGTAGATAATTAGTTAATTATATAATATATGTACGTGTAATGTTTTTAATCATAATTGGTGTACCGTTATAAGAACAATATCCATGCTGTATAATTTATGTTTTTTTTATTAATACGTTTCTCTGTGTTTCACCCATTTAAATAAGTGCACATTATAATACTTGAGAAAATCAGATGTTTGCATGAAGTACTTAATGAAATAGCATCGTTTGTATGACGAAAATCACGTGTTTTTTTTTAATATACTTCCTTTTCGTGGTATTATATTAGTCGAGCAGACGATTATAAATCAGAGATGTGAAATACGAACTAGTTTTCGTGTCATTGCGGATCCTTTGATGTTTAGCACAATCTCATATCATAACAGTGGCTGTGACGTCGCGTCGGGGACTGTCTCAACGCGGGCATGATTTATGCGTTTTTAAAACAGTCCAAAGGCTTAATATAATATCGTGTCTCTTCGCATATACATATGAATATGGAGATAATTATTTGTAAATAACCAGACATGTATCATACATTGTGAATGTGCATCCTAAAAGATCCGAAAAGATCCCCAAAAAATCGAAAATTCCGTTGTTGTGATTTTATATAAGTATTAAACATAAATCACAACAGAATGTTGTCTTAAATTAAACCTGATTCATGTTAAATGACAAAAGATGTTCTATTTTCATTGATGGGCCATAGTGATGATTTACAATGCTGGTAAACTATTTATGTTGGCTGTTTAATGTTAATAACCGTTCTATAAGCAGGCTAATAACCCCTATACACTCGCTGTTTAATGTGCTCAACCTTTACATAACCATGCTGGTACCCCTTTTACACTTGCTACAATGATGCTATTAACCTGTATAAAATGAAACAATTGTGAAATCTTGTTACCGAAATGCATTTGTTATTAAACCCTTAAAAATCGCAGGTTCACTAAGAGAACATGACCAAAATAATCAATTAAACTTTAATTCCTGAACCTATTACCCAGACAGCACATATGGGTATTTGTTTGTCAGAGAATCAAAACTTTGTTGCCGGAGCAAAACTTTTGTCTACAAAATTTACTATCATTATTTAAACAACCGCTATAACGGTGTTTTGGTTATTGTACAAAATGTGCGGGAAACCAATCCTCCGCTCTCCAGACCGGAGTTACAAATGCTTTTCCAACTCTAGAGGAATACTATAGAGAATATTAAGCAGACTGATAGAGGCAATAAAAGCGGATATTATTAGATAAATACCAATAAATCAGAAGATGAACAAACATTTTATTATCTTGCGAGGTCGATTGACCAGGAACAATGACTATGCGTCCGCTCAATTTTTATTTGTATCATTGTGCATGAGACGAGGCCCAGTCCAATAATTAGCCTAGAGCAGTAACTCAAAATTTTATGTCCAGTCTGGCACGTTCTATTCAATTCCATACTAACTGTTTTGCATATTGGCCAAATAAGATTGGAGGAAATATGAATATATATGACAAGATCGCAGCCAATGTTTTATAATCTGAAGGATGGCTTAATGTATGACCAGCCAAAATGCGACAATAAAAAATCCAGAACGAACATCAGACCATCAGGTTTTGTTTTAAAACTGTGATTACAAATTTCTTACATTAATATTCGATAAGAATGAGTTTTATAGTTTTTAGCATGACATGCCTCTACGACTTATTCTTCCCTATATTAAAAACTAGCTTTTGCGACTGAATGTCGTATGCTTAGGAAAACACAATTTGTAGGAAATAATGAATGACTTTTTTGGTCATGGTATTGACAACTGCCAATCAAACAGCAAATAAACAAATTATGTAAACTGACGTTAACGAAACTAATTACGTAATACATCTTTGTAGTTGTTGACAGTTACAGGAAGTGTGAAATGTGTCCCGACAAATGGTTTACGACATGTACTATCGCAGTTTCACCAGCTAAAGTGTTGTGACATTTTTTCCAGAATATATAGTTGAGGGAGCTGTAGCCCATTGCATTTGTTTGTTCCAAATATATTGGTACCAACCTCTAATTAGCTCCCACATTATTTAACTAAAATATTAGTACAGTAAAGCAATTTATAAATTAGCATAAATAAAACCTATTTAGTGGATATATGCTGACTGTGTTTATTATGCATTGTCCGTTATATATCAAAGTACTTTTATATTTAAAAAGGTTAGCATGTCCATCCAGCATAATGTTTAGTACTAGTAGTCAGTATGATAAATCCTTAATCATTTTATTGACACCAGGAAATCTCGGCAAAAATATATATGATTTTTTTATTACGACTGAACCCATTATATGTCAGAAAATATGTGCAAAAGTTTATCTTTCAATCCCAAATCTGACTTTTACACTTGTTTGGACCATCATAAATAAACTAGAAAAAAAAGCTATTCGTCATCCTAAGGATTCAATTACAAAACAGGTGCTGAGACGTTTGAATAGAAATAACGCAGAAAATGATCCGCGGTAAGCTTTTGTCGACTGTTTAAAACTCTTTACGAGACTACCTTTAGACTGTACCTGAAAAATCCATTTTTTTCTCAGCAATAGGTGCCTTTTGATTTTGATATTTATAACGTAGACGATAACGAGTGTTCAGCTGCAGCGGCAGAAAATATATTGGGTTCCTCGGTGGCTGGATGGTTGGGATATAATGAGATACGCACATTTTTACGTGTGTTAATACATCCCCTGCAGTGAGAAACGTTGTTTAAGCGTTGTTCAGATTTGCTTCAGCGTCTAGGTGGGTGGTTAATAGGTTTGTATGTTACATTACGACAAGAGTTTTTTGTGGAAACCTAGTAAATATCACCATACACATGCTTATAGTTAACAATAGAAACCATCGTTTTAAGTGTTTTGCTTAAACTATTATACCCGCTTTGAGGACTGCTCTTCATTAATATTCGTAGACCGATTTTGCGGGAGATAAAGGCAAGTTTACAGACGATTCATTGTCATTCTTCGAGTATCAATTAAAATTAATCAGGAATAAAATTCAGTATCCTGCAAATTGGTTTGAACTATGCTGTAGATGGTTCTTTTCAAATAGTGTCATATTGTTTATAAGTACACCGATATCACCTGTGAACTGCCGCAGGTTTATGCCGCCCTTCAGTTGAATGAAATGTTTAAACTGCGTATTCAAGTGCCTTGTTACATTTTCTATTATCTGTATGCTGGGATACAGACTGAATCAATAGTATGACAATATGTCATAGGCATTATATAACATATACACATTAACCACGACCATTAGACAATATTTTGATATAAAATTATGCAAATTGGATGAAATAGATACTACAGCAAACAAATCGACTTCTAAAATCTCCACCTATTGTTATGTACACTGTGGTTACACGCCGGTCTCGGGGTTGGTGTACGGGTTTAATGTGAAACAAGTACAAGACGATACGTGGGTATGTGTATTTACCTGAGAATTGGTATAATTATGAAGAGTGAGAGATAGATAGATATGCATTTTGCTATATTAACAGTGAGATTATCAGATTTTAATTCCCTGAGAAAACTCTATATTCTTTATCAAAACACACACATACAAACACTAATTCACCTTTTTTTTAATCCCATACAGAACACTATTAAAAATGAAATGAAGAGAACAAGAAGTCGAGCCGAGTGACAACCGCCGCATGTACCTACACAGGAAATGTAAGTTGCCTTATTTATTGCCCGTCTTTCTCCTACTTGCAAAATGCATGAAAATATTAAAATATATACCTGTGTATTCGACGAGGCAGGTTTATATAGTTTACAATTAGATAATGTGAACGTAAACACAAGTTTTACGTCGCGACCTAAAGCATAAAATAATCATTAATTTACAGCTAAACACACGTCGACCTGAGAGAGAGAGGAGTACATAAACTCTGACTTAATATCAAGTAAAACCCATCGTATGAAAAGAAATAAACAGTAAACACTTCGTATAGATATTAAATTATTGCTAATATACGACAGACTCGATCCAGTATCCAATAAATCGCACTGGTCCGACGTAGACGTACTTACTGTAAATTATACAGAGTTTGTGTGCGTTTATCACATATTTACTATTTGTTTGGTTGCGAATTTATCGTCAAAATATGGTTGTCTGTATACTTTAAAGTCAGTAATGTTGCAATAATATCGCAGTGAAAGACACCAAACCCCATATCGATGTCAGTTTTCATTACTCGCTTATCATGACAGTTTTAAGTGCAGGAGTTGTTTTTATTGTATATATATATAAATAAATACTGTTCGATTGGCGTTCATCGGGAATACAATAAATTCTTCAAAGAAATCGGCGTGGATGCTTTTTTTATCTACCATTTTATGTCATTTGTACAACGGAAACACGAAAAGGGAAAATGAGTTTGTCGTATATTAGCCATTATTTAATATCTATAAGAAGTGTTTACTGTTTATTTCTATTCATGGTTTTACTTGATATATAAGAGTTTAGATAGGTTCCGATGCAGTGGACAATCTGTGTATATAAAATAAACTAGAGAGAGACATTTTGCAGGCTTGCAGAAGCATGATCGGGACCTAAAATAAAAATATTTTGAATATGCAGTTGTATGTGTAAACATTATCTTAAAATCAATATTCACCCACGAAAATGTAACAATTTTAAAGGGATGCTTATCGAACCATCTTGATTTTAGACATAATTTTAAGTTTCGTAAAAAAATTTTATATATATATTGTATGCATATTGTATTTTAAACACAAAATGAGAAAATTAAATTAAAACCACAAAATATACGATGAAAGTTGTCAAAGTGTGTGATCAGAGTTGTGTCTCTCTTTTCGAAAACAGAAATGAAATTTGGTGACATCCTGAAGTACGTTATTATTCTGTTTTAAATCATTTTAACAGCATGTGGCGATATTTCCCCATAACACGTTTTTTTTTCAAACAAAACTACGGTTATCGGTGTAATCTGAAACCACAATGTGTATGAACTCAATGTAACATTACATAACAATTAAACTTATCATCTTACAAGACGGATAATGCAATGTATTTTATGAGTATTGAGACATTAACTAACCAAAATAACATCTGTTTAAGTATATATTTTTTAAAATTTAGAATTGAACCTTTAAAAAATGAATAGTTGTCGGTAGATCCCATTAAGACGTCTGTTTCCATGGTTTAGTTAAAGCGTCGATTGTACTGGTGTTAACCGGACTTAATTCCATGGGAAATAGTCCCAAGTAGGCGACATTCTCACCTAGTGTGTATACCTTACGTTCATTAAGAGGGAAGTGTAAATATTTATCCACAAGTCTACAAGCAAACTTTATGACGATTCTAGCTATAAATTTGTCAGGTGATCATAAAATGAGACGAAACAATAAAACAAAACATCTTGAGATTTTCTACTAAACGTTTTAGTACTTATAATAATTTACAATATGGCCGCACGCCAATCTAATCTATATGAGGCATGTTAATCCAGGCTGATGCTCTTATAGAGAGACAACAAAAATTATTATTTGCCCTCTTTATTAAATTGTTTTTATTTTTTAAAACAAATAGAATAATGTCCGAATTTACGGTGTTAAAATGCATGCCGCAATCCATGTGCTTGTTAATTTTAAAGCAGCAATAAAAAATTATAATAAAAACAATTCTCACTTTTAATATTATTGAAAACAATGTAGAGAAGAACCATTCTAGCTCACTTCCGGTTAAACATTGAAAAGCTAAACTTTAAAAAGTTTTAAAAGTTATTACAATTAACAGAGCTAAAATTTTATACTAGAGTAATATAGAAGTTAAAAATAAAACAAATGTGCCACACAAGAAGTCGAATCATAGCACGTGCATATCCGTCATCATAGCTTTGGGATTCCATATAAATCATCCACCTTTGCATAATCACGAACATATTAATAATAGTTATAAAACTCATTTGGAATTCCTCCTATTTTAAGAATGTGTTTCTAATCATTGCATCTCCCAGTTATACATAAGCAAATAAGTATTTGTTCCGCACTCATTAACCCCACCCTTACCCCTCCCACCCCCACTCCCACCCCTCCCATACAAATAACAGACTTTTTTGGTGTGTTGATAAGAGAACCATACATGCTGTCCATTCTTTATAGCAATGAATTTCATAAAATATAACTGTATTTTGCTGTTTTGATCGTGTAATAATCACTATTTTGTTTCAATTCATTCATAATTATAATAACTGTCTAAGTAGATCTAATTAATTACTTTTTTATCATTGTTTTACTTGGTGTCATTTAAAAGGCTGTATATTCCGATTTAAGCAGAAGTTGCTTCGAACAAATCCTTTTTTCTAAATGGTTTATTAAAGCAAAACAAAGCATATTTTTTTACATGACTCGATATTTAATCGAGAAATCCTATCGTATTTCCTTAATCACAAACGATTGAATTAAGAGTTGGAATTGCAGGGGGAATAACTCATTGTAACTTACAAAATGATAAATGGCTTATCGAAGCTTTTAAAAACGAATAACAATTAATAGCAGATTCGAATTTCCCGAATGCTGGAAGGCGATACTCCAAGTTGCAAAAGTTCAAACATAAATTATTATATTGACAGAACTTAAATCTATTTAGGTTCCTGGGAGAGTTAAGAAAGAAGATAATGTTTTCTGTGCAGATTTAAATGCATTTAGATATTACAATTTAGCAATTAATTTCTCGAATCACTCGATCTAGTTGAAATATATGTGATATGCAATACCATTAACCCCGGCCCGAAATATTTCATACTTTTTCTTGTGTTATATGAAACTTCAGAATGTATTTATGAAATATAGGTTTTAAGTTCGGACAGATGTGTTTGCGGAGTAATGACGGCAGACGATTTCATTCATTTCCTTTCTCAGCACGAAACAAAATACTCAGCGAATTTCTAAAATTCAGGAAACCTTTTTTGACGATTGTAAAATAAGTAAAATAATAACCATGCAATAACCCATGATAAAATAATAACCATGCAAAATGTTTACTTAAAAACCAAACGAAATCGGACGATGGTGATAATAACTTAACTGTATATTATAGTTCCGGCACACGGTAATATACAATCCTTCATTTCCATATTAGGAGACTGTCATTCTTGTATCCCGAATGCCGTCATTATTACTAGTATAGCAATATTTCTGGGCAAAAAAAGTAAACAAGTGCGTCCATGGTATCAATCATGATAAATCAAAATCTCTATTATTTATCTATCTTTTTTGTAATACCATGGTTTTACAAACAGTGCTATTTTGCCACTTTCTGTCAATAAAATGACAGATATGTCGGGGAAGACACATGACTGCGAATAAACGTGTATACAGTCTATTTTGTTCGTAAAACAAAAGAGGTTTATTAATATTTAAGTATGAATATTTGCATAAGATATAAATCAAACGATGACGTTAATGAGTGGCTCTGAAATCGGGTCCCGTCTAAAAACATGAACACGTTTGAGTATTTATTGTCGTAAATCAGAAATAGCATCGTTATACGTGAACCAGTCCGCCTTCAAAAGGAAAAGTGTATGTACTATGTATTTCAAAGGCCATGTACGTGCCGTATATTGCACGGTACTGTGTGCTTGGTTTGGCTGTTGTATGACATGGGGAATAAAATACCAGGCTAATATCAACGAAGTATTTATTGATTAAAAAGGTCGATGTATAGAATGAATTGAACTTTGATGTTTTTGATTTGGAAAAAAGGCTCAACGTTTATTCACCCCCACCCCAATCGCATTATTTTTTACACTTGCATTATGAATTTGGATAAAAATTGATATACTTTGCTTCAATTTTCATCATTAAATGTTGCATACGGATCGACATTGAACAAGTTTTTAACGTTTCTACATATACGTTTTTTGGCTCTATACGTTGGTTGTCTCCCTTTGAAATATAATTAATTACAGTAAAATGTAAAACGATTTCTTGGGTATTTCGGAGCACTACTAAGACTGCTGAATTGAGTTTCACAAGTAGTAACTTAGCTAAGTTAATGCTTAAAAATTTAATACCAGCAGAAATAAATACTGATTTAGATACATGTAAAACAATCTTAAATACCTATTTACACAGTAGTACTTTAACACGCTTAAGCATCTACTTAGTTAAGTAAGCGATGCTGAAATTCGACCCAAATATCTCATCGACCTGTCAAAAAAGCGAATATGAAAATAATGCTACTGTACGTGAATGAAGAATGCGCAGACAACTCGTTGAGGCTATTCATCTACGGTACACATCGGACGGTCTCACACAACCACGTTACGTTAACGACTTTATCCAAACATAAGGTGAAGAAGTATCGCAGCAGATTCGGACAGGACCTAATTTATTTCCTTCAGTATTTTCTCTTACACTTGGATACACAGTATGTATTTACACTTCAAAGAAAGCGCTAATAGGTACGTGAATCAATTATCACAACGGGTGAGAAAAAATATGGGTCTGTACACCTTTCCTTGACATTTTGACATTGTGGCCTTTTCAAGTTATGAAAAACGAGCATATGCATTTGCATATTATGGCACACAAGGGAAGCACTGTTTAGCTTAGTTTATTACGATGGTGTTCCACTGTTTACAGGCTGCTGACAATGCTACTAATGGATAAAAACAAGTTTGTTGTTTTCAGGAATTTAGTGTAAAATTCATTGCTAAAGTAAGACTAATGAATGTGATTGTGCCTTGTTAGATGTTTGCTAATTTGCAATGTTGAAGTTGTCTTAATCAGCTTGTACTGGTCCTGATAGAACCCCCCCCCCCCCCCCCCCCCCCCCCCCCCCCCCCCCCACCACCACCACACTCTGTTTGTATAAGTGTATCGGGCATCGACTTGTTGATCTGAAAGTCTTATATTGTAATCGGCATTTTGTGATAAGATACTGTCGACATTTGCTTTCAGTTGGCACAAAGATATATTTTCATATCTTCATATACGTGAATGCTGACGTTGTCGTCTGTTTCTATACGTATAACAGAGGTGTGTAAGGTTTTCTATTTTGCAGCGCCGCACATTTCAAGCGAACGCGTTAAATTTGTAACCATTCCGGAACCAAGTGGCTCGAGTTAAATTGTCAGAACAAAGGCGTATCGCAGTGATTTAACGTCTGTAAAAAAACGTCAAGTTCGTCAGATAGTTTGTTTTGGTAAAAGCGCAAGCTTGTTGACTACAAGATCTCGCTGTGCGGGAAGCATACATCAGTATATCAGATGTACTGGGCCGCTCGTAAACATTTCTGTTGTTTAGAGAATTGTGATAGATATATTGCAATGAAAAATGGTACGACTTTAAACTATATATGCGGTTCGTGCGGTATGGTGCGGTGCGGTGTAACGTATCCTCATTGTGTTAACGCTAATCAGTGAGCAGACGTGATACTGAAAATAACTCTCCACTCTATATTTCCACGACTTCATATTTTTTAAACGAAATATCTTCAATATTTGATATGCACATTTTCTTTAACTAAGTTTTATGTTTTATTTTGGCATAGCAGCCGAAGTAATTAATGTTATTTTGCATTTGTAAATATGCCGGCTGTAATTGTGAGAATATCGCTCAGTAGAAACGCACTTCTTCTTAAATCTGTGTACTGTGCAAGCGTGTATAAAGAACTCCGCTTTATTTATTGCATGTAAACTGGGGGGAAATTGTTATGTTAACGTTTTGATCTACATGACGTCTCGTACCACACATAGACCGAATCACTTTGCACCAAAAAGTACCTGTGTCTCTCTGAACAAAGCGAAACATGCTCAAATTTAATCAAATTTATGCCCACTTCTAACCCCTGACCTCGATTATATCAAATAGGTAGATGATATAAGGAAATAAGGTTGTAGCAACATGTTACAAATAGCCTCACTGTGTAGCCAGGATTACTCTAGCGTTAAATATCAAATGACGTGCTCGTTTGTTGAGGTATTAATTTTTCAGAATAAAATTGAAATATTAAACTCAATTGTAATGCGTTTGTCCGCAACAATCTTTCATTTATGGAAATTGTGACGAATTAGTAAAATCGGATAAGACCAGTGTTCTTTTTTCGCAAATAATAAACGTTTTGTACAGATATTTGTGGTGATAAAATTTGCATTTAGATTAATTGCTATACAACGATGTATTTGCATATCGGCCTTTGACGGTATTTGACTTATGGAAGGCATTAATTAACCATCCCCACTGTGCGGCGATGGTATCAGAAAACAGAAGCACGCTGAAGGGTCACACAGCAATTATAATTATTCCTCACTTTACTGCTTTTTTTTGAAAATTATATATTTACATGGAGTTTAAACTAAGATAATCCAATTTCATTTCCATTTTTTCAAAAAAGAGTATTATTCTGACAAATGGTTGAAATACATTTTGTTTTAATTTCATCAGCTTTTCTTCATTGCGAAAAATTTCAAAGAAATACTGATTTATATATTTTTAAAGATATCTACTGATAATTTCCAAATAAGCGTCATTAGTTTTTTTATAACAAAATAATTTACTTGCTAGTGTCAGACAGACTGTAGAACCGTTTCCAACTTTGGTCCGTTAAATAGAAAAGAGATTTGAACACGTTGATTGGTCAGTTGTTTATGGGAGAGTTGAATGACGTAAAGTTTTGATTAAGCATTAAATAGCTGGGAATTGTGGGACAGGCATAGAATTCCCCGCTTTTTTATTGGGATTGAACAGACCTGATACGGGAGATACCAGGGATTGGGATAGACTAGACTCTGAAGTAAAATCAATTAAAGCTTGCCTTGTTTCCCTTTCAATGACTACTCTTATTCTAATATGAAGGTTCTGGGTGTATACACTGCATACCGTAATTGTATCCCGGACAAGTACATGCTATCTTGTGATGTACTTTTGATCAAACCAGAAATGCATTTTTCTTTACCGTTAATACTTTAAAAGTCATTATGCATCGTGTGCTCGCGTACTGTTTGTAGCGGACTTCCTATACAGTCCGAGAAATTTGTAATTTTCTAAGCAATAAAGAAATTCTTCTGCAAAGACCGTCGGAAATGGGTAAATTATTGGTCACTGGCGGAACAAAAACCAATCAAAGATTCACCATTAGCGTGTACACTTGATTGCATGTTTATTATCCCTAGAACATTGGAGAACATTGGTTTTAAACGGCAGCACGTGTTACGCCTCATTATACGCTCATTTGGCGACCTGCAGTATTTAAGGCCGCAGTGCCACTGTCCACTGAATGATTTGTGGTCGTGTGTTCTGTGACCAGATGCCGCCAAACACTTGCCTTTCCACATACATCAAAATCTTGACATGTAAGCTAGAATTCTATTTGAACAAATTAAGTTCATGCTAAGTTAACACTAAAAGATCGAAGTTCGACGAATACATTCCTATAAATGGCACATATGATTTTTATATGTGCGAATAATATTCAACGTAAGTAATATAGTATATATAGTATTTTCTTACGCTCAGAACATCACCATGTTAAGTCAAACCTGTATTAGTTTATAATTTAAGTTAAAATCAACATGTATTAAGCAGCCACCTGCATTAAGAGGTCATTTTTTGCTCTTTCCCTTGAGTGGCTGCTTAAGACAGGTTAACCAGTATATTAAGAATAAGTAACATTATGTATTATATAATTATTTAACTCTGTCTGAATTACATGTCGAACATTACAAAATGTTAAATATATCGTATGATATTTACTTTAAATGACTCTAAACATACACTATGATACACATATGCTATACTGACAATACCTTATATCTTCAACATACATATTTATCCCACATGATATCCCAAACGCATATTCATTATTTGTTTTCTGTATGTGTCTAGCATACATGTGTATAATTTGAAATGTAACTTGTTACATAATAAATGTTATATTTTACAAGCAGTTGCTATTAATAGAAAAAACTAATTTCTGTTCTATCTCACATTATTAAATAAACAACAGCATGTCGTGCCTTTTAACCATTTCAAATTTAATCTTTGCGTTCGCTAAACATTCAATGAAATTCTCCATTTCAATTTTATAAATAATTTATAAATTGAGCAATTGCCAGTGACAGTTCCTAGCCCGTAGCTATGAGAAAGTTAAACCACGCGTATGTATGTTTCAATATTTGTTCGTCATTTCCTCAACGGCATGCTAGGTTTGTTGGTTTTGATTCAATATCATGTTAACCTTAAATCAACTTTTTATTTTTTTTATTTTTTTAAATTTGTTAAAGGCGTAGTAAAACAGTAATTAAATAATTTCAAGCAAAAGTAAATGGTTAGCCATTAAATATCGAGTGACAACTTAATATGGTGGCTTATTCAGCAGAAAAAAGCTATATATACATATATATTTATGTGTGCGTGCGTTCGTGCGTGCGTGCGTGTGTGACAACATACTAAAGTCATGTCATAAAGTAATGTGCGATTATTGGTCTTTGTCTGATAGTCGTCATATGAAGCACATTTAAGGTTAATTTATCCATTGCCATTTCAAAGTTTTAATTAAAAAACAGCAAACACGAGTATTTGTCAGTCGAATGCTTACAGCTTAAATCGTCATTCACTTCGATCTAAAATGCATGCGTCCGGCCCAGTCTGAAAGTGAGTTATACAATTTATCTGCGTGGAGTTAAATAGTATATTACCTTGCTCTGAAGATTCTGATTGGACACCCCGACAGTCTAAATCTCTCCCTGGAAAAGGTGGAATCCCGGGGGTCATGTCTGAATAAAATCCTCCATTTGTGTACCCAGCCGTATGACCTTGGTACATATCACCGTATATTGAAGGATAGTTTCGCATCGGCATTGCGTTAAGAGGAGACATATGGTTCACCATTTGTCTGCAGTTTATATAGTCCGAACTACTTCCAAAAGCGGAATTATACGCAGCCGCTTTGCTGTTCATAGAAAAACTGGCCCCGAGGGGCAAATTCCCGTAGGATGCCATTGAACAAGAGTTATGTGCCACTAAACTGCTCTCTCCTGCGTAACTGCCCCAGGAATTATTTCCCGATAGGCGTGACGATGTCGACTCCTGGGTTGGGCTTGATGATAGAAGTCCCGGAACACTGGTGCTGATGGGGTTGGGATACAGAGACAATCCTGAATGCGCCGCTAGAATATTATTTGCAGGACTTTCCATAGTTTATCATAACAGCTGAAATGTACAAAAATAATAATTCAGTAAGCTGGGTTCACATATTAATGATTGCATGGCATCTGCAATATATATAAATAGAAATTATACAATATGCAACACATAGCTCTAATAGCTAATTGTAACAGCTGCAAGTATATGGTCGTGTATTAAATATAACATGACAAAATCACCATTTTCTATTGGTTGCGGAAGTAATTTGAGAGAGAGAGAGCAATCATTGAGTAAATGTAGCATTTGTAAACAGTTGTAGTGTTAATTTATTATTTGTTGTTCTTAACTATTCTTGCGTGTAACCTTCTATTTTTCCCAATATAAATGCATTCCTAGGGAACGAAAGGTAATTGGCCAACGTAATACGATTTTAGTATGATGCAAATATATAGAGACAAAAAACAGAAGGAACGGACGATCAAAATATAACTGTTCGAAAGCTTGGGTTTCAGCGGCTGATATTTCACCTATTTATGGTTCCTATGAGAAGAGGATGAGCAAAACAGTGCAGACTGTTACACTGATATGTGACCATAACTATTACCGACTCGATCATGTAAGATGAAAAGCCGGGTCCCAGGGCGCGTCACCTTCCGTCTGGGCCACACATAGACATCGCCTGGCTGTTAAATGTGTCTACATGGCTCAGCTCTTACGTTGAAGAGTTTAACCTTTGTCACACTACAAACCTTTGTCGCACAGCAATCCTTAAGGAATATAGTATGTGTGGGTATTTTTTTTTGACTGCGGTGTGATCATTTGTGGGAGCTTAACGGATTCGAATTAAACATAATAGTTACTTTTCAACATCAAGCGCCAACCATTCCTACAAATAGTCTTAGATTTAAGCTCAAGAACGAATTTTGAAAATCACATCTAGAGACCATTTTTAAACACCAACACTTGCAAGCATGTATGGACACCTAATATATAGTCAAATAAACTCTCACAATTACTATATCCATTATGGTAATCTGGATATCTAAGGCTGAAATTTAGATTTTCAAGCTTAACGATTTGAACAATTCACCTAACTAAAATAATATGGTTTTTACATAAATATCATTTTTATGAAATTAAAAGCGCTTTAAATGTTTTTATATTTATTTTTTTGATAAACTTACTGCATGTTTCAAACATTTTATTGACTCCTAAGCATTTTAAAAGCATATTGTTTTCATTTTGATAACAATTGCTAATTATTTTCTCAAAGGCCGAACATTGGAAAGAAACGTTCATGAATAGTTCCGATTAATTACATTCGGAATGCCTTTGCCTACGCTTCAATCGCTATGTCTTGAACACTATAATGGTTAAGATAGTTTCACATCAAAACCACTTAATAGGAAGACAATAAAAAATCAATATTAACACACCAAAAGCAATTAAAAATACATCAAATGACGTTTTTGTAGGCAATATGTTACGTTTAATATAGATAAAGAGACGGTACTTAAAATGACAATCGGTTAACATTCGAAATATGAATACGTGCCGATGAAACCTTTTTTTCTTTCTTTATTATTCAGGATTAAAATGATTATTTTCACAAAAGGGAATTATGATACTTTGCTTTGATTTAGTATAGACTAGGGATCAATTTAATGGTGTTTCACTTAAACAGACATTGTGTTGAAAACATGATACTTTATTAAGCGGTTCCTGTAAAAGGCTATATTTGTATCCGCTGTATGTGTGTATTTTATAATAAAAGTGAAATTTAATATCGCAGTTATGATGGAAGTGGATTTCTTTTCTATAAATTGCGGAAGTTGTATTTGATGAATCATTTTGTTAATGGCACAGGACAGCCATTTAACTTGTACAGGTTTAAAGTTTATAGTAAATATTGTCACAAAACACAACGGATGCTCTATCTCTCTTTGTATAGACTGTTTAAACGTATTTTTGTATACATTTATACACAATACACATTGATGTATAAACTGTATTTTATTCAAATACAAGTAATACTAGTATAACAATGCATGTTAGTGAATAGGCGAGTATATTTGATCTTGAAACTACACCAATTAAAAGAAATATCTATTTAAATATTAATTAGTTGAGAAATGCTAGAATGTGGAATTTGTTTAATTTTGTTCAAGGTGGTCTTATCATTTGGCAATACTCTGTGATTTACGCAGTTATTCGATATTGTCCTTGACACCCGATAATTCTCACCTTCCTTATTTGTTATTTCCTTTAGCGCAGGTGTTTTTGTTATTGATGATAAATACATTATATATTAACATCTTTAATTGTGGTTAAAGTTAAGATCTTTATTAAGTTTCATTATGCTTAGTTACAAAATACGTTACATTACATGTTATTTCAGAAAATATTAGGAAGGACTAGAAAGATAGTGGTGTCATAATTACTCATCAACATTTTCACATGATGATGAAAATGAGACCAGTACATTCTACATTAATTTTTTATAGACAAAATCTACAAATGTTGATTTTTTAACATATTGTTTTAACATATTATATCAACATGTTGCTTTAAAATAGTGTATTAACAAAGTGTATTAACACATTGTTTTATCATAGTGTATAAGCAGATTGTTTTAGCATAGTGTATAAGAATACTATTTTAACATCTTTTTCTAACACATTGCTTTAACATAAAACATATACACGTTTTATAATTTTAATATAATTTTTTTTTATTCAAATTGAAGCTTAAATATTTTATTTATCATTATTTCAATATTCAATGTTTACATTATATGATAATATTTTACATTCAGCAGATTTTATAATAATAATAATAATAATAATAATAATAATAATAATAATAATAATAATAATAATAATAATAATAATAAATATTAATAAAAATAATAATAACATTGGGAGAGACAGAAGAACAAACCAAGGTTTCAATATCAATCTCGCTGATGCAATTTTAAAGAGGAGCGGTGAAAACGTATGAACGGTTAACATTTTTAATTGTTAAGTATAAATATAACTAAAACGTAACCGCACCAATAAATGCCTTAACTCAATTTCACGCTTCTAAAAAAGGTAAACCGCATTGTGAGGAATGCGTTGCTAATGATTTACGTCTTATTTAAATTGCATTCATCACCCATTGTGTTTTTCCTATGTGAGTATACTTATTCAAACAGATTACATACGTATTTATAAACTACCCTTGAATAAACAAAGGCAGTGCACCGCAATATAATAGCAAATGCACCTTGTGTCGTCCGGGTAAACATGCGACTTTCAAATTTAAATATTTAAGTTGACGTTTAAACGCCTGTATCCTATTTACATTTTTGAATCTGGGAATGAACGGCTTGTTCATCTCTTACTGAACTTGAATTACGATAATTTTGTGCGTACTACCAGCTTCCGTTACATGTGAAACGGGTATAAATTACTCTAAATGTATTAAACAGTGGAACGCACCTCATTAATGGCGGGATCGTGTTTTATTTAATGATATCGCAACTTCGCACGGATTTAAATTTCACAGGTCTGTGTTTTATTTGCATGTGCACAAACTCTATATAAGATTTTTTTTTTTTGATTTCTGTTTAAATGGATGTATTAACACGGGACACAACAATGAAATAAAACCCCAAAGATCATAATTGTTGGGGGTGGCTTCTTAACCATTAAAGTTGTGTTTGTGTGTCTGTGTGTTTTATTTTTTGTTGTTTTTTATAGTTATGAATTATATACATGATCAATAAAATATAGTTACTTATTTCAGATAGTACTTCCGGGCTTCACCAGTAACACTAAAAGTATTTTATTCTTATGTCGCTGAGCACATTAACAAAATGTTTTATTTAGCTATCTAAAAAAAGAAAATGTTGGTGATGATTTGAAATGATTTTCTTAGACTGGTTTGTGTACAAAATGAATAGTTTTGTTACATTGATTAAGAAATCAGAACATACCCAGTCAATGATATTTGATTATAAAACCTAGACATCACCGAGTAATACAGGAAATAAAAAGAAATGAGGTGGGGTCTATTTAAGAAGAAAGCGGAAAGAAATATAAATCATATGATTTAGCAGAAAGCATATTTATGAACGAAAGTAAGAAGGAAGATATGTGTTTACCTGTTTATCAGCTTTTATACAATTAATATGATAATATATATTTTTGTTCCTATTTGTGGTGGTCAATGTATGTAACGTGTAGTTTGCATCTTCGGCATGCCCTGTATTCCTGGTGCAACATGTGTGCGTATGTTTGTGTGTTTACTATTTATTTTGCAATATAAGAAGACTTAATCTGCACTGCACATGTGGTATATACGTGATGGATGCTAAACATGCAAAATGCCGAGGCAGATTGGTATGGGCGGGGTGCAAGATATTTACTGGTTTTGTCATGCCCCGTCTACGTGTGAACCGTGCTTGCTCAGGTATGTGCTGCTGAAGAAGATTTCTGCTATATGTGTGTGTGTGTGTGTGAGTAGTGTTCACGGAGTGCGTATGTGCTTATGTCGTTATGCTATACTACATACGAGCCTAACAATATACAATTGAACCAATAAATTACCATTTAAATCAACAAATCATTGAATGAATATAATTGTTAAGAAGGGACGTTCGAACGAACGGACGAACGCATAAATTAATTAAATAATGAATACAAATAACTTAAAATATAGTTATAATTGTTTATGTCACTTCTTATGTTAAATGTGCATGTGTGTGACTCCATAATATAAAAAGTACGTGTATACTTAAATAGTTATGTATAGTTGGGTTGTATGCGAGTTAACAATTGATGAATGAATGAATAAACGAATGAATGAATGAATAAATAAATGAATGAATGAATGAATGAATGAATGAATGAATGAATGAATGAATGAATGAATGAATGAATGAATGAAACTAACTTACAGTATTTGTATATATCAAATTCACATATATTCAGCATATATATACCAACTCCATGTCATTTTTTCAGTGTAATAATGACACTCGTTAATTTTGGTATAATGTATATAGTCATGTGTCCCAGATTGGGCACAACCCAGGGCTTAATTAACGTGAGTACTGTGTAAGAAGTATATGACTGTTATATCACCCGTAGTACATATGTTCAATATCATCCTGTAATGCCGATATGATCTAACTTCCAAATAAAAAAGAAAATTAAACCTCCGTATGCCCTCGGCTTTACTAACCCAATACTACTAGTTTATGGAGCCTATTTTAAGGCTAGCTGCACATGGGCAGTGATCAAAGCATATTCTCTCTTTGATTCGATTTTATTGTCCAATGAAAACACATATCATCTGTCAATATATGTTACATAAAAATAGGGGCAATGAAAACTAAATAAAAACTCAATGAAAATTCTTGCCTGCCACCATCCTTGAAGAAGAAACATATATCTCGGTTGTAAACTGGCCTATAAAGCAATGATCACTGAGAAATTATTACCGACCCAAAATTGCTGTAAATCATGTCAAATTTGTGTGAATTATAAAAATGATATTAATTTGCCATGAAAATCACACAATATTAGGCAACGTGTACAGCGTCATTCGCCGAGTGCTGCGTCACCCCCGGGAATAAAAAAAACATGAAACCGTGCGCAACCTACATTCTCTCGAGTATTTAACGGAAGCACCGCACACTGACAAATATGGAAACGTCTTAATTTCCCCCCAATCCTTGTTTTAAACACATCACTTCACGCTGTTAAAGATTTCATTAAAAGAGTGTGCATGTCGTCAGATGATATAAATCACAAGAGTATTGAATATGGGTTAATTATAAAAGAGAAAAAAAATATGTAATTAAAAAATACCCGAGTTCGGTTTACAGTACAATCAGAGAACAACTAAGCGCCTGGTACCTGTTGGTTATGAATGTTGGTGCTGACGCTCGTCTAGTTGACATGATTTGAAGTAGTTATCATTTGAAATGGAGCAGGGGATCGGGTGTTATGTTATTAGATTCTATATGACTAATATTGGTTAAGATCTAGGTTTACAATATATGTGCGTTAAGAAAACGAATACTCATATTATTATATGTGTATGATTAAGTTCATAAAATCACATGTAAGTGAAATTCCGCAGCACAGAGAGTTACATTAGAGTTTGACAGGCAGATAGATATACGAAACTCTGTTGATGTATGATATTGTTTTTGTTTGTTTGTGTTAACATTTTACTTATCAACAAAATGAACTATGTGCAAATGTTTTGGCATCTTTTGTGGTAAAAAATAATTTTGATTTTGTGAGAACTTATATATAATTCCTTGGAGTTTGTAACAGTAATTTAATAGTTCATTATAATCGCACTGTTAAGGAAAATATATGTTACAAAGTTAAGTCAAATAAATATGAAATAATTGACCAAACAAACTTAATGAAGTTTTTATTCAGTTTTTATTTTGTTAAAGTTCAAAGTAACATATAAGTTGTGAGCCCCTTTTTTAAACTTTAAAGCATAGTTGATATGTCTAAATTACTTTTATAATTCAAATATCTATAAACCTTGTATGACAATCTTATGAAGAATTAAAAAGGAATACATCCATGTCACTGCTTTATAAAGACAAATGAGTCATATATTTGCGAAGTGTAAGTAAATTGTGTGTTGTTAATAAGTGTATATCATGTAAACTACAAAATATTTAATATGCAATAAATGTAACGGATTATATAACACGTACATGTATGCATTAAGTAAATGTACATGTTAACTGATTTTATATTATAGGTAAACAATTATGATTTTGCTTTTTTACTCTTTTTTTTTATTAATTTTCTATTTAAAAGTCAGAGATCCACCTGTTTTTGTATGTATTATTTACACTAAATTGTAAATTCAAAATTTGATTAACATTACTGTATAACACTTATTGATAATTAATTAAAAAAAAAGTGTATGTTATATAAATATGAAAAAATGACATATGTAATTTTCTCTAATGTATTTTTATCAACATAAATTTGATATAAAGAAAGAAACAGTGTACCTTTAATTAATTACAATTCGGTATAAACATTAATTTAACGCAAAAAAAATAATTTCATATAGGACAACCGCAATATCTAATGAAATAATCATTTAAGTCAAAATTATTTAAAAAAACACAAAATCTACATTACTACTCATTAATCAAACAACAAAACTCAAATCTTGTTTATAATTAAACTATAAAAATACACACATCAACTAACCGCTAGATCGTATATCATTACAATTCCAAAACCTGACGCTCGGACACTAAATAATATATAAAAACATTTGTTATGGTCATGAGAGCTAATAAAACAAACAAATTTGGTACCGAAGAAAATTGCCAAATACGAGTAAAACACCGTTCATATGTAATAAAACAAACATTTCGATGAGAAATTTCATAGTATCTCGATCCATAATACTGAACGATTAACTCCGTTTAAACCGATTTAATAGTCGCAAAAGGCAATAACTCTGCGCATCGGTTACAAGCGTTCAAAAAAGCCATAAACAGTAAAATTCTCATTAAATTTCTTTTATTTTCTGATAATCAGTTAAACTATCATATCTTTGCAAAATAACCCTGAAAGAGGTACTAAAATTATCTGAAATTTATATTTTATGGTCAAGATGGTGTTTAGAATCAATGCATGCAATAGAAATGAAAACATAGCATATATTTGTTTTTGTTTCTTAAGATATTGAAAGGAAGAAAGAAATTTTTTACTTACAATAAAGAATAAACGCGATCGCCATCGAACGCCGTTAAATCCAGGCAAATGTGTTTAAAAGATCTTTGAACATTTTATATATCCTTTGATTTAAAGAAGTTAAGGCGTTTAGTTCTCGCTGCGACACACAGTTACACGAATGTGACCCTCATATCATTACAGCGAAATACCTAGAGGGCGCAACCATATTGTCGGTCGGGTCACGTGCTTTAGAAAACCAATCGAAAAATATCTCGGTATCTATTGTCCACAGTAGTTACGTACAGCGCGTGGACGATAAAATCTTTAAAATCTTGAGATTCTGAAAGTACTGTATTACTCTATCTACATGCAGATGGCGATCTGTAGAAGTATTTTTTAAAAATATGTTTTAAACAACGCAGAAGTTAACACCAGACATAAACCACGCTATAATGTTCGTGTATTGAGTTGCAGTATTGCGGAACTATTTTTTTATGAATATTCATGAGGCTTAAGCGACAGCCAATAGCAAAGCGCGGTACAGAGAAATTCGATATCGGGCTAATGTAGTTTTAATGTTGCAACGAGAAATCCAATGCTGAAAATTCAAGTGGTTTTCGGTATGGCAAAAAAACGTTCATTTACGAATGATATCTACACTTTATATTACAAGAGCAATTTTACGATGTGTTTGGGTGATTGTATTCATTTTTCGATGACTTATAAATAAGATAGTTATTGCATGATTTCTTTATAGTTTAAGATCGAACGGATGCAAAGTTAGTGTGTGGTGGTTCCCGGTGGTCCAGTCTTCCTAAATCAAATTGCCAGCTGAATATTTATATATTTATTTATTTTATGAAACTTATACAATATATTAATTGCACAAATATATTATTTTATTATACATGTTAATTATGTATTAATTATAATTTAAATGCTTTAGTTGACGGTAAAAGGACGAAACCACACACATTAACGAGTAATATATTTTTTATTATTAATAAACGCATTCATAACGTGAACAATTGATATAAATGTATTGAAACGCATAGCATACGATTTATGAACGACATATATGCATAGACTATCATTATTTTCATTTACATGTTCAATTTTATGTTGGTAAAGTGTAAACCCGCGCCCATCATATCACATATCACTGCCAAATAATATATACATATAAAACCAAGACTGTTAATATGAATTTGTTCTGTTATTTCAAGTTGGCGATGATTTAAGTGCTTAATATCTCAATTTGATCATGGTTTTATGAAGCATAACGGTATTATATTATATCAAAATGGGATTTATGTGTCATTGTTTGAGTATTTGTGTAAGCTATCACCAGGATGGTATAGTTGATTTTAGTGAAAATACTATAGAATTAAGATTCATATTTGTATAGTAGGAATCATACAGACATACATGCAGACATACAGACGAACACACAGACACACAGACAGACATACAGACAAATATACAGACAGACATACGAACATACTGATACACACACAAACATACATACATACAGGCAAATATACAGAGATACATACGAACATACATACATACAGACGAACATACAGACTCACAGACACACAGACAAACATACAGACATACAGACGAACGTACAGACACATATACAGACATACAGACATACAGACACACAGACATACAGACACACATACAGACACATAGACAAACATACAGACATCCAAACAAACATACAGGCATACAGACAAACAGACAGACATACAGACAAGCATACAGACATAGCCTACATATTCTAGACAGCATTAAAAACAAATGCTATATGACATGGTATAATTTCGGTAAAAATTACAGAGTTTCACAGAAACAGCAAATGCCCATTAAAGACGAATATTGGCCGTCAACCTTGATCTCCCCATTGAGATGTCTTAAGATAGCTACAAAATGATTTTTACAGCAGACCCATTAATCAATGATATTGACAGTTCGGTACATACCACGAAAACGCGGGGCAGCACGTTTATACCCGGGGGACACGAGCCTCCTTAGATAATATTGTTAGAGGGATCATGTCTACAGTCCTTCAAAAATGCCATCTTACATCTTTATTCGGACGTAATGGCCATTAACATTTTGATACCAATTAGAGAAACGTTAGAGGTGATCTTGCGTGCGATGGGTGGGTGATTTTCTGTTAAAAACGTGTCACGGGTGATCGGTTTTAACAATATGTTTTGTTCCTTGACTGTTTCAAGAGTGATCTATGTTTGATTCTAAGGGCAGATAGTCGATAAACAAAGACTTTGGAGCCGATAACATCTCTAAAATTATAAGATACCAGGTAACTCATTTGATTTTTATTGCTTTTTTACAACCCAGACACAATTGACTTCAAGAAATCAAATTTTCCGAAGGGCAAACATGTCATCGTGTAAATGAAACATGGTAAGCATTGACAGATAGTATTCCTTATAGAACAGTGTGTTCAACGATCAGATAATTTGTGATCGTATATCAGACGGTTTACAACGCGTGTAAGTACCCCTTGTAAATATATATAGAACAATTTATCCGTCAATCAATACATAATCAATACAGCCATCCAAATAATATTATGGAATGAAAGCAAAAAGAAAAAAAATAATAATAAAATAAAAACTGCTCAAAATTACCCGAGAGGGTGTGCAGCAGAATTGATAGATAGATAGATAAAACAACAACAAAACAAACAAATAAACAGAAACCGGGTTCACTTTTCGTTGTTCGGTATACGAGTAGTTTGACTCTTCAATAATATCTGAAGTAATTAAGGCCATGGACCAGGACGCAAAATAGATACGCACAATTGGATCTCATACTGGGTCTAATCCGTCTCAGCAAATTTCATTGAAATACGTGTATTGGTTCTGGGCTAGTTTCAAGTTGAATACCGAAAGATGAAATATGAATAACCAACTCTCTTCAGTCTATCAATAGTTATTAATAAATATTTTTAGCAAGGAATTATATAGGGATATCTAAACAAGTCCTAGGTTTTATGCTTTGAGCCTATAAATAAATTCAATAAGACATGTGTTGTTAACTAAATATCTAGCTCTCAACTCAATAAAATGCATATTTAATTCAGGAACATGTATTAATTCACCGTTTATTTTATTTGGTTTAAACACTATTTACTGTATACGTGTGTCATTGATAGATATATATATATATAAAACGGGTCTGGCTAAATGCTTAATATACATCTCCATGTTTAGTTAAATCGACTAAGATAATTTTAGCTGAACAAAGGTGTCCATCTTGTCTATTTGTTAAACGATACCGTTTTAAATTCTTTGCTTTACAGATTTATACTTACTGTGACATGAAATAGCCAAAACTCAGGCAAAAACTAACATCAAAGAAAAAGGTAAACAAAATTAGTCAGCTCTGAACAGACGATAGTGTACTTAACGCACCGGAAGAGACCTCGGTCACCCTGGCATAACACGTTACTGCATGTTCGACAATGTTCGACAATGTTCGGTAATGTTCGACAACATTGTACATCGGTGTAGAACAAGGCCTCGTTGTGAGGCACGTTAACAATCTTCCGTATGCGAGCACTCTGGCGGCCTCTTCTAAGGGAAGAAGTGTGATAGCGGGCATGTTGGGGATGTTCTCTGTACGTGAGGACGCATTCTCGTTTGAGAAAAAGTTTGAAGCGACATTGTTAGATCATTTTATCATATTTATATCAAACACAACATGTAGGGTCAACACAAGATGAAATGTAAACATCCATGTCAATACATTGCGCTATTAGTCATTCTGGTAGATGCAACATTCTGGAGAAACAATGCAAGTCATTATGCCTGTCACGTGGTCCTTTATATTTGGAATTAAAAAATACAGACAAACAATTTTTATATTACAAAAATAAAAGCAGATCTTTTTTGCAGATGAATCTTGTCCAGTTTTGTATTTCAGTTGGGGGTTTAGATGTAATTTGTATTTAAAATCTTCACGTTCATGCACATATTAGATCTTCCTTGATGATGAAGATGAAGATGAAGATGAAGATGAAGATGAAGATGATGATGATGATGATGATGATGATGATGATGATGATGATGATAATATAAAATTAACCGTCCACTGTAATAGGACCTATTCTATGTAATTTCTTTCAAACCGTCATGTCCATGTTCATTATAGGCACAATTTGATGTGACCAGTATATGTTTCAAAATATTATTCGAAATAACAATACCATGAAAATATCAAGAAAAATCTATCATTGGGGTTAATATACACTAATAAACATTGCGAGTCTCGACACCACGTGACATATATTATTTGTCAATTTGCTTCTTGCTGGTCTTAAACACGACATACATGGTGCTAGAAAGCCATAGTAGATTGGCCCGTCAGCAGGCCTGGAAAATAAAGCTGACACTAAGCCGGTCAATATCTCTGTTCAATACCAGAATTTGATGGAAGTTTTAATATAGAATAGGTCTGGGCCGTGACAGACAGATTGCTAAAGGTGGACGTAACAGATAGATATCTAAGCCTACGAGACATCTTGGAAATAAAAAGAACATAAACACAGACCTAATTAGAGAATTAATTACAGACTTTCGTCGGAGAAGGTAACCGGCTGATGCATCGAGATAATTATGGTTCAATGAGGAGCGCTGGACGAAACATGTACTGTGGTAGAACCAGGGACGTAGACAAGACTTTGATATAAGTGCGGCTAAATATTTTACAAAACTTGTAATTTTGTAGTAGACTTTGAAACGAGCAGTACCAGTGGTGGTAGTCCCATAGGAATGATTAATGGCACCATCGTCCAAATTTAAGATAATTGTAAAACACAAAAAAATGGGGAATTATTGGTACGGCATATAAAATAAATGTAAACAAGTTTGGAAATCATTTACAGAATGTACAAAAGTTTTGAAACTATTGGCGCGACAATGCCGCACCATGCCGTGCTCGTGTCTAAGTCCATATGAATTTGCATACTACGTACAAAAGTTGGCAGCCTGTACTTAGTTTGATCGTCGTATTTCGTCTTTGCTAATTGATCTTTGAATGGGATATAACGTTATTTTCAACATATTTCAGGTTATATATGGTATATTCAGTTTTATTGGTGGAAGGAGGTCTCAGAATGAATTTGAGTAGAACCATTGTTCTTCCGCGAGTAACTGGCAAACTTTCTTACATAAACATTCTAGAGCGAACGGGACTCGAGCTTACAACCTTAGCGATGAGAGGTAAGTGATCTTGAGACGGTGCCTTGGACCACTCGGCCACAGGGACGTTTACGAAACTAACCCTTTACCGCTGCAGTCTCCAAACGTTGAGTAAATGAACACATCTTAATAAACCTGTATTGGGCAGCCAATCATTGGAAGGAGAAAGGAGTGACATTTTAAGACAGGTTGTTGCTGAATACAGTTTAACTTATTTCTGAAAGCATACAGAAATGGGAAATAGCAAAGTGGCTACTTAAAATAAGTGGCTCCTTTCGCAGAGAGAGAGAGAGAGAGAGAGAGAGAGAGAGAGAGAGAGAGAGAGAGAGAGAGAGAGAGAGAGAGAGAGAGACACCTACAAGACAGATTTTGTATTTCATATCGCGCTGGATAACCTTTTTATCAAATTTAATTCACTGTATGGTTTTGTTGCCCGTCGCTCGTTGTTCAAGATGTGTTGGTTTCCCATAATATAAAGCGAGTGGCAGACGACTTAATAAAAACACATCAATTTATCCCGAGCTTGTAATGTATCAACTCTGACATTTATTTTTCAATCATTTTCATTTATTATATACCTAATAATCGATTAGCCGGTGGATAGATTCATAAACAGTTCAGGACAAGTGACGACTCCTTGTCGCACGCAGGCGTAAATTCAAAATTATAGGAATGCGGAGAACAGGCCGCCGGTTCCACGCCGATGGAACTTGCATTATGAAGTCGCATATTTACACGCCAAACGACAAATGTACTAACAGTTTTATGGTTTGCTTAGTAACAAGGGCTCAAACGTTGTCACATGGATGGACAAGCGGACCAGTTGTCAGTCACCGTCCAGTCACAAGATTGATCTATTGTCTGAGAAACGCTTTCACATATATCATGGTCAAGCGGCGCTTTGATCTTGCAAATATGACAGCAAAAATGTACATAACATTATTGCTGGTCATTGTTTTAGTCAACATGAAAGAGCAGGTGTGCGTGAATAAATCATCGTTGTTGAGATTGCTAATTGGTCATCATCATTTTTAACTGGTTAAAATAAATTTCCATATACGAACTGTTAAGATAATAAAAAAGAAATATGATCTAAGCATGTGTATCTTATTAGTCGACTAATTAGAAGATCAATAAAACAATTAATTTATTCTAAAATCTTCGTTTACACATGGGCTTGTCTGCGAATATGGCTGTTAAGCTATCATTCATTCAAAAGGGCACGGAAAATGCTAAAATCAAAATTACTTATGTTCTTTACACTAGGACCAAACTGCTATATGTAAATAATATACTGATATTATTCTTTACACTGGGATCGAATTGCCATATGTACATATCCTCCAGATATTACTCTTTACACTAGAACCGAATTGCCATATGTAAATGATATCCTGATATTACTCTTTACTCAATGAACGAATTGCCATGTGTAAATATCCTCCAGATATAACTCTTTATACTATGAACGAATTGCCACATGTAAATATCCTCCAGATATTACTCTTTACACTAGGACCGAATTGCCATGTGTAAATATCCTTCAGATATAACTATTTACACTATGAACGAATTGCCACATGTAATTGATATCCTGATATTACTCTTTACACTAGGACCGAATTGCTATACATAAATATCCTCCAGATATTACTCTTTACACTATGAACGAATTGCCACATGTAATTGATATCCTGATATTACTCTTTACACTAGGACCGAATTGCCAAACATAAATATCCTCCAGATATTACTCTTTACACAAGGACCGAATTGCCACATGTAAATATCCTCCAGATATTACTCTTTACACTAGGACTGAATTGCCACATGTAAATGATATCCAGATATTACTCTTTACACTAGGACCGAATTGCCACATGTAATTGATATCCTGATATTACTCTTTACACAAGGACCGAATTGCCACATGTAAATATCCTCCAGATATTACTCTTTACACTAGGACTGAATTGCCACATGTAAATGATATCCAGATATTACTCTTTACACTAGGACTGAATTGCCAAACATAAATATCCTCCAGATATTACTCTTTACACAAGGACCGAATTGCCACATGTAAATATCCTCCAGATATTACTCTTTACACTAGGACCGAATTGCCACATGTAAATGATATCCTGATATTAATCTCTAAAACTTCATATTTTACAGAAAATTAACATTTTATTTTATGTAACTATTGAAGTCAGGCTAGTTTTGAGTCCATTTTTATAAACAATACAAACTTTTTATTAGAATTGTTTATTTCCGTCATTGAATATTTGAAAGATTTGATAAAAAATGTGTTTGCTAATATTTTTGTTTTACTCAAATGTAATACTGATTTTTTTGGTCAGATTTTGTGTGGTCAAAGTTTAGTTTGGGATGGCTTTGAATCTGCAAGGGCTTTTACGAGGAAATAAACTCTACTTCTTCTACACCACATGGATAAAAAATAGAAGAAATCAACTTATTTTGTTCATATACATTTATAAGCGCCGATATAAAATAATAATGGACTTTATTTATTTACAATGATTACGTCCCTTTCCGGAATAGAAACACCGTGATGGGTCTGCACACATATTTAGTTATCTAGATATAATATCAACATCATGAAGATCCAGACTAATGATTTTTGGAAACAAAATAACGTGAAAATGAATAAATGTCAT
Organism: Panopea generosa; assembly: GCA_029582155.1. Taxonomy (NCBI): domain Eukaryota; kingdom Metazoa; phylum Mollusca; class Bivalvia; order Adapedonta; family Hiatellidae; genus Panopea; species Panopea generosa. The sequence goes on along the minus strand of CM055894.1, from coordinate 74,408,632 downwards.
AAATGTCGTGTGCCCCTATAAATGCATGTATTCTATATTTGATTACTGTACATCGCTCTGTTTAAAGCTTTAACAGTGACCAGTGGCGTAGCTGACCCTAAAATGATGTGCAAGCCCATCAGGTTATAGGGGGTTTGTGTGCAAGGCCCCCAATCCCAGCACACAGTCATTCACCCCTATTGATGAATAATATCAAAATAATGTGCAAGCCCGGGCGTTGTGGCGTTAAGGCAGCTACGCCACTGGTGACTTGGTAACACTGTTGATGTGTCTCAGCTTTTATCAATATATAAAAATATCAGTAACTTGGAAATATTTCATTATTATTATTATTATTTCGATACAAGCTAACAGTGAAGTTATGAAAAATAATCTAATGAGAGATATCGGATATTTACATGAAAAGCATCAAATAAATATGTAAAACCTTGGATTGGGAGTGGGTGGGAGGGGGGGGGGGGGGGCTATAGTTTACGTTTAACTGCAGTTAGTTTAGGAACTTTTCCAATTTTTGCAGATGTTTAAAGTGATGGCCAATGTACATGGTATAAACATGTTTTATTCGTAAATATCTTCGGTGCAAAAAGGAGAACACTTCCACGTATACGTAATTTAGTTTCAGTGCCACGCCTTGTCATTTAGTCACAAACCAATTTTCAGATAAAAGTGAAACAAATACTAGCAATCGAAAATGATATTTCATTGTGTTGACAGTGACCCGGTACAAATATCAATATCTTTTGCAAATTCCGCGGAAGAATTGCTAGTATCAGATTTGGCTTTTATAAATCTTTGAAGATGTTCAGAAAGCACCGTACTTGTCAACAAAAACGTATTTTATCATATGGTTTGAAAACGTAATTACAGGTATCCGTGGCTAAATGAGGAACAATTGATAATTTAGCCCCTTCCACCACAATACGATCTGTGGGTGTAGCGATTGCAACAATGCGGAAAATTCAATGTTTTCTCTGAGTTTAAAACGCGGCGCGTTTGCCGTAGGATGATATATGGAAGGTCATTGAGGGCAAGCAACCCTCTCAAATAGTTGGGCCAAACAGTCATGAAATTAATAGCGTTTGATATAGTTGTAAATAGTGGAGTAGCCCGGTGTATTAAGTGAAGTTTTGAGTGGTCGGAAGCTAAACATTGTTTGGTAAATGAAGCGGCAAAGTACACTTATGTTTTCGTCCTGTCAGGAGGTCTATAGGCAAGGCTCTTCAGTCTGTCTGAGACAGTAAAAGTCTTCAACATGATTTTGATTGCAAAATATATAAGACATAACTTTATTAGAAATTCACCTTCCTTGTCAGTGAATCGAATGGGGAAACACACATGGCTACATGATCGGAGGGTCGTGGGTTCGAGCTTCCGCCACGGCTATGTGAGGTGTCCTTTAGTATAGCAAGACACTATTTCCGCATGTGCTTAGTACTGTTTCTATCCAGGAAGAATTTAAAAGTGATTTATTTGAGGTGTAAGAACTTGTTTCATAGTCGAAGTAAAATAGATAAGTTTACCAAAACAAACAAGCTGATCTCATTATTTGCCCTTCCTATATATTTCTTCTTAGAATATTTCAGTATGAACATTCCCGTTTAATATCGCGTGATATGTGAATATAAATTAGTTTATTATTAAATGAACCGATACATGTCATCATTTATTTTTTGACACAATATACATGTATTACTATCGTAAATACACGAATTCACTATTTTTTAGATATGTATTCTTTATGCTAATTATGATAATTGATATCAATGTATACATTTTCTTTTTCTATCTTGCTGTTCTTCTTCTTTCTATCATCGGTCATCATTAATCTTACTGTTATTATAATTATGTTGTTGTTGTTGTCGTTGATGGTGTTGTTGTTGTTGTTGTTGTTGTTGTTCAGTGTTCAATTTTTGAAATTATAACTCAAATATTTCCCTCCTCAAAGGATACATATTAAAAGGCTAATGCCGCTGAAACATCAATTATTTTTCACCTGGGAACACTGAAACACATTATTACCCGTGGCTTTGCCATCATTATTATTATATTCTATTGTACCATTATTGTTACATTTTATGCTATAATTACTATTACATTCTACAATTATTGTCACATTATATTCTACTATTATTATTAAATTCTATTTTATAATTATTGTTACATTCTATTCTACCATTATAATTACTTATTACATTCTTTTTTTTATCGTTTTTGCTACATTCTATTCTTTCTTTATCGTTACATTCTATTATTTTATTACTATTACATTTTAGCCTACCATTATTATTACATTCTATTCTACCATTATTATTACATTATTTACAACAATAATCATTCATTCCGTTATTACATATCATTATCGTCATCATCAGCATTCTTATTTTTTCGTGCTCTAGTTCTTAACTCATTTTTTTATTTCATCATATCTTATTTCATCATAATGGCGTCACTTTACTTCTTATTTTGATTAAGTATTTGTGAATAATTACGGCAGTTCGGCTTCTTGAACTTTTTGTTTTGTACATATACGAATGCCTACTACTCACATAAAAGATACCCCCCCCCCCCCCCAAATAAAAAAAACAAAAACAAAAATAAAACAACAGCAAAAAAACAACAGAACAACCCAACTCTAACAACACTATTTTCATACCATATCACAGAAAAAAAGGAGACTCTTTTCAACATGAATCTAAACTTGACCCCTAACTCAAACCTTCTCAGCCTCCACTGTTGGAGAGTTACACATTTAAATATCGAAATACGAAACATGAATACCGAACAAATGTCTAACTGCTGAAAAAAGGACACAATACTTGCACGCATTTCAAATATGAAAGAAAATTAATATTGCATCTATTGAGAGAAGCGGAAGCAGATCTCCAGCCTCCGGTTTGATTGAGAAAACGGAATTATGGGTATTATTTACTTGTTGCATGTATTTTACAGGAGTTGACGGCGTAAGAAATATAAGACGACAGCAATAAATACAGCAGTGACTGCGGTATAGAACAATAGAGAATTTATAATAACTGATCACGGCACAGCATCTGAGCTTTATGATTAATACAATATCGGTTGTCGAAACCATCCCATAAACTATTAATTAAATGATAATCAGCCATTGAACCGTGAGCTATACATATTAAATAGCCAGTTGTGTATGCAACGAAATGATTAAAGACTAATAAACTATTAATTATTAGTTATCATATTTGAAACAATAAACGACCGTTTCTTTGATTTATTAAGATCGGAGCGTATCATTTTTATCTGTAGTTTATCGACATGAAAGTAGAATAAATAATTGTTTCTGTATACAAGGTTGATGTTAAGCCATTTTCTAAAACTGATTTTGATGCAAAATGTGTTAAAACAGTATTTCCGAAATAACATATCGTCGATATTCGTTTTTCTTCTTCTCTTTTTCTATGTTTAACTCTTCGATATTGGAGGTAAAAAAGAATAGGTTAGTTTCAAGTTGAATGTCGAAAGACGAAACCTGAAAATCAATCTAACATCGGTTTGTCATGATAACAGTTTTTTTATTTGTTCGAGAATTATTTTTTTTATATTTTGTTTAATCATGAAGGAAGTATGTGTATCAAGTTTGAGCAAGATTTGGCTTTAACTAATTAACATCAATTTCTGCCACAAATATTTCGATATATATTATATCAGTGGAACGTATCGACAATTTAAAGCGCGTAATGGCCGATAATTACAAACTTAAAATATTTTTCTTTTGTTTATTTATGACACTTTTATTAGGGTTATATAAAATTATCTAAAATTAAATGAAAATAAGTTTACGGTTTCACATTCACCAATTTGCCCCAAGTTGTAAATTGATACTAATAACAAATTGTCCAAGTAAAATTACCTTTGCTTAATTGATTGCGAGGGATCGTAAACCGATTTTCAACTGACTGGATGAATTATACAAGGGTCGCTACTGTGTCCAAATTGTTTTATGGTTGTTAATGAGTGTACATTGTTGTTATGTTCAGACAAAACAAATTCAAAGAACAAGGCGTACAGTTAATAGTCAAGGCCCGATTTGCGAGCAGACCATACCGCCTCGAGTTACAGTCGTGCTTCTATGAAAAGAAAAATGAAATAGTTATGACGGTGATTTTGTAAGATTGAATAAGTAAAGAAGTTTAATTGCAATTTTGATAGCTAGAGTGACTTTTATGACGAAAGTTTTCTGATAGAAGTGACAACGGCGATACTGGTACCACTACTCAAGATGATAACAGGTTTGATAAGAAAAAAATAATACACATTGATGATGATGATGATGATGATGATGATGATGATGTTTGGTGGTGGTGATGATGTTGACGCTTGTGTTAAGGTACTTATGCTTCTTCTGCTAGTGATTAAACAGCGCGTGACTATGATACTTACCACTTACATGGTAACGATAATGATGATGATGATGATGATGGCGACTACGACGACGACGACAACAACGACGACGATGGTGATGATGGCGGTGATGATGAAGATGACGATGGTGATGATGGTGGTGATTATGAAGATGACGATGATGATGATGATGGTGATGATGAATATGAATATGATGATGGCGATGATACTATAGAAAAAGAAGAAGAAGAAAAAGAAAATGAAGAAGAAGAAAGACGAAGACGAAGACGAAAAAGAAACAATAAAAAGGAAAAAAGAAAGATGAACAAGTGAAAGAAAAAGAACGAAAGAAAGGTAGAAAAAATAAAGAAAGAAAGAAAAGAAAAACTATGAAAAGAAAACATGATGACGATAACGAGGATTTTGATGATGGCGATGGTGAAGTATATAGTGATGATGAAGATGATGATGATGATGATGATGATGATGATGATGATGATGATGATGATGATGATGATGATGATGATGACTATGGCAGTATCACCAGGGGTATTGGTATTGATGTTTACTTGATGTTACACATATTTTATTTTAAATAAAACAAATACTCACATAATAACAATAGTAAAAAAAAATCAACACTTTAAAACCAAATGTCCATTAGATCCGTTTTCATGCAACAAGTGAAATAAGACGTATGACAATACACTATGGGGCATGAGGGCATACATTCTTCTGTTATGACAACGTTTTGTGCATCCATCATAAGTGAACGATCATCTGCATAAAGTGGAATAAATAAAGAGAAGAAAAGAGAATAAATTTATATAGAAGCGGTCATGGTTGACAGCTGCGGTCACGAAACTAACAGGTTTGACGCGAGATGAAACAGTAGCGGTGTCAGTCCACACATCATGCACTACATGCTGGATTAATGTTAATTAATATCGCTTAATTAATTAGTCGACTAACTGTGGATTAAGGACTTATAAATAGATATATAAATATATTTATGCTAAAAACCAACGGTTGTCATTATTTTATGCATACGAAATTAATGCAAGGACAGTCACCTTTGAAACAAATTCATACAAAACACGTGTATTAATTGTAAAGGTACAATATTAGTTAACTAGTATATAATTTATTTTAGCTCGAATGTGAGGAAAGCTCAGACCTTATTTAAACAATCCTCTCGAGTCCGCAGTCTGAATAAAACCAGTACTGAGTGTTGTTGGAGAGAAACAGCTTGGGTACCAAACCCGCAATCAATCTCTAGCGTGAGCAGCCAATACTCTATCCACTGCACTACCACCCCTCTTCAAGGTACACTATACAAGTGTAAGCATTATATGGACGTTGCAATATTTTTTTTAAAATTCCCAGAAATTGTTTGATTCGATTTGAATGTGCTGTGCGTCCACCTAAATATATTTGCGGTTATATAACACAAATAAGACATCACAGCATTAATCTATGAAACAAAACACACACACTCTTTTACCATACAAACAGACGGACGGGGATACCGGTACTTAGTAGGAATCCCGTCCATATATGTGATGTGTCTACCGAAGATGTATGTAATAAGGATTTTTTGATAATGTCATTTTTTTTCTTAATAGAAATTGTGTTTACACAGAGCTCATGCTATGGAGATAATTGTAGATTTCAGTAAATTATGATTTTTATTGCATCCAGTGATAATCAAAATGAGCATGTCGATTTCAGGGTTTACGTTATATTTAATTTAAATTTCTTTGCTATCAACACTTTTTTTAATGTTTGAAAACAGTGAAATGCCCATTTATAAAACCACTATTTTAACAGTGAAATTATCCATAAGAATTCGCCACAAAGAAACACACTATAAAATTAATACTTGTATCTTGACAAAAATTGTCGATGTATTTGTTCATGGAAACCCCGATTTAAGAAACCATGAGTTTTTCGACATGAGAGCCGGAGATATGATGTCCATTTGGTCCCGATGATTAGATACTTATATATGCCTAATTGCTAAACCGGTTTGATGGAACGCCTGCTATGACGACAATGAACCTGGTACTGATCATTTATGACATAAATCTCGTTCTAATCTCGAGGAACGCGTTTTTCCACGTGATTTATATCAATCTCTAATGAAAGCAATAACCGGAGACAGGAGATAACGTGTCTTTGTCATAACAGATTATCTTGGTTTATCTAGTCTCAGATTTTTTTTACGGGGGTAATCAAATAAATAGAACAAGTCAGATATTTGATTTCCGAAAATTTTTTTGAATTAGCAAAATAGTAAATAAATACCCGAATAAAAGTGTTACTCGCGTCTGCGTGAATAAGAGATTTAAAAAATAATAATCCAGACGAACCACTTGTGGCTGGCTCGAATTTTAGAATTTTTTTTGAAAACGTTCGATTTTTACTGGCTTTCAACAATAATTTCGCAGAGCCGTATTACGCCTCTCCGCATCATCAAAGCGATTTTAGAAACATAAAACGTCCATGAAATTGTAGGGCGGGTCGACTGTTTATGCTTCTACTATGGATGACTTCCGTGCAATAGGTCTAATTGCAAAGCAGGATGACCATTAGTGCAGGCCGCTTTCTTTTTTTATTGATCATAACAACTCTGTATAAACTGTACTAACGCTGAACACTTTGAACGCAACTGTTTAAACATATTTGCAGTATAAAAGGAACAATAACACCTGCTATTCGAATGTGGTCCATGTCAGGAAGCCAGCCGTTAGGTCACATCCACCCGCTGTTTCAACCAATCAGACTTTCATAGCATTGTCATATTTTTTCTTAAAAGCTTTTTTTTGTATCTTAATAATATAAAATCTTACTCCTCCAACTCAAAAGACAACCTGCGCCCATCACCCACCCACCCCCACTCCCTGCTCCCTCCTCGCTTAAAAAAAAATAAAAAAACAAAAACATTGGTGATTAAAGTTGAATACTATTGTCTATCTTATTCACATAAATTCATTATACGAAACCATAAATATACATTTTTACTTTCCATTGTCATTGGATTTCATTACAAGACAAAATTAATAATAATGATATATACGGTGCCATGGCAACATAATTTAATGATTCAATACAGTTTCTAGGATAGTCATATTTGCCATTTTTCACATTGACGTTTTTACGTATTTTTACTTAACATATACGTATAATAACATAAGGTCACATGTGTTTTATATTTAAAATATAACGTATAAACACAACTGCATCCCCTGTACGCACACATTTCAATGATATTTTATCACGTGACAAGAACGCTATTAACCGAACAACAACAAAATTTTGAAGAATTCGTTTGAAGAATAAGAAAATATATGTTCAACAGCAGACGTAGAATTTAAAGGATGTAACCATCAAAATAGCAATAAACATATAAAATAATCATAATATATACTGTATATTCGTACAGAGGAAGCGACAAAAGGGTAACCGCCTTAGAACTGCCAGCAGCAAAGCTACCATTTGAGAAGTCAAACAGGGTTAATGGATATATCCAACCTAACTCTTCCTCGTAGTCACATACATCGAAACAATCGTGAATAAGTCCGTGGAACAAACCCAGGTCTACCGATTTGGTCCTTTAAATAGTACCACATTTGAACACGTTGATTGGTCAGTTACTTTAGGGAAAATTTGAATGACGTCATAGTTTAGTAAGCGTTCAGTTGCTTTCTTCATCGGGGGTTGATAGACCTGACTCGGGAGTTATAGACTAATCGAAATAAAAGCACCATTTTTTAATAGATAGACAGTATTCACAAAACACATTCAATACCAATGTTATTAGGCGACGCAATTAAAACAGTCATGGTTCATTACGTTATTTTTAATTAAAATGAACAAATAGGGACGTTTGATCTTCACGGATATCACCAGCTTTACTAAATACATGTACGTCACATCGGCTTCGTTATCATATTTTTATTTCATTACAGGTTGTTAATAAAACCTTTGTATTGCATTTCCAATTTGATATCAGATTTTATTAAAGAAAATAATATAACACCATAAAATTACAACGCAAACCTGCCGTAGTCACGTACACTTATCGCATGTGGGCACGCAAGCTCTAGCCGTATTGTTGTGCAAACTCGCCAAGACATATTATTGCTTTTTGAAAGGTTTTTTTAAAAAAGTTTTTCCCTCTAATCGGCTGTAGATACATATTGAATCCGGATAAACGTTAGGATTCTAAACTATGTGTTTGTTCTTATGCTTACCTAATTCTACACAAACGTATAGCAAAACTCAGATAGTAATTTATTGTGTACATGCTCATGATATTTTTTTTTTCTTTTAACTCTATAATCGACATTTGTTAATATTTTTAATTATTTTAACAGTTTTGTAATGCATAAGCGGTATACAAAGATGTTATTAAGTCACTGTATCTACCAAGTTGAAATGATGGTACTTTAATAAAAGAACAATGTAATATATTTAGCAATTATTTGATAATGAAATAGAACATATATTATTTTTCTATTTATTTACTTTTTTAGTCAGAGTTCTTCTTCTATCATAGTGCATCTTCTTTTTGCACTAATGCATACATAAATCATTAATCCGCCTGCTTGCATTTATTAGTATAGAAAATACTTCTTGCATTAATGTAAACAAAAATATTTCCACCTTTTACAAGTATTAATTTTCATTTATCTGTTTACATTAGTATACAAAGAAACCATTAAGCCGGACGTCTTCTTGCTTAAACGTACAAAAACGACAGTCAACCTTTACATAGTTGCACCAAATACACACGGATACTAGTTATCAGGCAATGTTTTGCATTAGTTCAAACACACCACACATTCAGCCGATATTGTTTTTGCATAAATATTACGACGACATTCTTTCGCATTAATACGCAAAGAAACTATTTCGTCGACATTTTTGGCATTAATGCACAAAGAAACTATTCAGCAAATTTTCCCTTGCATTAGCTATCAACCTTATCGTGATGTACCGTTTTTTTTTAAAAAAACAAAAACAACAACAACAACAACAACAACAACGACAACAACAGTTAAGTGCTTAAAAAAAGTATCAAACAAAAATAAAGAAAGTGGAAATAAAGAAAGTTTTATTCACCAAACGGTATTTACAGAATTTTCCTCAGCCCGAGTGTTAACAAACACATGAATGCTCAGTTTTGTCTCAAAGTGTGTAAACCAGCTATTATTTAATACTAAAACGCCAATGAAACTCACTTAACTGGGCGAGTTATTGTTTATCGTCTTAAGACACAGATCTGATAATATGAAATTATCCCATAATGCCGTGTATATAGCCGACGCTTTATGTACAGTTAGGGTCCTATATTCTTGATTTTTATAGATGTTATATTACTGTAACACCGTATAATCGACATTTCCGCCATGTTTTATACATGTTTTATTCTTGTGTTTATAACCCGGATAGTGCTGAAATATAGGCATATCTTCATTAAATGTAATATAAATGTTTCGGGGCAAAGTGAGACGCATCTGACCAGATCGCGCCGTGCGGAGGGACATTATACACACGGATTTCGGTATAAATGGATGATAATATTTTATTAATGATGTCTGGCATAGGTCAGTTTAGTATCATTGATCCATGCACATCGATCTGTGTATATTTTCTCGAGGCTGTTCATCACTTGGGTATGCTTACCTTTAAGGGTATATTGCTATGGAAACGAAATAAGTACAGAACAGTGGAAATATATTTGATTGTTTAGTTAAGAAGGGTGTATTTTATGTTTCCTGGATTTTATTGAATGCTTTCATCGAAGCAAGACTACCCCTAGTACCTGAGAGCGTGAACAATGTTGCACGTTTCAGCGTTCCTCACGAACCGCCTCAGTAAAACAGAATCTCTGCCATTTACATTCCTTGCTCGTATTTTGTGGATCTCCTTTTCATTATATTCAATGATGATACGATGTTTCAAGACAAAGAAACCGTCCGTGTTCTTGTCTAAAACAGACGGACGGACGAAATTGAAGCTGTGTCAAATACCGCTTACGAAAGCTTTGCAGGAACAAAGAGGCGCCATTGAAACTTTAACCATGAGTCTCCCGTCTTGAGGTAGCTAATTACTGACGTTAAATATACCCATTGTTATTCACTTTAATTATAAAAGCAATTTTCTTTCTTTCTTTCAAGACAAATAAATTACCAACCTCCGTATGAGTAAAATATGTGATATCTTTGGCTGAAAAATGGGAGGACTTATAGTGTTTTAATTTTAGTTCAAGTGTTCTCTGATTGTTTCATTATAAAGTCGACAATTTGCTGAGTTACTGATGGAATTGATGATGTTTTTTATAAGGGTATATTCGTTATATACTCAGCCGTTAATTGGTTTGTTGAGCAGATGTTTGTATTAATTGTTTTTGACGAGCTTCAGATACCAGGTACATAGAGATACAAAGGGGAACAACTCTAGGGTATGTAATTAATTAAGTTTACGCTTTTAATAGTATATATAAATATATATATTTATATTATGATGATGATAGTTTTAATGTTCTAAACCATAATGGTAGAGTCGGTACTTTCAAAGGTCAATTCGATGAGACAAGTCTTGGCACAAAACTAATACAGTCGCATTTATTTCACCGAACACACGCATACAAACTGCACTAACGCGGGGGCAGTTCGTGAACATGTAGAAGATTGCTACGTGATTGTAAATTATAAGAACTTGAAGGCTTTTAAACTATCATGTTGAACGCCTGATATTCAAAACTATATATTATTTGTGTCTTGACTATCGATTACTGAATCTTACATTCCTCGAATTCTATCTGCGTAGATATCCAAAATGGCCGCCAAAACTTGCAAACATGTAATAAAAGCTCTGATAATGGTGAGAAGATATAATTGGGCAACCTTTCCTGAAACGTTTGCTTTCAAAACACGGTCGTTAATATTAAATAAACAAACCGAATGAACTGATGTTGAGAATGACGTATCAAAATCTACAAAACCATCTGGAACGATTTTGATTGGCTGCGTTTAATTTTAAGTGAAAACAAAATGTTTTTTTTTTCTGCAAAAATGAAAAACAACAACATTGAAGATACACTGCAGCGGTTTGGTACTATGTTTGAGCTTGTCCGCCGTCTCCGGCTGACTCATGGTCAGTTCGAATATATTTTGTGTCCAATACTGGTTGATGTATATTGAGTGTCCAATACTAGTTGATATATAATGTGTATCCAATACTGGTTGATATATATTGTGTGTCCAATACTGGTTGATATATATTGCATGTCCAATACTGGTTGATATATATTTTGTGTCCAATACTGGTTGATATATATTGTGTGTCCAATACTGGTTGATGTATATTGTGTGTTTAATACTGGTTGATATATATTGTGTGTCTAATACTGGTTGATATATATTGTGTGTCCAATACTTATTGATGTATATTGTGTGTCCAGTACTGGTTAATGTATATTGTGTGTCCAGTACTGATTGATATATATTGTGTGTCCAGTACTAGTTGATGTATATTGTGTGTCCAGTACTGGTTGATATATAGTGTGTGTCCAGTACTAGTTGATGTATATTGTGTGTCCAGTACTAGTTGATGTATATTGTGTGTCCAGTACTGGTTGATGTATATTGTGTGTCCAGTACTAGTTGATGTATATTGTGTGTCCAATACTATTGTGTGTCCAGTAAAGGTTGATATATATTGTGTGTCCAATACTAGTTGATGTATATTGTGTGTCCAGTACTGGTTGATGTATATTGTTTGTCCAATACTGGTTGATGTATATTGTATGTCCAATACTGGTTGATGTATATTGTGTGTCCAATACTAATTGATGTATATTGTGTATCCAGTACTGGATTTTATATATTGCGTGTCCAGTACTGGTTGATGTATATTGCGTGTCCAATACTGGTTTACATATATTGTGTGTCCAATACTGGTTAATAAATATTGTGTATCCAATACTAGTTAATATATATTGTGTGTCCAATACTGGTGAACATATATTGTGTGTCCAATACTGGTTGATATATATTGAGTGTCCAGTACTGGTTAACATATATTGTGTGTCCAATATTGGTTAACATATATTGTGTGTCCAATACTGGTTAACATATATTGTGTGTCCAATACTGGTGAACATATATTGTGTGTCCAATACTGGTTGATATATATTGAGTGTCCAGTACTGGTTAACATATATTGTGTGTCCAATATTGGTTAACATATATTGTGTGTCCAATACTGGTTGATATATATTGAGTGTCCAGTACTGGTTAACATATATTGTGTGTCCAATAATGGTTAACATATATTGTGTGTCCAATACTGGTTAATATATATTGTGTGTCCAATAATGGTTAATACATATTGTGTGTCCAATACTGGTTAATATATATTGTATGTCCAATACTGGTTAATACATATTGTGTGTCCAATATTGGTTAATACATATTGTGTGTCCAATACTGGTTAATATATATTGTGTGTCCAATACTGGTTAATACATATTGTGTGTCCAATACTGGTTAACATATATTGTGTGTCCAATACTGCTTAATATATATTGTGTGTCCAATACTGGTTAATACATATTGTGTGTCCAATACTGGTCACACAAACAAGACGATGCCGTAGAGTGTGTTGGCATCATCGCTATTACTATTCATCAAGTACTTACACTTACTGTGAAGGACGAAGAAAGAGAAGACGGAGAAGTAGAAGAAGAAGTAGTAGAAGAAGAAACGCTATTTCCTTTGTAGTTTACTATTACTTTACAATGACGTAAACAAATATAATCTTAACTGTCATGATGAAGGATTTTAGTCCCCCGACATATCCGACAACGACCGACACAAAAAGCTTTTAATGAAATAAAAATGTCGACCAGAAAAATACACAACAAAAATAGTCGTGAAAAAAGGAAAGAGATCCTGTGACTTTTTAATAAACCTGTCAATTTCATTAACATGCAGGTAAAGTTATAATGCTACGATTGTAGACTGGCTTGACATGTCACGTGATTCGACATAAAGCCGTCACAATCTAGTGTCCACCGGTACGGGAGAACTTTACAGTGTCCGAATTCCCACCCTCGTCCACGCACACAGGTGGCCAGTGATGATTGCCATCGCAAATTGTTGACAGAGCTGGTCAAAATTGTCCGAAATTAAATCATCCAAATATCTAACGCTTAGCATGTAGGTGGTCAATGCGAAGGCAGGCATGAACGATTTTTGGTCAGTAATTCGGTACACGCTGCTCTTCGTAGCATTAAGCGCCGCAAGCGTTCACTTATCAATGCAAAACCATGGTAATAAAACTAGTTTGAGCTTGACAATGGCACCAATAAAACTACTGACTAATTATTAATAGTTCAATGAAGCATTCTTACAAATAATCACACGTCTTAAATTAAGTGTATGAATGATAATAGTCTGGTGTTTTTGTAGTGTAATGTCTTATTGTATTACTGTTGAGTGCGCACTGCGTATATTGCTTTAATATAATTCCATGTATGACATGTATTTCAGTGTATATTGTTTGATGTACATTTCCGTGTATATTGTTTAAGTAAACATTTCAGTGTATGATGGTTTGACCAATGTTTAAGTTAATATTGTTTTGATGTACATTTTATTGTATATTGGTTTGGAGTACATTTAAGTGTATATTGTTTTGATCTACATTCAGTAAATATTGTTTTGATGTACATTTTATTGTATATTGGTTTGGAGTACATTTAAGTGTATATTGTTTTGATCTACATTCAGTAAATATTGTTTTGATGTACATGTGATTGTATATTGGTTTGGAGTACATTTAAGTGTATATTGTTTTGATCTACATTCAGTGTATGATGGTTTGACCAATGTTTAATTTAATAGTGTTTTGATGTACATTTTATTGTATATTGGTTTGGAGTGCATTTAGGTGTATATTGTTTTGATCTACGTTCAGTGTATGATGGTTTGATCAATGTTTAAGTTAATATCGTTTTGATGTACATTTTATTGTAAATTGGTTTGGAGTACATTTAAGTGTATATTGTTTTGATCTACATTCAGTGTATGATGGTTTGACCAATGTTTAAGTTAATAGTGTTTTGATGTACATTTTATTGTATATTGGTTTGGAGTGCATTTAGGTGTATATTGTTTTGATATACATTCAGTGTATGATGGTTTGATCAATGTTTAAGTTAATATCGTTTTGATGTACATATCAGTGTATTTTGGTTTGGTAAACATTTCAGTGTAAATTGTTTTGATATACATTCAGTGTATATTGATTAACACCCAGTGTATATTGTTTCAATATATATTCAACGTATATTATTTTGATATTTATTTCAGAGTAGATTGTTTTATATGTACATTTCCGCATATTGTTATTGTTTTGATATAAAGTCACTGTGTAATAAATTGATCAATGTTTAAGTTAGTATTGTTTTGATGTACATGTGATTGTATGTTGGTTTGGAGTATATTTAGATGTATATTGTTTTGATCAACATTCAGTGTATGATGGTTTGATCAATGTTTAAGCTAACATTGTTTTGATGTACATTTTATTGTATATTAGTTTAACGTATCTTTCGTACTAGAAGTATGATTTTAAATAAAACTCTATGTATATTATTTATTTTCAGTTCATTTTGTTTTGATTAATTTACATTTTTGTTCATATTGTTTTGAACTACATATCAGTGTATATTGTTTTGAGCAAAAGCTCCTTGAATAATGTTTTGATGTACATACTAGTGTTTATTGTTTTGACGTTCATACTAGTGTATATTGTTTAGAACAAAAGCCTTGTGTATATTGTTCTGATGTATATAATAGTGTATAATATTTTGAGAAAAAGCCCTGTATATTTTGTTTTGAGCATATTGCTTTGAGATACAATTCAGTGTATATTGTTTTGAGCAAAATCCCTGTATGCATTGTTTTGAGCAAAAGTCATGTGTATATTGTTTGGATATACATTTCAGTGTATATTGTTTTGAGCAAAAGCCCTGTGTATATTTTTAAGTACAGCTTACAATATTTATTACAATGTTTATCGGTTATATTTTGTTTTGGAATACAATATCTATGTACATATCATTTTGTGGACATTTTCAATACTTATTGTTTTGTAGTGTAACATCACATTGCTTAAAATTATTATATTATGCTGTTAGAAAATTATATAAAAAAAACATTTAATGTAAACTTTATCTGAGAAGTATTATACATGCAACACAATATTTACTGTCTATGTAATTTGCAATATACTAGTTCATGTATCCTTCTTTTCCTGATGTATCTTTATTAACAATCTTATATACAATACACATAGAATAACCCACATGTTGATTTAAACAAATTACGATGTACTCGAATGCATGCTACATGCCGTGTATTTTTCAACATTATAGAAACAGGCGTGTTTTTTTTCAATAAATAAAATATTTTCTTCCCGCTAAGAGTCATTTTAATTGAGACATAAATCAAAAATGCAACAAATGCAATTAATGATATAATGTAATATTGCATGTGCACCGAAGAAAACTATGCATTTCTTGTCGCGTTCACCGATATGAGAGATCAAGTTTCCGTACACAATACAGATCTGTATTGGGTTGTTTTCTTGATAAATAGTGTAATTATGATGAAAGTGTAACTTTATGAGCTATACTGAAATATTCATAATTGAGATCGCATAAAACTGTAGCTAACACCTTGTCAGAAACACAATTTTGTAATAATTTGACCATAAACGCACAATTCGTGTGACATTTAATTTCAACAGAGCCACATCATTACATGAAATTTTCGTTTTATGATGCCTTTGTTTGTTTTCAAATGATCAAACCGCTCAAAATATAGACATTTTATTATCTCGCGTTCAGCCCTCGGGCGGCGGGCAATAAGTATCAGCCGTTATTTTTATTGTCAGGCAAGTACTGATTTAGTATAATTTTATTTCATATTATCTCTCCCATTAATCTTCTTGTTAAGAGGTGGTCGTGTTCAAGCCAATCGTTCGGTGGTCAGTCTTGACCACTGTGGGCTAACTGTGTCATAAAGCTCGGTTTAGCTTTCCCTCGATACCAAAAATCGGTAAAGATCAAAGAGAAACGTTACCACCGTAAATAGGTAGCAATTAGACCTATTTTGGTTTAACCATAATTGGCGGAATTCCACGCGGTATTGTAAACACGGGGAGAGATAGATGGATAAATTAGTTATATGGGACTGCTGGTGTATAATGCCATTTAGGTGGTCTTTACTTAAAACTGTACAATGAGTAAAGGATTACGAAACAGCATCGTATAATTTAACGTTATTTGGTGTGCCTAGTGAGTTACGATTTCATTCCAATTTGTGTTTACTCTAATTTTAATTTTAGCCAGGCCAACTTAGCAGTCTAGCAGCCGCAATATACATTTTCCTTCTGGCAGCTTGTACGCCTGCTAACTTGACCGACTTTTTCGTTTTGCGTATTGCAGAGCTGCGTTCAGCACTGTAAAAACAGCAAACACGTTTAATTCCTGGTTCCCTAAAATTATCGCGTACTGCGTGCTAATATGAGGTGGAGTCAGTGTCCAGGAAATATACTTGCAAACTTTTAACCAAATTGAACGCAGCCCAGGTCTTATAAGACGACTATGCTATAACGGGAATCTTGGATGTAGCGGCTGCCGAGCCTGAACGGAACCATGTGCGGTCCCACGGCAAGCAATAGAAACACTTTATCGCTTTAATTTTCGAATTTTTTAAACTAAAGTTTCCACTGCAGTATCACAGGCTTTGCGGAATTCAGTCGAGATTTCAAATAAGCGAAGATGTTAAAACCAGATTGCATGCCGGGACACAATTATAGACAGAGAATGAATCACAAATGGGCTGTTTTTAAATTGAGTTTAGCTTCATCAACACAAACAGAAGGATATTTTTGCATCATGACGTCAGCTAAAATCGACTCAAATGACCGTTACGTCCATTATTCGTTTAGTTTCAGCCACGTTAATATATGCAATCAACATGCCTACTTATATAAAGAATCTTACATTGGTGCTCTTTTATTTATTGAATTTATAAAACGAGGTCGCAAAAATATATGCGAGGTTCTTCGGCGCATTACACGTTTTATAACAAGTTTAGTAATGAATGTGCACAAATGTAAGATTCTTTTTTTATATTTATTACGTAACTCAGAATAAGGTACATATAGCTTTTATGTTTAACGTCATCTCTAGAAAGGTTCATATGTTTCCAATATTATTTCAATGACAAAATA
Organism: Panopea generosa; assembly: GCA_029582155.1. NCBI lineage: Eukaryota > Metazoa > Mollusca > Bivalvia > Adapedonta > Hiatellidae > Panopea > Panopea generosa. The sequence goes on along the minus strand of CM055894.1, from coordinate 74,390,941 downwards.
TTATAAAAATTTCCGTCGATCATCGTATGACGTAAAAATCCTAAAATGACGTCATTAACAGAGCAGCATACAGCAGAGAAGCGAGGCATATGGGTTGATATTTAGTGTTATTGTATACTTTCCTATTGTCCCTATAGTTTTCTATAAAAGAAGAGCGTACAGCATTTTATGATATTGCACGCATTGATATTGCACTGGAATTTTAGCACGTGTAACGGAAGCAGGAACTACTTTCGCCATCTTATCAAAGAACATGCAATATAAATAAAAATATAAAGCTTGGATTCGTTGCTTTGGTAGAACATTCGCAAGCTCGTAGTCCCATCCAAAACAACTCGTCCCAGCTTATATTTATCCATACAAGTTCAGTAACCTATACTATTACACTAGGCTATTATCAAAAAATATATTGAGTTTATTACACCCCTGTACCTCAAGTGTGTTTAATGTGTGGACCAACTCACTGATCAATGTAGATTTGAACCTTAACCTCCATAACTAAATCAAGACGACCGGGACAAAACCCCACAACGATTGTTCATTTCCTTACTTCCAATAATCCAAACACCCTGTGATAGCGCGGTAGCGTTTGGGTGATAAGCCATCGAACACTGGTGCAGTGATCTCCCCAATTACTACACGTTACGCGATAATTTCTGTGACATATCGTTTTATTTTGATAGCCCATTTAGTATATGTATGTGACCGGATGCGACCTCTGTCGTAACAAGACACGTATCAGATTTTCGTAATTCTGCAATTGTTCACTTCCCTCAATTTTATCAAGACTTGAGTACACTGCTAACCTCGGCATAGATTATACACATTAGCGTGCATTAGTGGGGACCCAGAGTTTGTAGCGATCTCGTACAGATTTTGGGCTGGGTGTTTAGGATTAGACAAAATATAGACGTGTATTTGTTTTTGAAACATGATTTTTCTATACTCTTATAATATGATGCGATACTTTATATTTACCTGCACTATGATGACTTATGTGCACATGTAATACATGTATGAACATATCCACAGACGACCTGGGGTCCTGGATCAAACGCTAATAAGTCTACTTCTTTATCCGCGAGAAGTCAATCATGAACCAGGAATACATTGTACATGTATGATGTTAAGATCTATTTAAGTATAATTTAACTAAACTTTTATAAATACTTGAATAGTAATATAGTAAACACATTTAAATGTAAAAGTTACAATACCGATCGCCATTTAGTCGTATATTTTCTTTTTTCAGCAGACGACAATGTGAGATATGCAGACGACTGCCCAGCGTGATGGTCGTGCTGTAATCGACATCATTTACTTGGGTAACTGATCAAAGATTGCGTACTGTTATAAACACTTTGTACTCTGGTAAGCTACATACGGACTATTAATAATCGAAGGCTGCATTAGGAAGCTATTTTGTCATTTGATTCGGCAGATGACTGAGCAAATGTAAATTAAACCTCATCAAAAGATACGGTGTCATCAAAAATGATTTACCGTAGCGGTCACGACGTAGGCGAGTCGCCAGTGAACATTTTTGATGCTTGTTTGGCTATAGTTATATTAATATTGGTCAACAAAATGTAAACGGAAACAAGTATTTGTTTACGTAGATTTTACGCATGTTTACGTTACATTTTAATAGACACAGAAGATTTTCCTTTGATGCAAACAGCGATGCAGAACCATTCTTTGATTAGAATAGAAATTAAAAGGAATTAAATAGTCTTCATAGAAAAAAATCTAATTAATAAAACCTGAACATAACGTTTTATCTTTAAAGCGATGACATCGGTATTCTCAGAAATTGAACGTAATAATCGATACGACGTTCATTTGTAAGCTATTTCAGCAGGGCTAATAAATACACGCAACCTGCGACTTAAGACTTAGCCTGGTTTAATAGTTGATTTTGATTCATTATTATATACACGTCTGGGTAGAGCGGGATCTAATGCAAGGTCTAACCTTGGTCATTACATTACTAAACACATTCCTTACAGTTACGCATATTTCTTACAGCCACACCAATGAAGTGTCTTTTGACAAAGGCAAAACAACATAAATAATGCCTTTCCACCTCACCAAAGTATTGTTATTGCAATCTGACCAAGGCATTGGGTCTTATCCTAGGTTAACACATTACTAAGACCATTTTCTTTAACCAAGGTGTTACAATATAAATAAAACCTTATCATTTAGTCATCTTTTTTTCTTTTAACCATAACCCTTGATCATTTAGGCGCCACTGTTTCACCATTCAACATTGACCTTATCAATAACTCCCCAATGTTTCACCTTTCAACTTTATCATTTTGCCCCCACTGTTTCACCTTTCAACCTTATTATTTAGCCCCACTGTTTCAACATTCAACCTTGAACTTATCATTTAGAGGCCACTGTTTTGCCATTCAACATTGAACTTATCATTTAGCACCCCTCTCAAAGTTTCACCATTCAAGTTATCATTTAGCCGAAATATTTCAGCATTCAACCTAGAACTTATCATTTGGTCGCCAATGGTTCATCATGCAACCTAGATAATATATCTTATCATTTAGCCCCTAATGTTTCACCATTCAACCTATAACTTATCATTTAGCCGTCACTGTTTTACTATACAAACTAGACCTTATTATTTAGTCCCTAATGTGTCACCATTCAACATTTAGCCGTCACTGTTTCATCATTCAACATTGACCTTATCATTTAACCGAAAATGTTGCACCATTCAACATACAACTCAATCATGTAGCCAACGCTTACAATTTAACCATTGTCTCATCATTGAGGCAATACTTTACTTTTAACCAGGATCTCAGCATTAACTCACACAACCAAATGTCACGACTTAACCAAAGACTAACCTCTTACTCTGGACTTTGCAACTAACCAATGCCTCTCACTGAACAAAGGCCACACGGCGACATCATGACCGCATGCTCATCTAATTCCAGTCATAATATCACCACCAGAGTTGCATGTCTTATCTTTGTATCACACTAAACGTATAAAACTCTACACTCCTGCCAGGATACAACGAGGTCCCTATCAATGTGCTACGCTATCTCTTTACTTGAAATATTTTATCAAATTCGGCTCCACATCCCAGAGTTGTAAATACTCAATCTTTAATTCCCCCATTGTCGGATTCCTATAACAGATCATAACTGGCAACGGCGATAGCGGCATATAACTTTTTTTTCAACGCTCAAAATCGATGGAACATCCCTTAATAAAATTGATGAGCGGAAAACGTCATTTGTTAGCATGACTGGTCTTCTTTTATCCATATTTAGATACAATTATATTTTAAACCTATGTACGTGAAATACACTATATATCTATCTATCTATCTATCTATCTATCTATCTATCTATCTATCTATCTATCTATCTATCTATCTATCTATCTATCTATCTATCTATCTATCTATCTATCTATCTATCTATCTATCTATCTATCTATCTATCTATCTATCTATCTATCTATCTATCTATCTATCTATCTATCTATCTATCTATCTATCTATCTATCTATATATATAGAATGGAAAAACAATATCAAGGAAGTACAGAGTGTAAGTTTTAATGATAAAGATAGATATATATTAATAAAATAAAACTCATTTATATCCACAAATCATTTTCTTCTATCTTTATCATCAAACTTACACTTTGTACTTCCTTGTGGTTTTCACTCTATTTTCTAATCAATACTGTGCACTCATTCATTCATTCATTCATTTCTTTATAACCTCCATCAGTTAGTTAATTTCGATAGACGTATTTATTCATACTTTTCGTTCAGTGATCATAATTTGTTTTTGATAACAAGTTCCCTTACAAAACAATACAAGGTGAAACCAACATCTCTTGTTATGTAACAATATCAGACAGGTGAAGCACATAAACAACGTTGTTACAGACCTAAAGTTGTCCGTTAGATAACAACAAGATACGCTGTGTGCCTTTGTACCTATGTGCTCTTTTTTACTGATAATTCTCAATGCATTATTCATTCATGAAGTTGACTATTTGCAGCTAAAATGTCTCATTTACTTTTTAGCCTTAAATCAATTCGCACTACCGTAGATACCACGACATACGTGACTGATACCAAACATTGTTCTTCTGCAACCAGCAAAGGGTAAGTGATTTAAACTGTTATAAAACGCTAAGTGATCCAAACCCCACCGTTACACTACTGATAATAATACTACTAATTGTAATTACTTTATGCAACGTTAAAAATCATGATCTATGTCAATTCTCCAACAACAGACTACTGCAGGAGCTGTTAACAGCCGCCGAATGATCAGGTGCAACTGGAATCAGTTCCAAACATTCAAGTCAGTTGCAGAAAAAGCAAAATTATCCTAAACGAAGTGTTTTTTATTGAACAGAAACATTAAGTGAGTTTTATTCAGATTCATATGTTGTGCACTAAATGGATGTGATTTGATATGAACTTTTGTTATCTTACTGACGAAGGCACAAGCCGTTAGCTAAAAATTGGAAAACCTAGTTTAATACGGATATTCTTTTGATATAGATTATGTTCTTCCTTACCTAGGAGTTTTGGTCAAATATATAATAGTTTGTAAAGAAATATATGTCGTCTTTGATACAGTTGTACTCAACTTTATTACGGAGAAACAACGACGTCAAACCTTATACATTGGGGAATATTGTAAAACTAATAACTATACACTACATTCAGTTTCATATCAGTTTTCAGATAGGGCAACAACTTTTCTTAATTATTCATGTGTCATGTATATTCGGTAATGCAACATTTGCCTTAGATTTATCAATTTTTATTTGGTAAATTTATCAAATGTTTTGGTTAGAATTAAATAAAAAATATTCCAACTGTATTACAATTTTGCTTTTATTATTTTTATTCCTATACTTTTAAAACAAACGTGACACCGATATATTTATTAACACACAAAAACAAAAAAACGACCTCTCCCTACATCCAAAACAAAAATTTATATAAACAACAAAACAACTTTTCAATTATTTCTTCAATTTCAGATAATAATTAATTGAAATTTAAATCTTTAATCTTATATACTTTCTATAATTACGAGAGTACACGTTAACTTTGATGTATGGTTGATGAAGAATGGACCATATGATAGTTCAAAGTTCAACAAACTACACATTATATTTACCTGCACATACATAAAACGCTTCTATAACATTCGTCAGCCCATACATTCAAGCAGAAATATTAGCTATAAACTCCAGTGTTATACCAGTGGAATAAATCAATTGGTGTTTTACTGCGTAAATAAAACACATATCGCAATAGTTCAAGTTTGCTGCGGTAGCTTGCATCTTTATAGAAATAAAAAAATATAATGTTTGTATTTTAGGTAAGGAAATGAAATGCATAAAATTAAAAAATATAAAGTCTGAATTTTTGACAAGGAAATGAAATCCATTAAGTTAAAAAATATAAAATCTGAATTTTAAGTAAGGAAATGAAATTTATTAAATTAAAAAATATAAAATCTGTGTTTTAGACAAGGATCTAAATTATTCAAATAAATCCAAATAATTCAAATATAAAGTCTGAATTTTAGACAAGGAAGTGAAATCCATAGCAGTTAAAATATAAAGCCTGTATTAAAGACAAGGAAGTGGAATCCATAAATTCAAAACTTATTAATTCTGTATATTAGACAAGGAAATGAAACCCATAAAATAAAAGTATAAAGTCTGTATTTAAATATATCCGTTGTTAACCCGTGGTTGTCCAAATACGGGTAGTGTCTACCTGCATAGTTAATTTTGTCACACACACACACACACACACACACACACACACACACACACAGAGGGCAATTCTGATATTTTCAAAATGCGGGTAGTCTACCTACGCAGTTTAATTTACCCCAAACATAGGATTGACCTGATATTTTCGAAAATGCGGATAGTCCATCGAAGCTGATTATTTTGCCCCAACATGTAGGGTTAACCTGCCATGAAATACCTAATATTTTGCAACATCCCTGATATTTTCAAAATGCAGGTAGTCCATATTTGCACTTTATTCTGTTGTGCACATAGGGTATAAATGGTATCGATTTTTTGAATGACTTGATTTTAAATCTATCCATTACAGCCGCTGTTTTCAAAATGCGGGAAGTTTATCTATACAGATTGTTGTGGGCCACACATAGGGTAAACCTGGTATTGATTTATGAATATTGTATGCTTTATCTTAAATGCCTTTTAAAAATTCACTGATGCGGACACTGGAAATGAGATGAAGCAAAATCGAATAAAATCATCCTTGTCACTTGCTTCATCTATGTTATGATGACGCTAAACGTGTCTTTCTGTATATGCGAGTGTGTTAGTGTAAACAAATGACACTTGGTAGTGCATTACAAGCACGAGGTGGTTTTTGTCACAATCTGGCTAGGTGAGAACAATTGTTGGGCTTACATGGAAATAATATTTGTTCAATGTTTTATAATTTATGGTTTATTAGACTAATAATTCATAAATGACCTACAACAAAAGGAAAATTGTTTCAAGGGACCCAACGCCTTTGTCCCATGTTGTTTTGTACCTTATTCACGATAGTCGTCTAAGATTTAAAGATACATTTCCCATGTAAAACTATATTTTTGTTTACAATGAAATCGTTGTTTCAAGTATAAAAAGAAGCAAATTATGTCAACAGTTAAATATGACAGTAAAGCATATTGAGCTTTGCAAGCAATAATTACATAATGTCTTAAAACCATTTGTACACCTGCAAACTAATACAATAAAAAACGCTACAATAAGTGAAAGAGCGGTCATGTTTAATACCTGAATAATGTTCTTATTTTAATGATAATAAGTATGTTGTATTAGTTTATAAATGTATGATGTATTTATATTTATGTAAATATATATACATTTTCTTGCTGTAATATTGTGAATAATTGTATAATTTTGTCTCTGTAGATATTGTAAATTTGTATTGATGTGTTGTTGTATTCATGTTGAATTCTCCTATATGAAGGAAATAAAGAATATATATATATACATTAAGTGACTTTATTCGCAATAACATTGCACTATATCGTATCACAAATAGTTTAGCTGTTCGTCTAATATCATGATACACTGGTACATAATATATTTAAACATATTAAGTTGTAAATAAAATTGAAAGAACTATTATTCGATCCATTGTAATGATAAAGATATAAGCACTCATATTTAAACATATCATATATTATACATAATAAAAAAAGTATGTAAGGTGTAAGGTCATTGGAAACTGTAACCTCATAAAATTAAAAACAGGTATACATTAAACAAGCAATAAAAAGATATAATAACTATTGTTGTTTCATTACAATGATACATTAAAAATAAAGGCAACCATACACACACACGCTACACAAGAAGCCTTATAAGATGTAATAAATTTTAAAGTATAATGGTTTGGAATTTAACGATAGTCAACATAAATATTGAATATACATAAAACAAAAAAATACAAAAACAAATAAAAAACTTACAACTCCACCCCCACCCAACAAAACAAACAACGTAATGCTAGTGTGTTGGAATATTTCTAAATAAAGCTTATTCGGCATTCCTAATTTGTTTTTATATATTATAAATTAACATAATTCATCTAATAAATTTCTTTTTACAAATAAATAAAATTGTTAGATATTAATTTTGATTATATATTGATGACAATTCAGCATGAGGTGTGCATGTGTGTTCATTTAAAAAAAAAACAACAACAATTTCTTTACATCTTAATGTGTCAATGATGTACTGTTTTGCTTTTTTTGCATACAAATGGTTTATATTTTCAGTGGAGTTAAAGGTATTATTAACTTTAATAGAAATTCTAGCTGCTTTTCACTGTATTTCGCATTGAATAAAAACAAAATGTGTCATCGATTAGCTAATTATGATCGCATATAATGTTGTTGTTAGTTTGCTACTCTGTACCATGTTGGAGATTTATGTCCCCTTGGTATTGTCTGCTGCGGATGAATATCACCACACAGCACGAGTGATGCGCCTGTGTTTACGTTAAATAAAAGCGTATGTTCTTCACTAATGAGTTAAGTATGGCTGCATCTGCAGTTACGTTATTGTACAATTTAACAGGAGTGCATTCCAAGGTTGAAACCCGAGTGGATAGATTACCATAGCATTGCATATTCCTGATTTTGTTTGTGTTTTTCATCAGCGCGTTGATTGCTAATCTATTTCGTTTACAGAATTTACAGAATATGCAAAAATGGTATCTGTTTATCTGAGAACGAGTTATTGACTTCCTTTGTAGAATATGATTATTTCTATTTTTTACACACACTTTAGATGATGGTGATACATGCATATTCTAGTGATGTGTGTTTAGTCACTTCGGAAAACTCTAAAGGTGTTCAGTTCAATCGTTAAACATTGAATACAACCGTCAAACCTGAATGGCTATTTGATATCTTTTTATATTGTTACTTAAAACAAACTTAGAAAACCTTGTATTTTAATATATCTTTGTTGTTGTTTTTATAAGTGACAACTTCTGATTATGTTTTTTTTTCAATATATTACATATAACATGCATAACCACTTAAGCAAAATGCGCGAGTAGTGTCTTGAGGAATAATAACTGTTTTCGTTCACAAAACATTACATTTTATATATTACGTATATTGTATATTTTACACAATATGATAAAATATACAACATTCAAACAAAATTGTAAACGCATATGCTATAGTTGCAACATGTTGTTGTTTTATAAAATGACATTGACGTGTTAAAATGTAAGACTGAACGCATTTTAACAATATTGTGGATAAGATTTGAGATATGCAAAAGATATGCAAAAGATATGTTCCACTAGTTTTTTTAAAACTGTATGTTCGGCATTGATCAAAGGGTTTCTCTATATTTCTGCCATTAACAACGCCACCCTTGACATTCTGTTTGCAAATGTAACCTAATAATATCTGCTATTACCTATAGCTGCATTGTACATTGATGGTGAAAGTGTACGCATTGTTATCTTTAATGTACATTAACAAATATAAACTCACTCTGCCATGACATGTGAATGAAACGTCTCAAATTCAAAATACAAAAAAAAAGAAAATCACAAATACAGAGAAATGTAAGAAATACAGGAAATGTCTCAAATACAGATAAATGTCACACATATAGAAAAATGCCTAAAATACAGATAATTGTCACACATATAGAGAAATGTCCCAAAAACAGAGAAATGTCCCAAATACAGAGAAATGTCCCATTTATTTCTGTTGCATATTCTATTTATTTGATATTCAAGTAAATAAGAAGTATAAAAATTAAAAACACATTTTGTTTATCTATCAAACTTAAAAATATACAATGTTCATGCACCGGGCTAATAGACAATTAGACAAATAGACACGGATAACAACGCACAACATACATATACGTAAAAGAAAAATACGAATGCAAACTTTACTAGTAAAATTTAAAATTACCACGATTAAATATAAATTCACAGTGTACATCAATATAAACAAAGTTTATACCATGTGTTGATATAACAAAATGTGTTATATTGAGTAAAAATCAGCAAATAGAGTTACCGAAATTTACATGTGCAACATGTATATTTCCGACGATATATGAAGTGGGTGGGGTAACGGTAACAAGTTGCACAAAACAGACTCATGATCAATCGAATTTCGGATATTACGAATTATTTTTACGGTCCCACGGAATTCGAAATAACGAGTTTCGACTCTATATAAATGATGAGAAATGCGCAGTTAAATGTATAATTCAATTGATAACCTCCCTCGACATGTATGTATGTATATCTATATAATTTTATAATGGTGTTATAAACAAAAATAGCTGACACTTGAAATGGTGCTTTTATAAAGATATCTACAAAATCTCGTTCACATGTGAAATGAAAAAAAAATGTTACATAAAATTATTATTATTATCATCAACACATTTAAAAGTAAACATGTTATACTATGGCATTGGAATTTACCACCATGTTCACCGTTATGTGATATGATCACGTGACACATTATTACGGCGCTATCTTGGCATACACCTAACAAGCATGTATTTTTACATTTCCGATACACAATATTTTACCAATTATATTAATATAAATATTCCCTTAGTGCCTAAGTAACACATTTCAGTTATTAAGCCCTTAAGGTGCATTGGATACAAAATATATGGCACTTTCACATGCATGATGTATATGGTATAAAAACACGACATGTAAATATACTTTTGGTAACCTATTCCATAATTGATACATATGCAGTTAGGATGACACTTAATTTATTTATTTCATGTGCATTTTTGGAATATTATCAATATATATCGATTTGCTTATCAAAGCATTTCGTTGTTAAAGAGGTCAAAGTCAAGCATACATCCGCAAAAACGATAAACGCATTTGCAATAACGCAAACTAGCACATATCCGCTTGGATGTGCACATTATGTTCTGATATAAATTTATTCTTTGTTTTTGCTGATTCAAAAATAAGAATCACATTTATATGTCCGACAAGGAAGGCACATTCAAAGGTCATTGTCACCACAATTTCATAAGGGTAATCACTAAACAGAATACACATAAAGCATGTATGTACAATATACAAATGCATACAGAAGAAAAGACGACACAGTTTTTGACCAGTCAAAAGAGATCCAGATATACTATTGCTGTAGCCAGACACGCCAGCATAGCTCGTAGCCTATCTACTGTTTCGTGTCCAATATTGATACTTTTAAAACATGCATGACGTCATACATATCGTAATTGTACGTCATAAACGAAACAGACATTCAAAAGGATAATAAAACTATGAATGCTAATTCAGGGATGCTGGTTCTCGATAAGCATTTTACATACATATCAAAATAGCAATTTCAAAGTAATTAAATCCCTAAATAAATATGATGTTTGTTGTTCGCTTTCTTAAAACGGAAAAAAATAAACATTTTTCCAGAGGCGCTGCAACCAGTCGTGTTTATTTGACGGATATGTGTAAAATGAACATTTTGGTGTGTGTACATTTTCAAAATTATATAAACAATATGTATCTGCACTAAATAAGGAGTAAAATGTGTAATGTTTCATTTTAATATTTCGATACAAGTCTCAATAAGAGAACGTCTCCTTTGGGACTCTAAATGCTCGGTGTTTTGGAATAATATTTGTATTCGTGACATCAAATCAATCATTGATTTTAACAGCTAGATTTTAATATATTAGAGTTTTTTTTTATATAATAATCATATAAAATAAATTGAAAGCACTCATTCCTTTAAAAAATGTATGATATAACCAGTTAGCTGAAATTACTGATTCCCAATAATTATATTATTTGTTCTAACGAGTTTTATTTGGAGAAAAAATTAAACTATCTAATGTTTAAATTGCGAACCTTGCACAGAGAAGCATTGCCTGCGTATAGATATCGAACATAGTGTTCAAACGACTCCAGCACACTATATGCGTTGTTTGCATTAGCAAGGACTTGGCTTTAGTAATAACTACGTTCTCTTACAATGTTATATTTGGCAAGTATTGTACGATATGCACGATACCCAGTTGTTTTCTGTATACCATATGCTGTCTGTATATCATGCAATGATATATAACATATCTAATTCATATAACTATTTCATCGTTACTTAACTTATAGCCCTCGGATAGCTATATAGCAAACCTATCACGTGAAACTCGCCACCTGGGATCATATCAAACGTTTAACCCCTCTTTAATTTTCATTCCACCCGAAGAATGATCACTAACAAAATTACACCATAGTTTTCTGAAATCACATTCCGTGCAATTCAAAGCTATTGAAAAGACAATTGGGAAAGCGAGGAAAGTTTCATGTGCATTATAGACGGGTAATCGTCCGGATAAGGTACCGTATGGCCGTGTATTGTACTCCGAAGTGAAAGATAATGATATCCTTGTTGATCATAGAGGCGGAAAAACGAACTACAACACCGAAATTATACAAACGTTCAGGTGATATGCTGGAAACGGGAGAGGGGGAAAACACTGTCATTATCGGGTAAACAGTTTTGAAATGCAAGTGAGAGTGAATGAAGTAAACGCGGAGGCTGGGTGAGGTGAACTGTGAAGTGACAGAGAGCTTGAAGAAAACGCTGAGCGGGAATTTATATCGGGGTGGGGTGGTGAGAGTGGAGAGGTTGTTTTGAGATAAACTGTGAATTTGAGATTGCAGCACAACACATGACCACATAACTAACTAAAACGAGATATAGTGGATGTTTGATGTGCAAAAATGTATTTGATGTTTGCAACACCTTTAATAATGAAGGTTAAATACCTAGAACACGATGGAATAAGCGATACTTATTCCAAACAAAAAATATATATATACAAATGTACGAATTGGGAATTCAGCTCACAGATTTAAATGATTTGGATAATCCCCATTTATTATTTTCACTTCTTGTGGTGACCGGCGTGAAAATACAATAATTGTAAGGACCGAATTGAAACAAATCAACATTTTAACAAGACTTGGTACAGACGATACACCTCCAGCAACAGATGAAGTTCACAAGTGTAAAATACAATAATTGTAATGACCGAATTGGGACAGATGAACATTTTAACAAAACTTGGTACAGACAATATATCTCAACAACAGATGAAGCTCACAAATGTAAAATAAAAAAAATTGTAAAGATAGAATTGGAACAGATCAACAATTTAACAAGACCTGGTACAGACGATACATCTCAAACAACAGATGAAGTTCACAAATATAAAATACAATAATTGTAAGGACAGAATTGGCACAGATCAACATTTTAACAATACTTGGTGCAGACGGTACATCTCCAATAGCAGATGAAGTTCACAAATGTAAAATACAATAATTGTAAGGACCGAATTGGGCCAGATGAACATTTTAACAAAACTTGGTACAGACGATACCTCTCCAACAACACATGAAACTCACAAATGTAAAATACAATAATTGTCAGGACAGAATTGGAACAGATCAGCATTTTAACACGTCTTGGTACAGACGATACATCTCCAATAACAGATGAAGTTCACAAATGTAAAATACAATAATTGTAAGGACAGAACTGGTACAGACAATACATCTCCAATAACAGATGATGTTCACAAATGTAAAATACAATAAGTGTAAGGACAGAACTGGTACAGACGATACATCTCCAATAACAGATGAAGTTCACAATTTGAATATATTCCTACATTAATACATATACTAGTGTATATTTCAATATCATGTTTTATGCATAAAAATGTTCACTGCTACCACGTGTAATGTGTTAGCTTGTTCATCGTAGTCAAGTATATTGTCACATTTAAATAAATAGAATATGCTATTTTGTTTAAATCTGATACTTTATTTAGCAGTTTTGTTCTCATACAGTTAAAACTGTAGCACAGACTTTCTACTAAATTATATTATTTGTGTCTTATCTGTGTGTTCTAATCGTAGTATCTTCAAAATAAGTATAAAGGTGAGTTATGGTGTTTGAGTGAGGTAGTTTTAATGCATTTAATTTATGTGCCAATAATATACAGAACCCATGCTTGTAATATATGTGTTTCTAGTAGATAATCGAACATATGACCAAAATATTCCTGAACCTTAAATGTTACTATATGTATAATATCTTGTAATACAAATGTTCATAGTAGGTGATCGAACACATGATCCAAATATTCCTGAACATTCAATGTTAATATATGTATGGTTCATTGTTATAATGCGTGTTCCTAGAAGGTGACCGAACACATGATCGAAATATTTCAAACCTTAACTCTCCAGAAGGTGATCTAACACACGACCATAACGTTCATAAACCCTAACTCTCACTACATTGTATATTAAATTATTTTCATTGTTTGTATGCTTAAGAAAGCAAATTGAAACTAACATTTTATTGATAACATACATACAAAATACTATAAAAATATGACAGAAGACACACGCAAAAACGCATATCATTTCTCTATAGTTCCACCAGCAAAGAAAACGACACGACTGCCGTTTGCCCGCATTTCTCCAACGTCTCTACATAAACATGTCATCTATAGACCAAATGTGTGGCTGTGAGTTATCAAGCAAGAAAACTTTAACAAAACTTGAAACCGCCTGAGAGTTTTTGTGTGGTATTCACTTTTATTGCATCCCAGGGCTTAACATATGATTTATTGAATATTTGCTAGGCAATAGATGGGTTTTGTGTGTGGTGTAGATATTATCATTTTCATCTTGAAAACTACACTGTAAATAGGTCTACAGGCAATACAACATCGGGGGTGCGTCTAAATAGGGTACTTAGTTAGATGTGTTGAACATTTTTCCACAACGGCGGCGGCAACCTAGGACACGCAGAATATAAGAAAGCTTGGGAATAATTGTACTCAACTGTATTTACTTGAATTTTATTGTTTTTAAAACTGCTTTCGGTTGCATTATAGGAAAATAAATGGTGCAGTATGTTAGCTAGTTAGCATGTGAAAAAATGTGGTTGTTAAGCAAGATTGTAATGCGAGTAATATTGCACAATATATCATACTTTATGTAATATGTTGCACGTGAACTTAATTATTTTTTATTTGATTATTTTTTTTAAAAAAGTTATTTTAATCGGAAACTATCCATTGATTGCGTTGATATAACATTATGTTGTGTTTTTAATCTATATGTTTTGATACTATTTTTGCACGTGTTCAAACATATGCATGTTTGCATGACACAAGTGTAAAGGTAATATAATCTGCAATATGATACGTACTTTTAACTTTGATCACATAGGATTATCAGTCATTAGTAATACTTATCACATGTATATAAGATAAATGTAAGAATATAGCTGACTATACTTTAAATTGTTGTACTTTCAACAGTAGTAATACTCTTTTCTATAATATTAATATTTTAAAACAAAATGATAAATCAGTTTGTAAAATGATAACAAAACTAATGGTTGTAGTAACAACTACTATTTTGAAAAAAGGATATTATGAATACTTATGTGAATAACAATAACAGCATCCATTTATCAATGATAATAAGAAAACAAAACCAATAACAACATAACAACAACAACATTAACAACAAATTATTTATAGCAAATGCTTGAGCACAATTTATAGAAATATATATGCTAAAATATTTTTTTTAATTATAAATGTTTTATATGTTAAAATTTAGTTTAAGCTTCTACATTTTAGATTATTTTTGCCGGTATATGCATGTAAAAAATCACATTGTGTATCACTACAGCACCAACATTTCTTATTTTAAGATATATACAACCAGCAGTAACCGTGTATAAATCAAATCCGCGTACTGTAATTGACAAAATAAATATGTATTGATACAGAAAGTCAATATAAAAGACTCTTATACGGTTATAAATAACCATTTAACAGTCATCAGTGTCAGCGAGATATGTGACACTTTTAGTGAGAAGGCTGTAATGCAAAGGTAAACATTTTAGTAAAAATAGTCCCACAATTCTAACGTTTGCCATGTGCACAGTAAGTTTAGTTTATAATGTTGATTATCATTAAGTGTTTTATTAACCACATTTTCAACTTATGTGCTAGCACTGGATGCTCTTGTATATGTCAGGTGCTGGTATAAACATTTGCTATAAATAAACATTTATTGTTTTGTTATTAGAAATATCTGCTTTATTGTATAGTTTAAATACATATTGCATCTGAAAAAACACCATTTATTGTTTACTGATAATATCTGTTATGCAAGTTATGTTTTCTTAATGAATTAGTTTCAGCTTTATATCATTTGTAAGTAATACCTTAAATGACATGATAGTACTCTCTTAGCCATATGTTTAAGAAGCACATGAGATGACCATAATGAACATGATTACTATGGCGGTCATTTTTGTTAATATGTTTTAAATCAATCATATAGTTTCTAACACGTTTGCAAAGGCTTGGGGTAGTGTTAATTGTTGTGTGTGGCATATGGGACATATAGTTATATTTTGCCTAGAATATACACAATGAATTGAATATATCAAAAACAAACGTCGGTATGAAATACAAATTGTATTCTAATTAAATGTGTATTAAGAATTTCTTGATGACTATTTCAAGAATAATAGGAATAATACAACTTTTACTTTTGCATATTTCAAGAAAGTTGTATTTTATTTTGACATGTTTATGATGTAAACTGTAAACTTCAATTGTATTCATTATTATGTAACATATTACATGGTGTTTATTATGTTTAAATATGACATGCAATAACATATTGTTAATCCCTTAAGATATTATATAAATACCAATTTAACAGAAATTGGTAACACATATGCATATCATACAAAATATTAAAGTAACATAAGTTATATTATATACACTATTATTGTAAAAGTATATTTTAATTTTAAGTAAGTAGGTGTATGATTTAGTATCATTTGGATAAAGTAGATATTTTAATAATGTGTATTATTTATTATTCATCGTTAAATTTACAGCAGTAGGGTGAATATTGATTTTACTGACAGGAAAGAAATGTTACACATGGAAATAACACAGCATATATATAACTTACTCATGGGACTAAAACATCATATACACAATTTATAGAAAGAAGTGTTACACATGGAAATTATACAGCATACATATAACTTACACATGGGAATAAAACATCATAATAGTATACACAATTTATAGAAAGAAGTGTTACACATGGAAATTATACAGCATACATATAACTTACACAAGGGAATAAAACATCATATACACAATTTATAGAAAGAAGTATTACACATGGAAATTATACATTGTAAATATAGTTCACAGAAAGCATTGTTGGACATAAGGGAAATAAACAATATAAATTTAACTGACAGAAAACAATGCTACAAATGGTAATAAAACATGGTAAATATAACTAATAGAAAGCATTGTTGGACATGAAAATAAACAATATAAATTCAACTGGCAGAAAAATAGTGTTAGACATGGAAGTTATACTATATAAATATAACTTATAGAAAGCATTGTTAGACATAAAAATAAACAATACAAATACAACTGGCCTAAAACAATGCTTCACGTGAAAATTAAAATTATAAATGCAATTATATAAAGTAGTGATTGGCATGGTAATCCAACTGGTAGACAGAAGTGTTATACATGGACAATAAAGGTTAAAAAATAAAACTGGTTTTGCACAAGCTTGCAGAAGTGTTTTACTGGAGCCATTTCATTGATTATGCAGTATCACATTAATAACATACATGCCCTTTATTAATTATACATATTATAGTATGTAGTATATTGTGAATATATATTTATGTATTTATATATTTATATATCATATAAATATCAATAAATATCCATCACAAATGAGTTCTTTTCAATTTGTTCTAATTGAACTATGCTTCTCTGTTTTACAAATAGATGTGTCAAGTATTTTAAACCATTTTTCAGTAGTCTGAATTAGAGACATATATATTGATGCTTGGAATTACTAAGTTGTTGATACAAGATAAAGTCATATGGTTTGGTAGTAAGGTTATATGTTAGGTTATATAGAGGTAATATATTAAACATAATGTAACCACGGTACTGTTTACTAAAATTACAAAGTGGTAGTTTTGCTAAAACAGTACTTAATATGAACGGTTGTGATGGTTGTGTTTACACACATAATGTATGTGTATGATTTAATAAATAATTTCTCAGCAAAAGCGATAATAAAATATGTCTCATATGGCCATTGCAATGATAATTTCATTAATATTATTTTAAAAAAGAGTTCTGCTATGGCTATACGCAATTACATAAGTATGTATTGTCTTGTATTTGTCTTTATTGCAATACTGTTCCAATTACTTTGATATGAATAATTTAGTTGGTGTTATATGTTAGGATTATTAGGATTGATTATATTACATTAAGGAAAACTTCTAGTATGATTTGTTTATACATGAATATGCGCCGTTTAACAGTTGCTCAAAATTTGGTAGAATAATAAATATTTGTTAATATAAAAAATGTTTCAGCTATTACATGAATTTAAATTGATATACAATTTATCATTTCTAAGTAATACAAACTCGTTATTGATTAAACCTTAAATTACATAAAGATACCTTTATAATATGTAAATACATGGTTTCATTTTAACTAAGGACCAAGTTAAGAAAAAGAGGTGTGTATTGTATAGAAACATACTCAATCTTATTATATTCTTGAAAATAAACTTCATCATGTTATTCTACAATAGAAATACACCAGATAAAAATATATAAACATGTTAAGAGCCTTGTTTGAAATTATTTTCAAATATTTATAACATTAAATATTTAATAAAACTAGTAAATTTCCTAAATATGCAAAAGAATATAAGTATTATTAATATAACCATTATATACTCACTCATGAATTCAAAATTATGAAATAGAACAGTGTGATTGTATTGCAAAGATGATAAGAAACAAATATTGTTTACCTTGTTTCATGACAAAAATATTACCTTTGCAACTGAACTAGTTCAAACACACAAAGTGAAACATAGATCTATTAATATGCATTGAATATAAATTACCTAATTATGCATTTTTTTTTCAATTTAAAATTCACTATTATGCATGGTGGAAAATGAAACATTTAATAATAAATGTGTAATGATGCTATTAGAACATTAAAAGTGCAACCATGTGTGCGAAAATGGAAAGCTGGTGTCGCATTTCCTATACAGTGTACATAATTTTCGCAATTTATAATCACTGTATAGCTAAAATGCATTTACCAGAGATACACATGTCATGTCAACAATAATAAATTTCATTTCTATTGTAACCGTGATACGATAGAATGTTTTGTAATGCTACCCATGAGGAAAACGGTTACTATGAATAAAAATAAACTAGACAATATACAAGGATACAATTTGTTTTATGCATATATACTCGTATAATAATAATAAGAAAAGAATGTTTCTTTTTTATATATAATTTTAGTAGTAATGATTATGTTATTTTTTTTATCAAAATGCAGTGTAATATGTGTACTTTATTAAGAATTCCCAAGAGCATTTGCCTATGCAAATAATACTTGGTATTTCTTGTTATATTATAAACGTGCAACTATAATAAAAACAAACACTAAATGCATGAACAGTATACACTTTTCATATTTAAGAAATATTATTAGTTCATGAAAATATTTCATTTAAACCATCGTAGAATATCAGATATGTATTAGATATATACATGTTTACTGAGGTACAAAGATGTTTTATGTATTTCTTTGTTTTAGTTTGTTTTAAATACAACTTTTTTTAACATCTGCTTTTTTTGTCAAATAAAACACGCGCTTGTGAATATTACTTAAACATTTATGTAAATACTTTTATAAAAATACATCGTGCCAACCCAACCACTATATAAACAAAATATAAGAATATTAAGTTAGAATTATTCAAGTATCTTTTTATACACAATGTTGGCATGAAACATTAATGAATTTAAATTAAAATAATTACCCGTCTGTGCAGTTTTCCATTCCGACTTTGTTGAATACAAACTCTTTAACTATTAAAATTTAATTGAATTTGTACTAAAACCATTAAACGCGGATATTGTTATTTTAACACATGACTTGTTTACATGAACAATGAATTACCGAAATTGCAAGTAATCCAAATAGAGTATCTGATGCTGTCGATTTCACATTATTTATGTCTAAATCCAGAGGCTGTTATTTCTAAATTAAATTCAAAATGGCTTCTTCGAAAATACGCTGCGTGCTTTGTCTTTTACTGCTTAAGTTATATCCTTTTTATGACATCACGATTCTGGCGGATTGAAGTTATAGGATGAAAATTAAACATTAAAGTGCCATTACTTTGTGCCATAAAAGGAGACGGACCTGGTGTTTGGTGCTGTTATATATGCACCCTGCACTGACCCCTTGCTCACAATTAATCTCTCGTGTAAGAGGCTAGTATGTCAAATTACCTATTGCAAAATGATCATGTGTTTCGATTACAAATAACGCATATTATTCCATCAATTGAAAGAAATTGTATACCAGCTCCGATCTCTTAATACGGCCTATTTATGTGTAATGCATACACGTTTATAGTTGTAATAAAATTTTAAAGCTTGCTAGAATACGATTAAACGATGATTCTATGAAAATTATGGGCCACAAAACAATAATTTTGCCCATCATATAAAGTTATTACTATTATGAGTCGCGAGCTAGTACCGGCAGCCATTAAATGTACATTGGTCCGCCTCTAATACATTTAATTGCAATCGGCTCGCTTTGGCTTTGTTTGAACGATTTTAATTACTTATTTACATCAAATTTATAACCACATAGAAAAATATCAATAAAACTGTTTACCTTCAGAAATCCTTGTGTGAACCATGCGACGATCTGTCGTATGAAGCATATCTAGCCTGTCTTTGACATGTTGCTCAAGTCAATTCGATGGATTAAACGCCAAAGCGGGTTACTCCAAAATTATTGGCAGTAGCTATATAAGAATCGCAGAGCCAAAAAGCGGCCGTGAAATTGTAATTGCCACCGTCTTTTTATCCAAACTCTTTGATCTTTGTTTATTACCTATTCTTTTCCCAATAGTAAATTAAAGGTTCGAAATTCAATACATGGAACGTTTATTATATTCCTGTCGTATTTTGGTGATCCGCATTACTATATAGCAATAGACCCAGTGGTGTGAAAACCTCTTATATTCCTCCGCTCAAAAAAGTAGTTCCTCTGCTAAGTCTCTTAAATTGAAACAGTGTGTACGGTTCATTGATTTAAAACTACCGATGTATTAACACTTATATATAATCTCAATGTTTACACCAGTCTGATCATACGCTATTTCATAAACTGTCACCTCACAAGATTCGTAAAGGTTTGTAACAAAATGCACAAATTAAACTGTTTGCTGAAAGTAAAAGTATTTTATTCAGCTAAACAGGCATCTGGTCTGACGCTATTTACCCTACACCAGAGCAAAATGCACCGTCTTGACCCTATTATGTTTTGGTTAAACTATACCGAGGTATTAATGTAACTTTGATCACAGTGTATACCTTATAATCAAGTTAAACGTGTCCATCCTACGAATAAAATGTGGTATGTGATGTGTTACGAAGCTGGAATGACACATTGCTATGGTATATATGACATTGCTGTTATAGTTTGTTTACTAAAAACGTGTTAGTAATATGTAAATATAAACTTGTTTATTGTAGTCGAATTAACGGGATATGATATGTATATATATGTATATTTATGTATATATACTGTACGAGTGTACGTGATAGTGTTACATTTTTGAAATAAATAACTATATATATGCACGTTTTCATTGTATATAACCTTAATTATAAAAAAAAGTCTCAGCATTTGATAAAACTATTTTTTCCCCGCAAAATAAAATATATTTTTATAGATAACAGCGGACTTTCTGCTATGTAAAAATGGCATTGTAATGGTGGATCCGCTTCTATATGAAATATAATAGAGTACAGTGTCTTCAATATTGATAATACCAAAATCATGTATACTATACTCTTTATAGAAATGACAGACTGGGTATCGTCTTCTTAATAGAAATGGACTTTTGTGTATTATCTTCATTGTTGAAATGGTCACGTAGTGTGCTATCTTTTTATATAGAAATGTTAAGTTGTGTATTATTGTCTTTATTGAAAATATCACGTGGTGTAGTATATTATTTATTAAAAATGTTTAAGTGGTAAATTATATTCTTTATAGATAATGTCACATGGTGGTGCATCTTCTTTATAGATAAAGTTACATGGTGGTGTATCTTCTTTATAGATAATTTCACGTGGTGGTGCATCTTTTTTATAGATAATGTCAAATGGTGGTGCATCTTCTTTATAGATAATGTCACGTGGTGTGTTATCTTCTATATATATATTCTTTATAAATAATTTCCCCCTTTTTTATTTTTTTATGGATAATACCACGTGTTGCAGTGTCCTAATTATTAATACTTTGGTGTGGTAGCTCTTATTGATAATAACCCGTGTTGTGTTGTTTTCTTTATATATACTGTCACGTGGTGTTGCTTCTTTTTTTACACAAGTTTAGCGTAGCGTGGCAAAGTATCCTATTGCGATGTAAAATCACATTCATAGATACTGTTGTACATGGACATGCTGTAATATGTGTTTAATAGACAATTACACGTGGTTGTATATTTTCTATAAAAAAACTCACGTAATGTAGTATCACATCGGGTACCAGAGTATCATATTTATAGATATGCTACCTGACGCATGTTGTGTACTCTATATAGTAACCACCACGTCATGTTATTTAGTATATTCGTCATGTACTATGTCACGTGGTGGTATATCTCATTTACAGATGATATAACCTCAATATGGTTACGATGCTTTAAACGCCACAAAGTCTTAGTTTTGTTTTATTTTTAAAAATCATAAACATGATATGTGTCATATACAGCTCCTATATATTTTTGGTACGAAAGTGCATAATTTACAGTACACTTTGCATTTGATATCAAATACTGTATTTCCGTAATTGATTAGGCAACCGCGTATATACCGCCGCTTGTATCAAGTTATGCAGACCACACACTATCTATGGCGAAAACTAGTTAGTAACCACCACCCCTGATATAACAGCATGTGTATAAAGGTTGAATTTTCTTTTTATATAAAATGATATAAATGAGATATTCATATAGCATGTCAATATGGGAGTTCTGAAATGTACTAGCCATTAATCTTAAAATCTCTCTTGCGGAAGGTCGTGGGTTCTATCCCCGGCCAGCTCATACCAAATACTTGAAAATGGTACTAAATGCTTCCGACAACAAAACAACAGCAACAGCAACAACAACAACAACAACAACAACAACAACAACAACAACAACAACAACAACAACAACAACAACAACAACAACAACAACAACAACAACAACAACAACAAAAACAACAACAACAACAACAGACAGCAATAGCAACAGCAACAACAACATTAACATACAGCAACAGACAGAAACAGCAGCACCAACGACAATACTAATAACAACAGCAAAACAATGACAGGGACAACAAAAGAGAAACAAAACATCAACAAAAAGAACAACACAAAACAATTATATACAAATCAATTTTATTAAATATGCAAATAGTGACTTTAGGGGTCGTACCATACTAAGCATATTTATGTAATATAGTTTACCCATGGATCTTTAAACGCATGGATGTTTTAATAGTTTATTTGATAGTTACATGTTGCGAACAGGTCAATACAGGTAATTAATAATTGTAATCACTGATCTACTTCCATATAATGATATACAAATATGAAGCATTCGCCGGTTGCATGTAGCGTATGCCGTTATTACCTGTCTGAACTATTAAACAAAATAACGCTTGATTTAATAGATTGTCGACATAACCTGTTCTTTAACGAAATAAATTGAAATTAGGAAACTGAAAATCAACAAAATCTGATACACTGAACACTATTTCAAAGCAATAATTGTTATCAAACGTGTTGATTTCAGCCATTATAAAATGCAAATGTAATTAAATATTTCTAAAAGACAATTTGGTTATATTTCTTAATCAATCCAAAAGATTTTGATCTCAATCTGATATTTACGTTTACAAATTGTTTTGAATTTTGAGTACTGTCTTTTAGTGAAAATACGGCTGTTTTCTATTTTTTATACAGTATTGATTTCAGAGAAGATACAGCGTTTTTTTTCTGTAATTTTACTGTTATCTTGTGTGGAACTGTACATATTGCTGGTCTCCATTTCGTAAATTTGTACTTGATTACAATTTCATAGCTGTTGGCAATGCAACAGAAAATATGGGTAGAAATGGATATTTTTTGTATAAGTTAAGTTTTTGCTCAGTGAGTTCTCTGTTTCATTTCCGTAGCCCGCTTCGAAGACAAATTATCGAATAAAAAGACAATAAAACAAGCCCATTTCCCCATCTGTATTCATATATTCTTACAAAATATTAGTCTAACATGCTTAGTCACGGAAAACTAGCCCCTTCATGTCACTCCTAGGGCGCATAAAATCAGGATTATTCCTCTTCGTTTCAAATAGATTCAATTATTTCGGTTTGCAATTTCAACTAAACTTGTGAAACATATCTTCCATTTGACTCCGTGCATTGATACGTTTTGCTTCCATTTTACAGAGCATGACTACGGTATCTCTCAAAGATAGCAACCTGTATATAGGTCCGTATTACATTCACCATCTAAATGGCGTAATGGTTTCTGACCACAAAATATCGAGTATTCAAGGCAATTCATTAAAAACTGAACGCGCACAAGTAGAAATATGATCAATCCTTTCACAATCTATTGGAACTGATACGGGTAGCTACACTTGGCTCTAAGATAACTTAATCCAAAAAGGCAAAGTAACTGATTAGAAGACGTTCGGTAGAGTTTATATATGTCTTGAATGATTCAATTTATCACATTTACTTTAACATAACAATTATGACTTGCACGCACATTTTCAAAATTGCTCCCAATTCCATACAAGCACGTAATAAAAATGTCATACCAATCAAGTTATTTCTATGAAACACTAAGGTTCTATTACATTATATATTCATCTATGATTGGGTGTTAAAAATGTTTGCAAATTGCCGAATACGAACGTAAAGCAAATACACTAAACATAACAAATTTAGTTCGTTTTTATTAAAAAACACAATAAAACAAATGCTGAACTAAAAAATAAACACGAAAGCGTATGTTTAAAATAAAGTTTGAAAAAAAAGCGATACTGTTTTGATCAAATCAGTTGAGAGTTGATTAACAATATTTTCATAGATGGAATAAAATATCACATATATTAACAGTTCTCCGTTATCATATATTGAACTTAAAACAGGATATGTGCACATATGATATGAGTAAACAGAGTGACTAGTTCGTTGATGTACATTTTATCAGAAAAATAACACAATTTGTAAATTCATTTATAAGTTATAGAAAAAAACAATAATGATGTTTTAAAGTGATAATATCTCAATCGTAAAATTGAGAGTAAAACCATTATATCGATTATTATGCAATATTATATATATTATGAAATATATCTAAGTAATTTTTGACCAATATTAAAAAAAAATGTATAATATCGAGTTATATGGTTTTTCAAAGTGTTAATGATAAAGTGTTCTGTTTAAGAAATAAGTGCTGGGTTGGTTAATAGTATTTATATATATTTGTTTTATTTCACTAGCATCAACTGAACACAGTCTTGTTAATATTTGAAGCATATCAAAACGAAATACATTATTTATCTCACAGTAAAGTAAGAAGTGTATTTCGGTTTCGAAACACTGAGCCTGGCATTGCCTGCACATTCTTTCATCTCTTGGATTGATTTATTGAATATTAAGCGTCATTTTTATGCCATCGAGGGCTAACAGACGATCAGTTTACCTAACCACTGTTTCCTGAGATTATTCAGTACTCGAGTACACCCCATCTCCGCAAGTAACTGATAACTTTCCCACTTGAATCAGTGGTGAGAGACGAATGATAATGAGACACAATGTTGTATATCAATCATCACGGAGACTGTTGCCGGGCGGGGAATTCGAACTCACGACCCCTGGATTGATAGTAAGATGCTTATCCGACTGAGCTAATCGGGCGGGCCCGGCTCATCTCTTGGAATTTGTTAATACCCTCCTAACTCTATTTCAATGGGAAATGAACCTGCCCTGAATTAAGCTATAAGTAAACGGGTGTATTTTCAAACTGACATAGTTTTCACATTCAAAGTTGATTTTAAATAATCTATAATTACTTAGCTTACTTTGAAAACGCACATCGTTTAACCATTTTACTTTATAGTTCGTCATTAAGTATGCTCTATACCTATAATGATTATAAGGGAGATAAACAAATTTTATTTCATAAAGGGAGATAATTAAATTATCTCCATATATATATATATATATATATATACTTATGTATAATTATGCAGTGGGGTCATTTGCTACTGACCTCTTCAATGTGGTGACCCCTGATTCCACCACTTCTTATCTATATATGTTGTTTACTCATTCTCATTTTTTTCTCATATTGATTGTATTCAAAGTAAATTACAATACTAAGAAAGCATGTGATATTTTTATGCAAATGATCTTGATTGAATATAACACACCCTTGCACCAACATATTACATATCCATGTGTTTATTTTAATTTTAACACGACTTATACAATGCTGTGAATAATATTGAAATACATATATGTCTAATCTTTGTGAAATAGTTTGTTCTGTCTTTTGTGATGCAGGCATTGTTTAATCCTAACACTGGATCTTTCAAGCCGATTTCACAAAACTTTGTACATGCTAGAAATAGCATTCTTCTCAATTATGTTGTTATATATCGCGGTATATTGAATATATGTATACGTTATATGCTGATAATAAATAAATATTGTTAGAACTAACAGTTTCCCGTATTTATATTTCATTTCATTCAATTAAAATTTAATCAGAAAATATATTAGATTAAATATAGCCAATAATAAATAAATCAAATACAAACATAAAATATAACAGAACAGCTAATTTTTTTTATTTTGATTTTTTATAAACTCTAGAATACGAGGTCCCTCTATCCGATTGATGCAGGAAAATTCATTGTGACGCAAGAGTCCAGTTGATGTAAGAAAAATCACCAAATGACAAGGCAACTCACCAGTGCAAAATATGTATAAGGAAATTTTGACACACGGGGAGATACAACAGCCTGTGCAAAACACCGTACAGTCACTATTTAATTTTTGTTTTATTGCTTCTGTGAATATTTGAAACCCCAATATATCTTATTAATCAATCTAATTGTTGTTTTACGTCGTTTAAAATAGGGAAATATTAATTAGATAGATAGTCGGTAACTATTAAAATAACAAAAACATAAAAGGACATTGAATCTTAGTTTGACAACTTTACATTTCAAATATTAGGTTAAGATTTTTTTTCTAACTATCTGACTAGAATCACCACGTGCCTGTTGTAGCGTTAGGTTATTATAACGACACATTGTGTATAAAGACGGGAGTCAAAGGCATTCATGCAAACGATATCGCTGTTGTGATGTACAAAATGATACCATTTTAACACATTTAAAACAGGTGTTATAAATACAATCAGATAACACTCGTTGTAGTTTTCGCGGATAACATCGCAAGCTATATTGCCTTATTTAACTTCTGGCAATGCGTTGTATATTATATCAATAGCATGTGCGGGTGAAGCAGAGATTATTTTATAGGGTCTTAGTTACAGGTATTCAAGGAAAACGAACACAATTACACCGCAGCGGTGATCTAGTGGTAGAGCGCCCGTCTCGAACGTGGAAGAGCGTGCATTCTATGCACGGCCATGTCATACAAAAGACTTGAATTATATAACTAGAAGTTTTCTCGCTTGGCGCTCAGCATTTAGGGGATAGTTCTAGGTCTGGTCGGCCCGGTGTCAGTACAATGTGACTGGGTGGGTTATCATACCATGGGTCTGCAGCATGATACTCCATGTCTTAGAATACTGTCTCAAGTAGATACCGTCGCGATATGACTGAACATTTGTTAAAAGCAAGTCTAAACACCATAAAACCCCAAACAAAGGAAACACAATTATGAGCAAGTCGTTGACAAAGAGAGGGACATTGATTAATTCAATAGAGTGCTGACCGCTCACACCAGAGGTTGCAGGTTTGATCTAGACAAGCTGACCTTTCAAAATCAACACCTAGTACTGTATCTGCTCGGAAAGTGGACTCAGTAAGCTCATTTCGCAGTGGGGCTAAATGATTTACTAGTAAAGAAATAGTTGAAAAGTGAAATCATCAGTTTTTCATCTATCACAGCCACATGGGTGTCAAAAACCATGTTCAGCGATCAAACACCAACTGGCACAGTTTTCTTCATTGCGTATTAAGGGCAAATATGTGCCGCGTAAGTTCATTAAATCTAAAACAAGAGGTTCGTATAAGTTTGTTATCATCATATATTTGGTTGATACTACTAGTGACCTGCCTCTGGGTTAATGTACCTCTTGACACATGTTTAAATATATTGTATATATTATATTTGAAATGATAAACGAGACATTAAAATACAGAATATGTGATGTCTTACTGACGAACAAAGGATCAGTAATAAAAAGTATGTACTATTTATATGTACAAAACAAAATCAAACAAAATTACGCCAGTGTATTTGATGGTGAAGGGTGTTTTGGAAATGAATTATTCTGAGATTGGATGTTTTCGAGCTGAACAAAAAAGAAGGGATGCTACAATATTTACATATTACTCCTAATATTAAGAGAATCAGATTGAATATTTATCGCCATTTTTATGCCCTCGAGGGCTAACAGACGATCAGTTAAACTAACCACTGTTTCCTTGGATTAACCAGTACTCGAGCACACTCCATCTCCACAAGTAACTGATAACTTTACCACTTGAATCAGTGGTGAGAGACGAATGATAATGAGACACAATGTCGTATATCAATCATCACGGAGACTGTTGCCGGGCGGGAGATTCGAACTCACGACCCCTGGATTGATAGTCAGACGCGTGACTGACTGAGCTAATCGGGCCCGGCTTAAAGAATCAGAACATTAATATGTGTGTTATGTTGTATAAGCTAAGAGAGTTTAAGGCCATTTTCAATAAATTTCAGGTTATCAATGGCATACTAGTATCTATTTTTATTGGTGGATGAAGACCTCAAAAATGAATCTGTGCAGAACCACATGACGGCAAATAACTGGCAGACTTTCTCACATCAAGTTTTATGGAGCGAGCGGGACTCGAACATACGAACATACGAACTTAGCTGTGAGAGGTTAGTGATCTTGAAACAGCGTCGTCGACCAATAGGCCACGGAGAACCCCTTACAGCACTGTCAATATATACATCATTTCCTACCAGAAAAGAATTGCCTGCATATTATCGGACAATAATACAATCATATAAAAAAGAGACACACATAAGAAACTAGGGTCGATGTTAAACCGAAAGTATGCATATTAGAAACAAAAAATCAGACACTCTCTGCTTAACTGTATATTTAATTTTCCTATGAAATTTAAATTTCGGGAAAGGAACGTGTTTTAGAAGATACATGCAATATGTATGGTCGTCTGTCTCACTGACGTTCCTGTCTGATCCAGAACCGAGAGCCGTAGTTCGGCAATAGTTGGATGGTAGTAACTTTGAGCTAGAAACGTGCCAATAATAGGTAATTTATTTCTAAAACAATAGTTGTTAAATAAGTTAGGTGAGGGGCGTGAGGGGCGTTACATGTTCAATTACCCTTTATAAACAGACTCAATACAACCGAATCTGCTTAGTTCTTCATTTCATATCGCTTTCTGCATCCAGGGATATTATAATTGAATATCCCATCAGTCTTTTAACGACAGTAACAAGTTGTCCCTTACCTTTACTCCGTGTTGTTGTTATTTTTAATCCCTGGAATGATTGAACTCATTCAGTGTTGCTCGAGATTAGAATACCACTTCTAAAAGCCAGTGCTAGGCGGTATGAGGGGTGTTACAAATACCATAACCCCTCATTAACAGAATCTGTTATGTTCTTATTTTGTTGTACCTTCTGTGTGACAATCGTAAAATATGGTCCAGTACTTTGACACATTGTTGTTTGTGTTTTCCTTACACATTGTTGTTTTTGTGGCAATGTTGTTTTTGACAGAGCGTTTTTTTTTAACACATTGATTTTGACGCAGTGTTGTTTTTGACGCAGCGTTGTTTTTGACAGAGCGTTGTTTTTTTTAACACATTGATTTTGACGCAGTGTTGTTTTTTTACTCAGCGTTGTTTTTTTTGACTCAGCGTTGTTTTTTTTAACACATTGATTTTGACGCAGTGTTGTTTTTGACGCAGCGTTGTTTTTGATGCGGCGTTTTTTTTACACATTGTTGTTTTAGACGCAGCGTTGTTTATGACATGGCGTCGTTTTAAGTTTGGATTCCTTGGAATCATAGCATCCATTCAGTAGAATACCGCTGATGTCGGTGAATACCGCTGATGTCGGTGAATACCGCTGATGTCGGTGAATACCGCTGATGTCGGTGAATACCGCTGATGTCGGTGAATACCGCTGATGCCGGTGTTTACTGACACGAAGTGTGTTGCATGTTCCGTAACAGATGCATGGTAAAATCGACTATGTTCTTTATTTCTTTTGATATTGATTATGCTCTGTGCTCCCAAGGGAGTTTTGTATAAAATAGTATCAGATCAATGTTTTATATAATTAAATCTGTAGTTTTGAGTGCTTGGTCCAGTTTTAGAGCATCGGTCCCATGATCGGAGGGTCGTGGGTTCGATCCTCCGCTATGAATAGGTGTGTTGTCATTTAACATTTTTTCCGCATATTCTTAGTACTGGTTATACCCAGGAAGACTTGTGATAACTTGTTTACCATTAATTTAAAGTACATTTGTATAAGAAACGTAAGTTTAAAGTGTGAATATATATTTTTATTTACATAACCTATTCAAAATTGCATTTAAATATAAAAAAACAACATACTATGAACAACTTAAAACTGACTTATTTAAGTCATAACTGAACTGTTTCCTTTAAAATGAAAGTATATAACATCTCCAAACTTATCATTAGTTTTACGATGTTGGTCTCATTGGAATCATTAAACAATTGGCATAACGTTTAAGGGATTGATACTAGTTTTACCGACAATTATGTAGAACCAAATACAGATTTCCTATGCATCTGCTTTATCAGATTCTCTTGCTTGTATGGAATTTTGTGTATTGTGTTTAAGCATTTTCGTTATATAACGACGGTCAGTGCATCTGATAATCTATTTTTGGTCCGCCTTGTGGTTAACCAGTGCTTGACACACTTGATCATTGCAAGTTCAGCTCTATCAGACAAATCGGCTTAACCCTTTACTCCATAGATACGCGTTTTCCCGCACCAATCACAGAAGGCCTTTGAAAACAGTGCAGGAAGAGCACTTCCTGCACTGTTATCCACTCTGTCAGTTAATATAAACATAATTCACCAAATAATTCAATTGCCTTCTATATTAGAGGTGTCCAAAGGCGTCTATATTAGAGGTGTCCAAAGTCGTCTATATGAAGTAAAGGGTTAATAAAAAAGTTACGGAAACGACATGATAAAGATCCACAGATACAGGTACATCGTTAACTAAGATTTTGATTATCAGTTTTGAACTATTATGTCGCATATTCCACACCAACTTTCTTGAAAGTTATGCAAAAAACTAACAAATGTCTTGACATACGGTTAAAACAACCTTATTTTAAAAGAAGATTTAGCATTAAAGATTGCTGACATGTTTTGAAACAAAATGTCAGTTTCATTTACGTTCAATAAAATACAAGAAAATATAAGTTATTTGATATGCGTTCTGTCATTACTATACAGATATTGGGAACAAATGACATTATGCATATGTCTGAGGTGCGTCTTACCAATTAAACATTAATGCAAAGCTGGTTCATGCTGGCAAGATGAATACCCCCAAACAAGTAAGATTCACAACAACTATAAATATATGATTAACGAATGAACCCCATTTTTTGCGGTGATTATTTCCTTAGACAAACTTGATTTGTGAATGCATTTATGTTATTTATGAACACCAATATACATTATGGCTCATGGCAACCATGGGAAGTAAAGAAAAGAATCAATGAAATAGATAACGTTAATCCAAATATTAAGTTGTATACCACGTCTAATAAATTTCAACATGATACATTTTAGCCGACAAAGCTAGTTTGAAAAATACGCGCTCATCATGGAAGAACGAGATCGTGAAACAAAATCACGGCGCACATGCAACACGCCTTTGATGTCTTTGAGAATTTCACTTACAATATGGTCGAGCCCATGAACACATTGACGATATTTAAGTGCAATGGGTTTATTTTTGTTTGCAATTTGTTGTTGAAAAAAGATTTAAAAATAATGCGCAATTATGAAGATCGTAAACACCAATAAACGTTATTCTTTTTCCTTTCAATTTTTATTTTGATGACAGATATAATCATAAAAATCACATGCAAGACAGAAGATTAAACGAATAAGACGTTCAACGAGTTTAACATGAGAAAAAATCCAGATGCACAAAGGCTGTGTCTTGTCTGAAACACACTGACCATCTTTGTGGTCAGTTAACTTTATTGAGTTGTTTATGAGACGAGCAAGCGATGCGAGATCTTTGAATATGACTGATACCTGATCATACAACTGCAATGTTTTAAGACCTGGTTGTTTCAGTTTAAGAATCGTTCATATCAATCTATCATTACATACATTTATCAAACCATATATATACTAATGAATACTGAACTCATTTTGGATTGATACATTTTAGTTACATATTACAAATACAGTATATTGATAATTTGTTAGCATGCCTTGGTCAACACAAATCTCAAAGCTGTATCTGCTTAAATGTAAAAAAGGCTTATCCTGTCCTTTGCACGTTTATGTGGCATTGTATGGAATAAATATAGTAATATATTTTTGTCTATGAAAAGTTAAAAAACAAACATAGTGAAAGCCTGCGCCAACTGTATTAGTAATATTAAAAAAAAATACCTAATGTTTTCATTGTAATGACTGTGTCCATTATGTCTTCTTAAAACCCTGAAATGTAAGGAAATAATTAACAATTCATTATAAATGTTCAATATATTTCAAAAACAAATTCAAATGCGATGATAACATTCTAAACTCATGGGTGTAGGAGCGTTTCAATTATTGGGCGGGGGTTGGGGGGCAACCTGAGGAGAGAGTGTATGAGGCTGTACTTCAAGGCTTCAAAGTATATGCTGAAACTGAATATTGGGAGGGGGGCTGGGACCCTTGCCCCCTGCTTCTACGCCTATACAACTGTTGATAATATAATGTCAAACTGAACAATAAACACCAGTCAACAAAAATACACCATTTGGTTTACAGTTAATCGATTGTATATAAACATTAAAAATCGACAATATTACCCCGCCCCTCTCCCTGATAAAAGAAAGCAAAAGACGCTTTAAACGCAAGTGACATCTATTATTTGGTAATTTTGTTAAATCTGATTGGAAGCGTCTGGCATCAAATAGATAGCAATAAATTTTAGAATGAAAGTTCAAGCATGTTATTGTAAATATATATAATGGCCAGGTTTTATTTGCGTAGGAATATTTCTGATACAATAGTCACCCAACCGTCATAGCGTTGGAGGAACCATTGTCCTTCAACGTATTACTAGAACAATTTGGATACAACCAATAAATGTAGTTTAATTAATTTAAAGATTAAAAAGGAAAATGTCAAAGTGTATTTTAAGTTCTGACATGTTTTGAGTTTCTCCCACATGAAAATGTTGATTACTATCATCGTCACAGCGTAATACGTACAGTATGTTACCGACAACATGTAAATGTATTTATTGTAACAAGGTCTTGAAACTAAACATATACGTTTTAGGTATTTGCTGCTAGTTTGCTACAGCTCTCCAGAAATAGTCCATTCATACTCCATTTAGATCCTGGTATTGTATTGAGCACGGTTATTTTCAATCAATTACTCAATGTATAGATCAGCTGAAGCATGTGATCCAGGTTCAGTTGTCCTATTCATCAATACGTTGTATGTCTTCCATTATCAAGATCCAGGTACACAAAGACAGGCCTAATCTATAGATACACTTTTTGATTATCAAAAATATAATATTTTATCAAAAAAGTTCGCAAATCTCAAGCGACAATATATAAGAAAACAAAAGATAAGTTTTATATTGCATAATTTAAAATTCCAATGTGGATTGATTTTTTTTCTCAGAAAGGGTAATTAGTTAAGTACCTAACTCAGTTTGTTTTTGTTATTTTTTCATTTGTCACTTAGTGAAGAAATGCTTGTTCCGTCGACTTGATTACCAAACCAACTGCTTTTAGCCTTACTTTTGATCTGGTTAGGACAAGTGCTTTTATTGCTTTCAATTCAGAGCTTTTTATTCAGTTGCCCCGGGTATCTATATAAAAGAAGAACTCCCGCATTTTGAGCATTTTCGGCCACCCACAACAGTCATACATCACCCTAACATGTCAGAAAAACACTCCAAACCGATGGTAAACTATGTTTATGAAGGCGATAGGTAGGTTGGTGTAGTCGTAGCCTAGGTATTAGAGCACACGTGGAATACATCCGCAAAGTTAAATCTTACTGATACGATGTTTTTTTTAATATATTACTTTTATGTTCTATTAATTTAAGTAGCTATCAGATCTAAATTATATCACTTTTCTTATTTACAGGCTCGGTATCACTTAGCTGCCGGATTAAGATGTTTTTGATAGGCGCCATCGAAGCAAGACCAATAGGTATTAAACAAATTAAAAATGAAATAAAGTATATTAACGTTTTATATAGTGTGTCTTTATTTAGATAATAAATGTAACGGATTTCTAAGACAAAAAAGAATGACACTTTTGTATTCATCATAATTTGAAAAATTGATTTTATATAAAAATATTAAAGCAGATATATCACACGCACGTTAGAAAGAGAAACATAGATTAAATGTGACACTTGAATTTTGGCAGAAGGATTTGATAATCTCTATCGCTATCTTATCTAAACTAGTTCAGTTATATTGTTAAACAAGCACACTGAGAGTATTTTCTATTTGTAGGGGTGGTACTATATTTTTACGATCTTATTCAATATAACGGCGTTCGCTAAACGGTATTTATTGTTGTTTACTTTATTTATATAGTTAATATACATCTTTACTAAAAGTATTGACATATTCTATTAAACAAGATTCACGTTAAAGCGTTGTTGTTGTTTTTATCTAAAACGCCACAATCAAGCAATTTATCAACTAATGCACTTTTTAACATAACTACATTACTGCAGTACATGAAACATTTCAAAATATTCCCGTTCTCTTAATTCATATTTGTAATTCTTTACTCCGATAGTAGCAGCTAAATAACCGGAGATTTAGAGCATCAAACTGTGATTTGTCAAGTAAATGGCCCTGGCGGTTTCAAACGCTCAACTGTTTGACAGCGGAAACCGACGCGATGAAAAATGTACCCTTGCTGATTTCTTCTAACATTATGATCGGCCTCTTGGAATGTGAATTAATCGATTAAATGCAGAATATATTTCATCTTTAAGCGATGACTTGACAAGTAACGTGTTCCCTCCACTTAGTGTTGAAAAATTAGTGAAAAGAAAGAAAAACGAGGTTTCTGCTAATAGGAAAACAAACGATGTGCAAGTCGAAGGTGTAAGACGAATGGAATTTTATTGTATTTTGTTACTCTATAACACACGACAGTGTCATCAAATTGGCACACCATTCAATTTATAAGATTAGCCGACATTTCATATATAATTATTTCATTTGGTATAAAAAATTGTGACTATTGCAATTTATTGAAACAATTGATTCCTACGTTATTATAGATATACATGCTGACTTCCTTACAGTGTCACTGCCATTTCATTATTCAGCTATTTCCGAGATGCAACACCACTAAACAAGTGATAGCTACAGTTTAATTATATATAAGCTTAGGTACAACACATTTACTGTTATAGTCATGATCACAAACGCAATACGTCTAAACTTTACACTAAAAATCTTTATTCTTAAGGCCAAAACATTAAACTCATATTGGCTGACTTTATTCCCGGGGTTGAACCTAATTGAAGTTATACAAATAAGGTCCGGCATAAATGTTTAACTACCTACCTGTATTCTCATGGTAAAATACAGTTAAAGTTACTATTACTATTTTCAATATATACTACAAATATAACTGCGGAAATACACACAAAAATACGTTAAAAAATACAGGTATACTTTCAGATATACCTAGAAATACGTAAACATAAAATATATACCTACTTACATCAACATGCATGCCTGTATACACATATACATGCATACATGTTTATCTTACGCATAATACGTATATACGGTAATATATACCTACATATTCACATATCGATAAATCTCAAAATAAACGTACATATATACATAAACTATATACCTACTTATATTCATACATAGAAACACACATATAAACCTATATGCGTACATACATATCTTATATAAATACATTCATATATTCATACAGATATATATCTACACACACACACATATATATATATATATAAAAATAAGAATATATTCTTTCATATATACCGACAAACATACATACACTTATAGCTACATATATACAACATATACACATGCAGATATACATACAAACAAACATATACAACTATATACATAAAAACAAACATACATATATATACATACACATACATACATATTTATATAACTAAATAATTACAGATATACATACATAATGGTTATATAATGCATGTATACAACTTTATTATTACTAAATGTATATTAATGTCAACGACTGACCACTTTTAATGTTCTATAATTTAAATGCAAAGTTATTAGGTTGTCAATAAAGAAAGTAAATACAAAACAAATCGATTTAACAGTAACCATAACACACGGGCTTATTTTTAATGATTAACCCCATCTGCTATGGTTGTTATGAAATGTTGTAACGTTGACTTGCGTTATGTAAGGAAGAAGGGAGAGCAGTGTGATTATGTTTAAGCATGCTGAGGTATACTGTTCATGGCTAGGCTCTGTCGAGGAGGCTCGGCGGCCCTATCACGATTTCAGCCGTCAGTGCCAGAACTACTGAAACCCTCATCGTAGTAGTCTCGGACATGCTTGGAAACAACAACAACAACAACAACAACAACAACAACAACAACAACAACAACAACAACAACAACACCAACAATAATAACAACAACGGGGAACTTAATTCCTTTTGAATGGTGTTTAACGCCATTTTTCAACACACTTCATATTACATATCCAGTTTGTATTGGCGGAGGAAACCTCAGAAGGAATCTGAGTCTTCAGCAAGTAACTGGCAAACTTTAACACATAACATTTACGAAGCGAGCAGGACTCGAACCAACGACCTTAGTGATGAGAGGTAAGTGGCGCCTTAGACCACTCGGCCACGGAGGAACTTCGAAACTTAAGTTTGAAGAAAGAATTAAAGATATGATATGATATGACTATGATTCAGGACCTATGGTAATGTTATCGGTAACATCGACGAGAAAAATGTGCGTTGCTAGGGTCAACTTGGATATTTTTATGTGGCCGTACACGAATTAAAGAGTACTAACATTTCTGTTCAAAAATGTCGTCTCCATGGTTGGTTATAGCAGAAGAAACACATAGTTCCTTGGATGGGCTTTAAATAAGAATGTTTAAACATAATAAAGGTGTGAGAGGAGAAACATCTTAGAAATTTCCTCCTGGCAAATGAGATGTCAAAATTTGTCAATAAAAAAAATATATTCAAAACAACCATTAGCTACCTTAAGTTATCTATGGAATATTGTTCCTAATACGAGAATATGTCCACCAAGTCAAGCAGGATCAAAATATAACATTCATTGTATCGGGTATTGTCCGCCATTACACGCATTTCCTTTAATAAAATATTAAGTGTCGTTCCTTATTTCGATTTACTATATAATTTTACTTATCATTGTCTTAGTGTGTGTACATTTATTTAAATAATTTATCTGTATTTTGTATAAATACATTTCAGCAATTGTCAAACGCTTTAAATTCAAACAACTGATTTGTAAATGTGCATTGTACATATATGATTTATTTAAAATAGATTCATTACATATATATAATATATTTATTTTCATTCTCGTATTGCTGAGTGCATGTATTGTATTGTTTGTGTAAATAACCATGAGCTGTAGATAATAAAGATATATTATATACAATTCTATTATATTTTGATATGCCAGATGGTAAAATATGGAAAGCTTTATTCTCAGTATCAATAATTAATGTACTGTTAAACATGTTACTGGGATGTTCAATCTGCGAGCGTCTGATAATAATAGCAATTAATATTACTCTACTATATACTGAAAACATTTACTCGTAAAGAAATTCAAAGAGACCTTAATTATTCACATTTTAATAGCTGATACATAATTGATTTCCTTTGATTCAATTTAAGTTGTCTTCGGAATTGTTTTCAAACTTATTTTTAGGTATTGACTTGCATTCATATGAAATAGAAACTGTTGGTCAATAAATAATGTTTACATTAAAAGATAAACATCCGTCTTACGTATTGATTTTGTTGTTAGCACATTTAACGATTTTTAATATGCAAATATGTCAACAAAGTTTATAATTAGTAATTATTAAATATCTGAGATAACTCCTTGAAAAAAATGCTCATTTCATGTTTTAGACTTTATATTTACGTGTAATAGTAATAGTGATGTTATATTTCAATGGCTATGTTCTTAGTTTAAACTTATTTACAACTTAGGCTTATCATGCTTGAAATCTGGGTAGAATCAGTAATAAGCATATGCGGAAAAAATATCTTACTCAAGGACACCACACGTAACCGTGACGGAGGATTGATGGGTTAGATGTTCGATCACTGGACCCCTCGTTCCATTAATAACCATATATGACCCACTCTAGTCATAAACAACACGTACTCAAGTATAACAAACACGGAACTTTTATTTGGTGTACACAATGTTTATAAATGTCCTGAATAAAGTAAATAAACAAATCAATAACAAATGAACAAACAAATTAGCATCAAATCAACCAATAAACGAATCAATAAATTAATATACGAATAAATAAATCAACAATGACTTCGGATGTATTGGTTAAGACAATATGTATTTGTCATCAACATATTTATCACATATAGATTAATTCAATCATGCTCGAAGTCTCCCCGGGTAGAACCAGTGCTAAGCACATGTGGATAAAGTGCTTTGCTTATTGCTTATTGCCACCACAACTAGCCGTGGTGGATGATCGAATCCCGATCCTCCAATCATGAGTTCAATGACCTACTTGACCACGCGCCCTAATGAATGTATGGATAAATAAATGAACAAGGGATTAACGACGCACATTAGGTTATATGGCACCATAAGGAATAAAGATTCTAAGCTGTAAAAAAAAATCATCAAATCGGTGTACAGATTGAAAATACATCAATAAAGAATATGCAAAATAATCCTTAAACATTACTACCTGCTTTAGAGTTTCAGCGAATTCTACCCAATACTCAATTTCTCTGCTCATACGGAATGGATGATCTACAGTGGTTCTATTATTGCAGTTAGAACCCTTGGGTCAGCAATCACTAATTTGGTACCCAGGGGTCACAAAGAGGTTGATAATTTAACCACAATTATGAAATGATAGCAACGACAAAATCTAAATGACACCCATGACATTAGGTTAAAAAAGAATTCTATTCTTACCAGGAACCACACCGATTCTCATATGCAAACATTGATTCTTGTGTTTACATGTACTATGTTTAGATAATGTTAATAGGAACAAAGGAGATCATTATAACAATACTAATACAGCAGTTCAAACATAACAAGCATTAGCTGCACAAACAAAAGATGTAACCAGGAAAGTTTGAAAAGTAAAAATAAAGTGATGGTTTGCAAAGTCCAAACCGCAGAAATATAAAAATGTATTGTAACTAATACGCTAATCAGCTTTGTCTTTAAGATAGTGAATAAACAAAACACTACATGTATTTCGTTATGTAATTCCATCAGTATTAAATATAGTTAAACGAATGTTTAAAAGGAATTTGTGGTTATATTGGTGTCGTTGTTATTTGTACTTTAGATTTTATTTAATGAGCTAACATGTTATATCACCTACCATTGTTACAGTTCCAACATCTATAGTGCATACAACACTTTTACTGATTTCAGAGACATTCATTTACACACATTCAGAGAAACATCAAAATTAGAAAATAAAAGGATACAAGCTAACGTACATTCTTCTCATCTCTTGAAACACCATTTGAACTGCATGGTTCATATGTATCATTCAAGTATTGTTTTGAGACGTTTATTTTATTTTGTTAAAAACTATACAAGGTAAAGCTAATCAAAAAAGGTAAAAGTAATCATATTCACATTCCCAAGTATTTTTACTATTTTTTTTATACAATAATGACTTTAGTAAGTAGCACCATATACAGCAGAACTTCGTTGGCTCTAACACGGATGGCTCAAATACCACATATAGCTCGAACCACTCAGTTGTTTCCGGCCGAAATCATATTTCGAAGTATGGTATGATGCTGAACAATGGTTGACTCGAATAACCCTTAAGTCAACTATTGTGTCACCAGGTCATCGACGTTCTACTGTATGCCCAATAAAAAGAAGAAATTGAAAAGACGGCACAGTTGTCACAACAGCCCACATATAATCAATATACGAAATACTTATAATACATGCTATCTATGCATATATAATAAGCGACAACATCATTGCAGCAAAGAATTTCAACAAAACTGTCATTGGTGAACATTAATCTGGTTTTACAGGTAACCCATTTTTAAATTTAGCAAAAACATACCACCATTATGATGTGGTGTTCTCTGATACAATTTCTGTTTTCTATAACGTATCATAGGAAGCAATGTATATAATACAAACAGCTTCATTTATTTGACATTACTCGTGAAGTTAACACGATCTTTGAAATTCTATGTTGAGTAACACGAGCTAAGGAATGCAAAGAAGGAAGTCAGTTTTAACTAAATTTGAACAGAACTGAAAATACACCGATATTGAAATAATGTAATTGGAAACCTGATAACAAATATAGCGCAATAAAAAAAACTTTTCTAGGTTTGGTAATCATGTATTGTCATTTGAACCATTTGTGCATTACGTCGAACCGAAACTAGAAACACTTTCTAATGATACTTTATCACCACTTTAAAGATATTATGTAGGAAGGAACAATTCATTTGATGTTGAATCAAAGAAGAGAGTAAAATATCCAAGTGTCTCAGAGAACATTGCGGGCACCGTCTCTGGAGACGTGTTTTTCTAATCTTGCAATTCCATAATGAACCAAACGTATTATCTAAATTGTCCCTCCATGTTAAAGCCTGTAACATTTTATCTGGAGAAATATAAGACGACCATAAACGAGTGAGTTACTGTCCCCTTATGACATCAATATTGGATTGGTACGAGCTGTCAACACTTGTGTTTTATGCTGGTCAAGCTCATCTCTTATACCGACCCACATGGACAATGTGCCGGGCCATTTTATGACTTTCTATATAATGTTCAGCTATTGTAATGAAACGCTGTTCTGACACGATACATTTGATTTTCACAGATACTTTATAATTTTTTATCGAAACCGGGCTGTCTTCTAATATTTTATTATTAATATATGTTTCGGCATTTGGTTGGGTAAAAAAAGAACACAACTCAATTGTTAAAGATTTTTAGAGGGTGAATTGTTTTAAGAGAGCAAGAAACAACAATTAATTCACCGTGGTGCACCAATATAACGACATGGCAGATAATAATAAACTAGCATCAAGAACAATATAACTATTAAAAAAAAGCAAACGGGATAATAAGTTATGGCAAAAACTATATGTGAGGTTTAGTGTAAACTCGTTTTGCTACAAAATGCATATTTAAAAATGATAGATATGTTTATAAGATTGAAATAGTGCGTAAATGAAACCGACGGTTTGGACCGTTTAAAGGAAATATGTTTAGCATTTCACAACATGTGGTATTGCAATTATAAGTAGTATGTATGTTATACGGTTAATAAACTATCAAAATATTTCACCATAATTATGCTTATAACATCATACTTAATGTTCTCTATGTAACTGATATATTTTATTTCAGCCATATTGAAGAAGAATATATTATATCAATAGATGGTCGGTTTCACTAAACACATCAAGCTGAGATTTCCCCGAAATAAAACAACGTTATTTCTCTAACTAACTTCTTGAACTCATTACACATTAAATGGCCACACAAAATTGAAGTAACCTCAAATCTTTAATCATCGGTAAAAGGCAATTTGCATTGTGATCAATGTAATTGATTCCAGTCTCAAGTGGATATGTTCTGTGAAACTGGGACATGGTTACTTATGTATATATTTGTTTTTATTAATAAATTTCATATTTCGTTTCAATAACGTTATTTGTTACAAAGTGAATTAATTAACATTTGATTGGTGTATGTGTATGCATGCGTGCGTCATTATATCCGTGCGTGCGTGAATTCGTCAATGAATCATATTTATCAAACACATTCTTTACCATTCATTTTTTTTCAACAGTGAGCTTTCTTTTCTGTATCTATGTGTTCAATGTTTGTACTATAAACTTGTAATTGCTTGTTTGTTATTAGTCTGTATAATTGTATGATATTTTGCTTCTGTATTAATTTGAGAAAATAAAGACATTTACGAATACTTATATATACACTTCTGTGTAGAGGCATTGTCATCATACGCTCAGTTTTGTTTAGTAAACAACGATAACTCTCCAATTGTTTCACCATTTCTGACATGCTAGCATTAGGAACTATGACATTACAATCTCTGTGTAGTCAGATTAGTGAAAATGTTTACATAAGTACACATTTTGCCCAGTACGGACCGACAACTCGCATTTTGACATGCTAGCATTAGGAACTATGGCATTACAATCTCTGTGTAGTCAGATTAGTGAAAAAGTTTACATAAGCACGCATTTTGCCCAGTAAGGACCGACAACGCGCATTTTGACATGCTAGCATTAGGAACTATGACATTACAATCTCTGTGTAGTCAGATTAGTGAAATAGTTTACATAAACACGCATTTATGCCCAGTAAGGAAGACAACTTTTTTAAATATAATAGCACATTGTTGACATGTCAAAATCAAGAACCGTAACAACTAGCAGTACACGTTTTGTGCATGTAGACTAGACATGGACACAATACATGTAAACATATTTCTATTCAAACAGGAACGATAACTCTTTGTCAAAAGTATAAATGCCAGTATCAAGACCCTTAATTCATGAAAGACGCGATCTGTGTGTAGCGGGTTCTGTGCAGCATTGGTGGTCTACAAAAAAAAACGCATCTCTGTTTAGGCAGTAACGATAACTCAAATATGTCACCCATTTTGACTAGTTGCCTACACACCAATACTAATAGAGCTAGCAATATTTGATCAGCCTACACTTTAACCAACGTAAAGACGAAGCGCTTAAATAAAGTCTTACCTATGAAACTAAGAGCAAATAATCTTAATTTCTAAAGTGTTCTGTAACGCTTATGAGTACAAAAAAATAATTTATAGGTTTGATAAAGATGATACGATACATCACAAATGTAAATATTTAGCAGATGGAATGTACAACCTGAATATGTTTATCTATGAATATATATCATGTGCACCATTTTCTACCATTTAGACGCATTGTTAAAATGTTCTTATAATTCAACTCGTCATTTGAATGTATCTAAGTCCATATCTTGCTTCAATGTAACACCGAGGGTGAATCAATATATGTAATATCATCCATGCCGACAAGAAGTACTTTGTGTTGGAGTGTCTCAAATATACCATTTCTTCCTGAAAAGACATCTGGTTTACCGTTGTCAATTACAAGGCAATCTGGGATATGTGCCTTATTCACCTGCCCTGCCATTAGCTCGGTAGTTCAAAAGAGATATTCTTTCAATTGAATTTTATTACTCGTCAAACTTCGACATTTACGAGTGTAGCCGGAAAACAAGACGTGTACGCGACTTCATTTGGAATTTTCAAATTCTATTGTTATTCTGATTCATGTTTTTAGATACTTTTTTAAGGACTGCCAAGATTGATGCAAATGACTCAATCAAGAGGTTATTGTACGAGAATCTTGTCGT
Source organism: Panopea generosa (assembly GCA_029582155.1). Classification (NCBI taxonomy): domain Eukaryota; kingdom Metazoa; phylum Mollusca; class Bivalvia; order Adapedonta; family Hiatellidae; genus Panopea; species Panopea generosa. The sequence goes on along the minus strand of CM055894.1, from coordinate 74,346,907 downwards.
GTTGGATTGAATAATCTATTAAAAAGTTACGATTGAGGACTGAATGTTCATATACGTTATATATAGACCCGTAAACGAAGAAGGAATGAGGTTGGCACCATTTCCATCCTTTTACAGTTTATTCTACACGGCACCAAGTGTTTTTGGTGAAGGAATACCTCTTTATGAATCGATTTAGAATCACCCTCCTTCCGCAGGCAATTAACAATACTATAATGTTACCAATTATGTGATTTCATATTGGCCATTTAATTGTCAACCAAGGATTGTCATACTAGCCCAAAACCTTATGTCGCGGGCCAATATGATTGGTCGAGGAACAGTAAATTGGCCAATATGGAATCACTTATAATAAATGACAATTTTATGAATAAACTGCTTCTAATAATCGGGTAAATTATTTTATCTATTTAAAGTAATGAATTAAAAGAGACCAGACAGGTAGTTTTTGTATTGTATATTTGATTGTATATGAGGTCTAGAAAAATGGCTTTTTGACGTGAAAGACAGCATAATATTCCAGTACTCTTTTACGTTTAAAGCGGCACAACCAGTAACTAAAGATAGTTTTAACAATTTCGATATATGCTGGGATATCGGTTAGGATCAGCTTGTACATTTTGTCTGAATCGATAGTGCAGTATATATAGTGAATATTAACCTATTACTATCCTGTGTTTGGGATATGAAGTATGTTTCATTTTTGCAACTATGCAAGTCAAAACGAACAACAAATAAATGGTGATTTAAACATTATATGACAATAAATGTTTTGCAAATGTTGCTAAAATTGTATTCGTGCTATTATTGTGCAGTTTGCAGAGGGGTAGCCCTGAATCTGCAGACCTTTTACGGGGTAATAAACGGGCAACCTTACGGTAGCTCAAATAAAACGATAAAAAGAAATAAACAAGCTGCTTATGAACGATACACATTATTGTGAATTTTCTCATTCTGTCTGAATAAATTGTGTTGTACATATATATTTACTGATTAGTAATTCGCTGACGGTAGCTGGTATCGTAAAATTTACATTGATATTCGCGCATTCGATAGCACATGCTCGGCTAAACCCGTTATCCTCCGGTATTAGGTCCCGACGATAGTCCAAGGATACACTTAACAAAAGATAATACGAATTGATCTCAATTGAATATTATAAATATGTATGGAATTAGGTATTTTTTTTATCAAAGTTTCCAACTTGGTAAATTAAATAACTATTTTTTCGCCGTTCGAAGGGTGGCGCTTTCTGTTGTCACTTTTTATATTAGTGTGTATTGTACTTTTCATAATAATTCTGTATATTGATAACGTTTTTGTCGCTTTTTGTGTTTGTGTCCTTTGAATGCTACATCTCCTTCTGGTTAGATAGATTTGCTGAGTTATCATGAATTATTTAAACACATCACATTTTTCTCACTGTATGTATACATTTACGTCAATGAATTAAGGGTTCAGTCTGTTCACTTTAGAAACAGAAAAAGAAAATACATGTCCAAACGGAGACGTCGCATTCAAATGACACATCCAGTGCAAACAAAATAAACATACTCGCTATATAAAATATATAAACAAATTACAAATTTCATACAAACATGCAGGATAAAGTCATCACATTGAAAAACTCAGTTGCACACTATTTTAACTCCAAGGACCGGTTTACTCTACTTCCGGTTCGGAGAACGTGAACACTGCTGCATTTGACTACCATTTTGTTTATTTTGGTACGGAGGAAATTGATTCTTGGTTGCTAGCTCCGTGTCAATCTTACATTGAATGCCGGGTATAATACGCAGCCCAAAATGCAATGCAACGCTGCGAATGATATAAAGGAATTCGAATTGATTATCAACATGATTCTAGTAGGTATTTCCTACATTAGAATTTAACATTGTCTACATATCTGTAGGGTGTCATAATGCTTGTACAGGTTTCAATGTTTATTTATTCACGGAAAGTGTTTTCGCAAGACTGCGCTAACCTCTATCTTGAACGCCCGGTTGTAACTAATGAAAATCATACGGACTGAATTTCCGGCCCAGATATTGATATTCTTAAATAAACTGCATTTTTATATTATGAGCATTTTATTAACATTGATGCGTTTTGCTGTCATGGCAAATATTTTCAGAAAGTTGTATGTTAGTGTACCGGATATGATTTTAATCAATTTATTGGCAAGTAAATCAGTTTAATGTGGTCAACCTTAGTGCATAACGAAAGAACATATTTCTATTATAGAACCCCGTTTTATGAGGTTGCATCAACATGAACTGGCTTTGAATTGACATTAATGAATAGTATGATTGACAACTCGCAAAAAAATCAGATTTTATATTATTTTAATAATTTTAAAACATTTCAGGGTATCATTTACATAGATAAGATGGTTATGTGAGTTTTAGTTCAGAAACTATGGAGGTAGAACGAATGGTTTCTGTGTGCTTTTTTGAAGTGACATTTATTGTCTTTTCTGAGTTGATACGAGACCATGACTTTTTGCAGGATCCATATATTTCATGGTGTTTGCTGTGAAAATATGAATTCATTCCTTAAAGATGAGATTTGTTGTGACACAATAAACATTATTTGACAATAAAATGTAAAATAAACAGCATAGTGGGAATATTTAGTTACAAGTAGAAAATATAAACAGAAAAAAACCTACATTACTGACGGTTTTATATGTTAAATACATATTTGTCAAAACACAAGCACTATTATTTCTTTGCATAATTATAAAAAGCATACATATATTATCACTTCATACAATGTTATATGTGATTAAATTTAAAGAGCGTTTCAAGTTTTTTTTTTATCGCAAATGTATAGTGGGATAAAAATCCGAATGATATTAGTTAATGCGTTCAGCATATTACACGTCATTTGTAGTAGTTAAATATACTGAACAAAACAGCTAACCCTCAATTTTACGTATTTTCTAAAGTATCAAAATAATTTCCTTGAATTTGAATTTAAATAATAAAGAACATTTTGACTATATAAAATCAAAACATACCTGTCTGTTAATGTCGTATACAAATTTTAAAAACGCTACTCAATATTTTGAAGGTTATATTAATATACAAAAGTTGCGGGTAAGCTGTTCCTTTAAGTATACAAACATGATATCATTAGCCACGGTAGATAACAATACACACAATTACAATTGATTGTTAATTTCTGATTTATAAAGGGTTTTCATCAAATATGATTGAAAACATACATATAATTAAGTGATTAATGTGTTCCTAGATATATAATATATATGAATGAAACACACTAAATGTTACCGATCATTTGGTATTAGCCATCATGTTATATATCATGTCGTTAAAACATATATGCATGCTGCTTGATGAACGCACGTACTTATTTATAACAAAGTTTAGTTTCAGCAGCAATTTTAGGTGTTAGCCCACCATTGACCTTTGTTGTTTATTCCGTAGTAAATAAAACAAAGTTAACATGCTTGTCATTCATTGAAAGACATAAATGAAAGAATCTTACAATTAAGTGCTAGTCAACGTCTGTATTATCAAATTATGATTAATATGTAGGGCACAATGATGCCATTCAAATAAAAAAAATTGAGCATTAGCATAAGGACATGTATTTGTATAGAAAATGAAACAAGGACTATTTTAACTGCCATTATTTTATGTTGTTAATAGTGGTACTATGCCTATATGAGTGTGATTAAAAAGAACAATGGCTTATGTGTTGGTAGGTTAGAGAATACACCATAGAATGGAAAAGATTTGTTATGTATATGGTTGAAATATCCGCCTAATTAGTAGCTGAAGAAATATAGATTTCATATATGTTGTATATAGCTCATCATTACCATGGTTACATGAACGACGTAATAGAAGGCACGTATTAACTTAGTGGCAAAGACAATTCTTGTTGATTGATGTTTGAGAGTTGAATATAAACTGTTTTATCTAACGTAATCAAAGAACCATGAGTTCAACTGGACCCATTATCAGATTAATATATTGTTATATACATGTTTCAATGATTATGTGACGTCCTTTTCGTTATACCAATATATTTCTATTTTGATTTTGCATTATCAAGACACGTTTATGGGTAACATAATTGTAGTAATTTTATGCATATCAACAACACGTCTGTATGGGGCGAACGTATTTATGGAATACCATCATTATGGGAATATCAGAAATTAAATACAAAGATAATGTTATCACACAACTCATAGCACAGGTGGTTGATAATCCAACGGCATTTGAAACGTATAACACTTTACCTTTGGCCTAAAAGCATTGTTTTCTGTTTTTTATACTAGGTATTATGACTTGATTTAGGGCGGATTCTGTGAAAATTCCCATTTTACATGCCTGTAAATGAATTCATTCCGGGTGACATTACGTTTGATATCGTTCTAATCCATGATAAAAACGGACAAAGCTCTTTGTCTCTCCCTCGAATTAAATCGGACCTTTGGCAAAGGGCAGAAAACTGGAAGACATCAAAGTGAGAGGAGATTTCTCTGAGTGGCTTTAACTTTTGAACAAAACATTGACGATAGAAATAAACATAAAACACATTCAGTATGAACCAAATCTATATGCAAATTAGAATTAAGTCCTAACAATGAATGAAAGGAATAAACACGATGCGTACACATCCACGGCTACTGAGACATTGCCTTAAATACGGAGCTACATTTTATTGACGTCGTAAAATTCCTGAGTGTAATATTCGATTTCGTATCACGTAGCCTGCGTTTAATTTCGAAGGGTGTCGACGTCAGCATTAAAAGATCTTTTTATTACCACTTTTATAACACCTTTAAGGCCTTCTAATTATAACGTAGACAATAAAATGTTCGTTACAATGATTTTCATTCCCCACCCTGATTGAGAACAAAGACATTAGCATCCGAAACCGTCGTATATGTCGATCCAAGATGGAAAAGCCATCTTCATTTCTCATGCCATTTCTCTTTCAATTTTATAATCATATTATTTCGCTTTAATGTGCAATTTCGTTCTCAAAACTTGAATTTTCCATCAGTCTTGAATAAAATTGGAAATAAAAACACAAACGAGACACAGGCACGAAGGAAACCTTATTTCTATCAAATGTCTTTTTTTCAAAGACAAAAGAAGAATACAAATTTGAATGGAAAGATCTTACCATCACGCGACCATCCCACATCCAATTTGCACACACCATTCTATAAGCCAATTCAGCATCTACTGTTTAAATCTGCACCAAATGATGTAGCCATTGTGCAGCTGTAATCACAATATACAACTTAAAAAATTCCAAAGTCTAACGAAATTTCGCAAAATGTAAACGAAAGGTTAATTTTATAAAAGAGGTATGATTTCATCGACTCCCATTGTAGTCTCAACATAGGTATTGGCATATATATGTATAAGGTTGAATATAAGGTTAGAATTATTACGCCTCATTTTCATATTTTCGTCTTGTTCAATGATGGCATCATACGTTTCAATATATAAAATATGTAAGATTAAAGCACTTGTTTTTCACAGAGTGTGTAATGCCCGAATGGAACTGCGAATTTGCTACTTCCGATTTGTGTTTAAATATGATAACCAAGTCGGTTGTGTAGTAGATTTTTTGGCATACCAAACACATTAAAAAAATTTTTAACTTAATTATCATTATGTATTTTACAATTATTGCTTTTAAGACGTTAAATTGTATGATTTACGCCATATATTTTATACGTTACGTCATCTAGATTGTCCCAACGTCATCGCGAGAGTATAAGAATATTACTAGGGTTTGAGGTTCGGATAGAAAATTACGTCACGAGGGATAACTGTTTTGGCGGGAACGATGCTCTGCCTCTATCTGAACCTCAAATTCATGTTAGATGTTCCCGCCAAAACAGTTATCCCTCGAGTTCCCACGAAAATAGTTATCCCAAGGGTCGGACTTTTCTATCGGAACCGAAAAGACCATGAATGGTTCTTTTTCTTGCATACCAAGTATATTAAATAACTATTTTGACTTATTTTATCATTATGTTTTTACAACAGTCGCTTTTAAGACGTTAAATTATATGATTTACGTCATATATTTTATAAGTTACGTCATAAATGAGTTTTTACGTCATAGCGCAAGAATTTTTTTCTCGGCTCTAGGGTGAGGTATAAATATATAATAATGCATATATCCTTATCCGGTGTGCAAGAATATAAGAATCTTACATGGGTTTGAGATTCGGATAGAAAATTCAGTCCCGAGGGATAACTGGTTAGCCGGGAACGAGGCTCTGTATCTGTAAAATGCAGATATCCTTATCCGGTTATCCGGTGTGCAAGAAATAAAATTTTATTTCGGACCTGCGGTTAGATATGTAACCCCGGTTAAAATGCAGATATCCTTATCCGGTATGCAAAAAAAGGGCTCGGCACTCAAGTCAAAGGGGGTGCATTCGATTCCAGGTTCAAACTGATGACCTCTCAAAAATCAAAAACAACATTGAATACTGATACTACCTAGAAAACGAGCTCTAGACTGATTCATATAAACATTGAGCTATTTTTCTAATCGATCTCCAATAAATAGGTGTTAACTTTCTCTGCATAAAACGTATTAATAAGCATCTCTCACATATAAGCAGTAGTTTTTGACACTGATTTGTTTTCTTGACCTCAACATAAGGTCAAACCTTTCAGGTCAGCATCATACATTTTTATCTATAAATTAGTTCGTTTCGTATTAAACCATGTTACTATATAAAATATGCTGAACAGAATAGCTAACCCGCTACCTGACATTTTCTGTACCTTACACTTTATACTTTTTCTCAAAAAGTATCAGAGCAATTTTCTTGAGATTTGGACTTGAATAAGAACGAACATTTAGGCTATGTGTTGTCTGTTAATATCCTATATAGATTTTGATAACGCCGAATATATTGGAAATACAAAAGTGGCGGGTTAGCTGTTCCGTTCAGTATATAATATCAATACTATTAATATAAATGATTGCGCAGCAAATTTTCTTTTTACACCTTTGAACGTATATTGAACCAACATGACGATTTTTATCACAAAGTACTTCTGTCTCAACATTCATATTTTCATTTTTTAAAACAGGTAAAGTCAAAATATATAAAAGTACAATTTTATATTTCTTTCTGGAAATTTTTCTTGAATTTTATCTATCATACCTGATAAAAATGATATGATTGTGGCAGTCCTTGTCATATATTACCACGAATATGCGGGGAAATGAGGTATTTCAAACATTTATCGGAGTTATAAATAAGATACAAAATTAAATGTCTGCTTATATACTGAAAACTCATGGTGTAATGGCAGTAAAAGAGTGAAACTGAATGCATCAATAAACCAGATATAAGTTTCCCTGTTATATTTATATTAGTAAATTATATGTCTTTGTCAGGTCATCTCAGTAGGTGAAGCGTCTCAAAAAATCAATCCAGGGGTCGTGAGTTCGAATCCGCGCCCAGTCACATTCTCCGTGATCATTGTCATTCGTTTCTGACCGCTGACAAGAGGGAATGGTATCAGTTACTTGTGAAGATTGGTGTGCTTGCATACCGGTTAACCTTCCATGGTCCCAGGAAAGATTGGTTAGGTTAACTGATCGTCTGTTTACTATTGATGGTATAAAAATTACGATAAAATTCAAACAAATTAACTGCCTTTTATACATAAATCATTTCTAAGATTTAATGTGCTGCGATGTATGTGTATAAGAAGAAATATATATGTAAACAATGTCCAAACCCTATATGATATATGTACACGTATGTGCTTAAACAATGATACACATGAATCCCTGTTTGGGTTTTCGTGCGAATGATTCATGTACATGTTTATATCGTCCTTAGTTACGCATTTACAAAATTAACGACTGTTATATCGTCCTTAGTTACGCATTAACAAGATCAACGACTGTTATATGGTTTAGTCTTCATACACCTCATCTGTCACATATTTAACGTCGTGCATATGCAACCGTTTTAATGTCGTTTTAATAATGATTTATTTCTAATAATTATACACGACTAAAGGACAGATAATTTTCTTAATTGAAAAAAGATCGTCGTGCGTGAATTAGATATCAATATTTGCTGCAACATGTTTGCACGTTTAGACTGTATTCATGAATTGACAATGCTATAAGCTAACGTAGTCGTAGGGACATTCATCACATAAATGCGACACTATCCTTAATGTCCTCGTATCGTATGCGGGCGGTTGTATGGTGGGTCCGATCTCATGCCGGGTCATACTAAAACTTAAAAAAAAAATGGAATCTACACCGATCGGCACTTAGCATTGGGAGAACATGTAGTTAGTATACTGTTACATTGTGGGTAATATAGATTTTGTTTGCGAAACGATATTTTTGCGTTGTAGCGGTGATGATAAAAAATTGTCTCAAACAGAAATCGACTAAAATTATTAACACAACACAACACAACACAATACAATAAAATACAAACACAACGCCAATACAACACAACACAATGCCAATATAACACAACACAATACTAACACAACACAATACCAAGACAACACAACTAAACACAATACCAACACAACACAATACAATACAATACAATACAATACACTACACTACACTACACTACACTACACTACACTACACTACACTACACTACACTACACTACACTACACTACACTACACTACACTACACTACACTACACTACACTACACTACACTACACTACACTACACTACACTAACTACACTGCACTGCACTGCACTGCACTGCACTGCACTGCACTGCACTGCACTGCACTGCACTACACTACACTACACTACACTACACTACACTACACTACACTACACTACACTACACTACAAAACAAAACAAAACAAAACAATACAATACAATACAATACAATACCAACACAACACAACACAACACATAATACAATACCAAAACAACACAATACAACACAAAACAATACAATACAATACCAACACAACACAACGCAATACAATACCAACACAATACAATACAATGCAATGCAATGCAATGCAATGCAATGCAACACAACACAACACAACACAACACAACACAACACAACACAACACAACACAACACAACACAACACAACACAACACAACACAACACACCACAATACAATACAATACAATACAATACAATACAATACAATACAATTCCAACACAACATAACACCAACACAACACAAAACAATACCAACACAATCCGAACAATGCTAGCTTATCAATTAATAAATGGATATAGCGCGACACACAATTATAAACTTCTTTTTATTTGCTTTAAGAAGTAAAAAACAACATCGTTAGTTCAATTTAGTTATTTGAGAAAAAATGATAAAAATGAACTATGAAGAAATATATCGGACAATTTTAACATATAAACGGAAAATATACACAAATGTGCATTTATCTGAATGAAGTTGATTTAAAATATCCATCTATCAAAATTGTTCAATTCAAACATAAACAACAGCAAATCAAAAACCATATCCCAAAAACTGATATGAATGGCAGATTAACGGAAACAACGCTAAAACAGAACGATGTTACATGATTGTAGAACTGTATTAGTTCAATATAGCTTGATACGTCACCTAAATAAAACAATAATCACTGAAATGAGTATCAAATTGTGGCGTTTTGTTTCAAAATCTCCAAATACTCAAGTTCTCTCTAATTTGTAATATACATCCACAAGTGCATAATAAGTTTAACTTGAATATTCAAAATTTACTTTAATCATTCCTTTTGTAATAAGCTGTTATTCTACACAGTATAAGAATAAACTGTGGAATTGGTGAGGAAAACAAACAACACAGATTAAATCTTGATTTATATACAGCAAGAAGTTTGCAAGTCAGACACTATACACAAATCAAACTAAGCATTTAGTCATCCTTTGTAAATCGTGGAAATGCAATTTGTATGTAAATCGAGCAATTTTAAATCAATTACCGACAATGAAAGCAGGCAAAGGTGTTATCTCTGCCGGTAATGTGGTTCCTGTAAACACGTTCTGAACTGAATCAAAATACAAAATATTTTAATCGCATAAATGTGTTTTCTGTTGTTTTGTCACATAAATTTCCACCATTGTGATATCGGGTTTCAATCCGTCTCCAAGTGGTGAATATAAATTTGAATTTAAGGTTATCTATTGGGATATCTGTTAACAGTTCGGACAAGGTTTGCAATGTGAACCTAATCCAGAATGTCTGCTTCAAGACCATCTTAAGTGTTAAGAAGATCATAAAGAGATAGCGGCTTCTGACAAGAAAGTGTTTCACCATCAATCGTTTTGCACCTGAATGTGTGGTCCTGACTTTAATATAGTTCCTGTGGGTTAATAAGCCAAACCATTCTAGATTTTAACTAGCAACTGATGCTTCAACTGGATTTGGGCCACCTTTGGCTGAATAGGAGGCTAATCGCAACTCGGCAATATTTGATATATGGTCTTGAATTAACATTAAGGAAAGAAAGAAAAATACATTTGGATAATTGGATTGAGCTACTCGACATGCAATTTAACTTCTTTTTCTCTCATTTTGATTTAGTATTATGTATATAATTGGATACTTATTTCCATTCGTAATTTGAACTTTTTCTGCAGTACGTACTATTGTTATCTATGTAAAGTATTCCACAACGAACGGTTTTTGTGTCAAAACGTAACTTAACTAAGTTGAGTCCACGGTTTGAGTGTTTCTTATTGTAACTCGATCCAAAAACTTTATCATTTATATGAGAAAGTTTGCCAGTTTCTTGCGAAAAGACGATGGTTCTTCTTGGAATTATTTTGAAATCTTTCTCGACTAATGAAACTGGATATGCCGCATATAGTCTGTTATCAGTTAAAAACACATCCATTAACACCACTACAGAATACGAAGGAAAAATGAATCGTATAAAGACCTTTCTGATTTTATATTCTTTCAAGTAAAAATCATTCTATATTGTTGACCGCGACCAACATTTCTCTCTCTCTCTCTCGTCCAACACCCATCTCCCCTAATTGATCCCAAGTTTTTAACCCCCCGTTTTCCGTTGTGGTTAGATGGTGAACCACTCAACCTTGTTTAAGCCTCCAAAAGTTTTCCCAATGACTGTTTCATAGCGATATCTCCAATGTGTCATTTCACCAGTACTTTGCCGTCTTTTATTAGTACATGTATTTATTATTATTATTATTATTATTATTATTATTGATCATAGTATCATGATATTTATTATATCATTAGTATTATGCATTTGTGAGTGTTTGCTCCTGTGATGCCTGCATCGTTGGAACTCTGGGTGTCCTGTTTTACAAACATGTTCGTATTAGAGCGTCTTACTAAAACAACACACAGCAAAACTAAATATTTTGATATGGAATTTAAATTATGGCTACATACAATTTCCACTCTTTGATATTTAGTTAGTTTCCCTTCACATAGAACTGGTTTTGATTACAAATACAGTATTATGTCACAGAATTAATAAAAACAATTAAACAACATTTTTTAAAGTTTCGTTTAAATAGTATATTTTTCGTAATGTACTTGAACTTGTCTCTGTGTGACCATTTTCACATTTGAAAGCACTTAATATATTGTGAAGACGTCACGCGTGATCTTAATAACTCTGTGTGGTCTTTTACTACCGGGTGTTCGGCCAATACATCAAACGTTTCGCCCGTCTCTACAATAAACCTAACAGGTAGACAACAGACTCTGCGCTTCGAAATCTTAAAACTGAAACTTAGAACATCGAATTATGTTTAGTGTACAACGATTTCAATGGCCGCGTGTCACTTTGCTCCTGATGTATTGACCGTAAATGTACTTGTTCTAAAAGTGCTTTACAACTTGCGTCACAATTAAAACCAGAGATAAGATTTAAGAAGTGATTATTTGAACATTTGTCTGTTTGATCAGAGAAAAGAGACGAATAGCTAAACAATTTGGATATAGCAACTTGAAATGATGAGGGGAAATAATGAATTATCACCATGCAATTATATTGTTCAAAATAGTAGGGTACAGTTTTAGTAAATTCGATGTTAACAGCAAGTACCATATGCTGATATAAAACTAACATATTAGAGGTAGATGCACTGTTTAGTTTTATGGTCATATAGATACTGATATAAAACGGAAATATTAGTAGTAGATGTACGGTTTAGTTCTATGGTCATAAAGATACTGATATAAAACGTAAATATTAGAGTTAGATGTACTGGTTAGTTTTATGGTCATATAGATACTGATATAAAACGTAAATATTAGAGTAAGATGTAGATGTACTGGTTAGTTTTATGGTCATATAGATACTGATATAAACGTAAATATTAGAGTAAGATGTAGATGTACTGGTTAGTTTTATGGTCATATAGATACTGATATAAACGTAAATATTAGAGGTACATGTAGATGTACTAGTTAGTTTTATGGTCATATAGATATTGGTATAAACGTAAATATTAGAGGAACATATAGAAGCACTGGTTAGTTTTATGGTCATATAGATACTGATATAAACGTAAATATTAGAGGTACATGTAGATGTACTAGTTAGTTTTATGGTCATATAGATACTGATATAAAACGTAAATATTAGAGGTATATGCACTGGTTAGTTTTATGGTCATATAGATACTGATATAAAACGTAAATATTAGAAGTACATGTAGATGTACTAGTTAGTTTTATGGTCATATGGTTACTGATATAAACGTAAATATTAGAGGTACATGTAGATGTACTAGCTAGTTTTATGGTCATATAGATACTGATATAAACGTAAAATATCAGAAGTAGATATACTAGTTAGTTTTATGGTCATATAGATACTGATATAAAACGTAAATATTAGATGTATATGCACTGGTTGATTTTATGGCCAGAAAGATACTGATATAAAACGTAAATATTAGAAAAAGATGTTCTGGTTGGTTTTATGGTCATATAGATACTGATATAAAACGTAAATATTAGAAAAAGATGTTCTGGTTGGTTTTATGGTCATATAGATACTGATATAAAACGTAAATATTAGAGGTAAATGCACTGGTTAGTTTTATGGTCATATAGATACTGATATAAAACGTAAATATTAGAGGTAGATGTACTGGTTGATTTTATGGCCAGAAAGATACTGATATAAAACGTAAATATTAAAGGTAGATGCACTGGTTAGTTTTATGGTCATATAGATACTGATATTAAACGTAAATATTACAGGCAGATGTACTGGTTGATTTTATGGTCATATAGATACTGATATAAAACGTAAATATTAGACGTAGATGTACTAGTTGGTTTTATGGTCATATCGATACTGAACTAAAATGTAAATATTAGAGCTAGATGTACTGGTTAGTTTTATGGTCATATAGATACTGATATAAAACGTTAATATTAGAAAAAGATGTTCTGGTTGGTTTTATGGTCATATAGATACTGATATAAAACGTAAATATTAGAGGTAAATGCACTGGTTAGTTTTATGGTCGTATAGACACTGATATAAAACGTAAATATTAGAGGTAGATGCACTGGTTAGTTTCATGGTCGTATAGATACTGATATAAAACGTAAATATTAGAGGTAGATGTACTTGTTAGTTTTATGGTCATATAGATTCTGATATAAACGTAAATATTAGAGGTACATGTAGATGTACTTGTTAGTTTTATGGTCATATAGATACTGATATAAACGTTAATATTAGAGGTACATGTAGATGTACTAGTTAGTTTTATGGTCATATAGATATTGGTATAAACGTAAATATTAGAGGTACATGTGGAAGCACTGGTTAGTTTTATGGTCATATAGATACTGATATAAACGTAAATATAAGAGGTACATGTGGAAGCACTGGTTAGTTTTATGGTCATATAGATACTGATATAAACGTAAATATAAGAGGTACATGTAGAAGCTCTGGTTAGTTTTATGGTCATATAGATACTGATATAAACGTAAATATAAGAGGTACATGTAGAAGCTCTGGTTAGTTTTATGGTCATATAGATACTGATATAAACGTAAATATAAGAGGTACATGTAGAAGCTCTGGTTAGTTTTATGGTCATATAGATACTGATATAAACGCAAATATTAGAGGTAGATGTACTGGTTAGTTTTATGGTCATATAGATACTGATATAAAACGTAAATATTAGAGGTAGATGTACTGGTTCGTTTTATGGTCATATAGATACTGATATAAAACGTAAATATTAGAGGTAGATGTACTGGTTAGTTTTATGGTCATATAGATATTGATATAAAACGTAAATATTAGAGGTAGATTGACTGGTTCGTTTTATGGTCATATAGATACTGATATAAAACGTAAATATTAGAGGTAGATGCAGTGGTTAGTTTTATGGTCATATAGATACTGATATTATACGTAAATATTAGAGGTAAATGCAGTGGTTAATTTTATGGTCATATGATTCTGATAATAAAAAGTAAATATTAGAGGTAGATCTACTGGTTAGTTTTATGGTCATATGATACTGATATTGAAAGTAAATATTAGAGGTAGATGCAGTGGTTAGTTTTATGGTCATATAGATTATGATATTATACGTAAATATTAGAGGTAGATGCAGTGGTTAGTTTTATGGTCATATGATTCTGATAATAAAAAAGTAAATATTAGAGGTAGATCTACTGGTTAGTTTTATGGTCATATGATACTGATATTGAAAGTAAATATTAGAGGTAGATGTACTGGTTTGTTTTATGGTCATATGATACTGATAATAAAAAGTAAATATAAGAGGTAGATCTACTGGTTAGTTTTTATGGTCATATGATACTGATATTAAAAGTAAATATTAGATGTAGATGTACTGGTTTGTTTGATGGTCATATGATTCTGATAATAAAAAGGAAATATTAGAGGTAGATCTACTGGTTAGTTTTATGGTCATATGATACTGATAATAAAAAGTAAATATTAGATGTAGATGTACTGGTTTGTTTTATGGTCATATGATTCTGATAATAAAAAGTTAATATTAGAGGTAGATCTACTGGTTAGTTTTAAATAATTTTTACAAATAATGGTTATATGATAATTGCTATTCCGAACGTCAACATTACCTTTTTTTTTCATTCATAAATATTGCATAATTCTAATGTCTTGCATCTTATTTTACATTTGCATTAAGTTCCGTCTCTTTGCTTGTAACACGTAAAAACAATGTTTGTCAGTTGTTTTCACATAATTTTATATTCACATGCAGGTTATGAATATATTTTTTTAATTAAAATGATTTCTAATAAGAGATGCACCATTTAATTGTATACGACTCTCTTCAAATGCTTGACGGAAATGCATGTCTCCGTTGAAAGCAATATATATCATTCGTGTATTTACGGCTGGCTTGTTTTATTACGGATTTGTGTAATTTATGCAATCCTCGTTCTCATTATCCTCATAGATTAGTAGTCGGGAAGCTTCGGAAAATTCCGGATTGCTATACTTTTGATTTCAGAGTTAAATGTTATCTACCCTCCACAATATGACTTGGCAAATATTATTTGAAATTTTGTTGAGATCAGACATTGTGTTGGTTCTTGTACACAATTGACATATTGTTTTATATTTGTTAAACCAAAATCTCGCATGACAGTAAAATCATTTAGAGAATACACATGCATCTTTAAACGTGTTCCCTCTCTATATATATTTATGTTAACAAATTTGTTTTTCATGACTAAATAATATTTATTCCTGTATCAGCATAACAATTATTTTGAATACAGCCAGTACCGAAAATATTTAGAAAAAGTTTATTTAGCGTCATTTTTATGCCATCGAGGGCTAACAGACGATCAGTTAACATAACCACTGTTTCCTGGGATTCTCGAGCACACCCCATCTCCGCAAGTAACTGATAACTTTCCCGCTTGAATCAGTGGTGAGACACGAATGATAATGCGACACAATGTCGTATATCAATCATCACAGAGAGACTGTTGCCGGGCGGGGGATTCGAACTCAAGACCCCTGGATTGATAGTCAGACACATAACCGACTGAGCTAATCGGGCCCGGCTTTAGAAAAAGAAGTTTGTGATTAATGATTCTTCATTGTGTATGATTATCAAAGATTTGGATCCATTAACTTCATTACGAAGAGGAAAATAAGGAAACATGAAAAAATGCCGCATTCTCTGGTACACTTTGTATCACGACCATCAACAGCTAAATGGTAACGAAACACCGTTATAGATACACTATATATAATGAGAATATATTCCAATGATATGCATGAACAAACTGATAATATACATTAATTCATTTCTTTCTTATGTAAATGGAGATTGATTATCAATTATGTTTACATGTCGTTGATATATAATACGTACAAACGCTCAGCATGAACTAACAATCGAACTTTTGAAAAGCCGTTAACCGGTAGCTTGAACTAACTTCTATTACAGCACACCTGTCACATGACGAAACCAACAGTTCGCTATAGTAACGAGAGATGCACGTAATATAATATTGAGTGTTACACGTTAAGGTCAGATTACAGAAATGTAAACGTGCGTTTTGTAACACTTGCATTGAACGCGTCAACCACAAGTCATTTAAACCTGCAAAACCAAATCGTCATACCAGTCTTTCCGAGACAAAAAAAAACACCAAAACAATATTAGTTACAAAATAAGGTAAACCATAGATATTTCACATTTGCAATATTGTCCTTTTGACACATGAACACAATGAGAACGAAAGCGACATGGTGAAGTATTGCCAGCAAGATGTGTATTGGTCACCTGACTAGTATAGACAATACGTTTTGGGGACATATCATCATAGGATGCCTGCCCAAAACATTAGATAAGTTAGCATTAAGTACAACACATAATGCATAACAGAGATAACAAAAATACAAATGACATTTCATTCATTTATTTAAATAAATAATGAACTATTACTAATACTAATTATGATGATGACGACAATGATACTACTGCTATTGATACTTGTACTATCATATATACATCAACAGCAACATCAGCAGTAGCAGCAGCAGTAGCAACAACAACAGCAGCAGCAGCAGCAGTAGCAACAACAACAACAATAACAATTACTACTACTTATAATAATAATAATAATAATAATAATAATTATATACAACAGAAAATAAACGTCGATTATTGAACATAAACAAATAAAAACAACACAAGTAGGTAGTAAAAAGCAATATTTGGTTATAAAAGTTTACTACCACCATTGATTTTTTTATTCTATAATAAAAAAGTTTGCATGTCGGTCATTCATAGAGCGACTCAATGAAAAAAGTGAAATTTACATTTTACTGTTTGTCAACACCTGCACTACCAAAATATGATGAGAACTGTAGGGGTCACGTGTCATTCAAGATATTTTTTCTGTTCAGTGTGTACACCGTTGACAAAGTGAAAGATAAAGTCATAACTCAATTTCCAAGCATAATTTGTGTTATACATTCACAATTCAAACATGACAATGCTTTCAACAATGTTCAAAATACACCAATAATGCCAATAAAATGAGCATTAAAATAAGGACAATGCATTTATAAAGAAGAAGAAAATAGATTGTTTATAACCGCCATTATATAAATAATTAATTATGTATATATAACGTAACGTACACAACGATAAAATGGTAACATATCACATCAATAAAATGGTCACATATAACAGATCATATATAGCAAAGCAATGATATTACCACATATAAGATAATAAGCTTAATAACATCAATAAAATAATCACAAAACTTGATTCTTTAAGTATCTATTAAATATCTAAAAGTTATTTCCGAAAGTAATTATGACATTTCGTAGTTTATGGTACATATGATACCAATATAAGAAACTAATACTACGAGATGCGTCCAAAAATCCAAAAGGTTTGTGGACACATTTGTTCAAAACAAACAAACTCAGTTATCAGAATGATACCTACATTGTTGGATTAAACATATTTTCTGGCCAAATAGGCAATACATTACATAATACAATAAAACTGAATGATTTCATACAACGACTTACTACCAATATGTATTAAGAAAACGTTTTAGAAAAACATTTTTTAACTGAAAAATTAGAAAGTAAAAACAAAACAAACGAGCAGCATACACCGTCTATGTAAATGATTTTGCGGAGATTCGATGCATTGAACATTAAAACACATGGTTGACAATTATAAATTACATTACATGGAGAGCATATCCGTCTGTCAGAAATTGATAGAAGTTAAAATAGATAAGATAGAAAACACACATTTTTTGCAGACGATTAGCCTATAAATCATCTTTTAAACAAGCTTAATGAATTTTGTAAACGGAGAATGGAGATACGGAAAACATGTTTTTGGAGACCAAAGCGGGTAGGCCGATAAATCATGTTACGTACAATAGATTGATTCGTCTGGCAGAAGTGTTGGACAGAATTATGTTACAGCGAAATGTGCTGTTCTTCTCTCATTTAGTGGCGTTATGGCGTAACATTTAGTATTATTATCATCATTTAATTAGGCAAGGAAAAAGGCACCACTTCGTGTAAAGGGGACTTTGATTCGTCTAATTGACTTTTCAAACGATCGTTATTATCGTGACAATTTCTGAAATTGATCTTTATGATGTCATTCCGCACGTTACGGATACATTCCGATAATTTATTGCTCAATATTTTTTGCTTTAACGAAACAATTTACCGTATAATCGGTGCAGGCGTCATGCATTCTAGTCTTATTTTTTTGTTGCGATTAAAGACCGATTTATATCATCAAAAGAACTTTTCTATAATAGCCGTTATTTGAATAATTTATTAACAATAAAATTCGATTCGATGACGTGTTTTGAAAGATTTAAACAGAAGACATTTTAGAAACATGGTATATATGATCATTTCACACCATGGGGGAGAAATATGTATCGCTTGCATGAAATAGAATTCCAACAAACAGATGCTAAAGGTATTCTGTTACAATTATTTTAATTGATCACTTGAGGTGAAAACAACTTTTGTTGCCCTAACAATGACGAAAGTTGAATATTCACTAAAAACTTGTAACGAGCTATAATATTGTTAGGAAAATCCCGTCCAAATGTGCAAAGCAGTATTAATTCTTAATAAGAATTAATTACTGGAAATGTAGAGCGCGTTAATATGCATTCTCTTTATAACATTAAATATTTAACTCTAAAATTCTGAAGCCGATCAGGTTAAGGCCATTAAATAGTATGGACTTACATGAATTGCAGAGATGGATTTCTGTCTAATAGAGAAAACAAATTGATTACAGACACATTTCAAATAATATGAGCGTTTTGTGCATACGGCTATTTGAAGAATGAATTAATGATAGCTGTTTCACGATGAAGGGTATGCATATATATGATCCACCGCCATTACCATCCTTACAAACGGAAATGCTTGTACAATACAATAGAATTTACTGAAACAATTTCCAGTTTTGGTTGCCGTTTCATTTGTTGATATTTCAATTGTAGTAGTTATATGTAACTACTTATTTGCTGTTGACGACGTGTAGGAGGTCTCTTTATTTTTTTTCCTGCCACTACTCATATTGTATCTTGAAACCACGCATATATTGGTTGTATAACTACAACAAAGCAAAAAATAATTACAGTAAAACCTGTCTTAAGTAGCCAATCAAGGGAAGGAGCGAAATTGACCTTTCAAGACAGGTTTTGCTTATTACAGATTAATTCTTTCTGAAATAGTTTTAATGGGAAATAGCGTATGTAGCTGCTTAATAGAGGTATCCGCTTACACAGGTTTGGCTATATTTACAATTGCATTATTCTCATTTTACGGAAATCCGACTATTCTACACCAGTGTTCATATCCACAGCCGGACATTACAATGGACATGAGAGAATTGTGCAACTGGGAATGAGGACACATCCGTGTACGCAAGTGAAATAACTATATATTACGCTTATGTTTGTTTTCTGAAAGCTCAATATCTAAAATATATACAAAACTGACCAGATCGTTTTAATTACGTAATGTATCGATTATGAATCTTTGTTACTGATAAATATACGTTGATTGGATTGGATAAATATCTGTGCAAATTATGGCTTTCATTAAGTTTAAGTCGATTATATTACGGATCGAAATCTGACAATAAAATCCTATGTTTATATGATACATTTGTAGATTTTTTCAAACTTTCAGGATGACCATTTCTGAATAATTTGATATAAAAAGTAAATGGAATTTAGCAAGAACATGTATTGTTGTTGAGTATCTTCTATGATGAAGAAATGTAGCTTAGTTGTATCAAGAACTTATAATACAGAGACTTATCTATATAGATCATTGGTTCTATATAGATCTATATTAATCGAAACATTTCGGGGACATCTGTGTTTAGTTTATTGAGATACTGATTAGATGATCACGCGGATAGTGTTAAGTAAATCGAAAAGGTCAACTTTATATTTTCTCTTGACATGTTAATTTGAATATTGATTATATCTAGTACGTCTGTGGAAAATTCAAAGTACAGTGATTTCGCGTTGGTTCGAAATCCACTGGGCCGTGTATGTTACGAACTGATGGGATTTTCGAACTGGCGAGTTCTGGTTCAAAGTGGCATATTTAACTGTCGAAATTTTAAACATCTCAAAAATATACATGGTATATAGTAATCAATATAAGGCAAACTAACTGTAAAAAAGAACAGCATATTAATGTAGACCTAATCACTATGTTAAGGATGAAACAAGAAACATTTATTTTTTTTTTAAAGTATTTAATGGAAGGACAGTGGAAGCATTTATATATTCAAGAAAAAACGGATTTCCATTTTGATCATAATAATTATTTCCCAAAACTACAATAAAAGAAAATCCACAAATTCCTCAAACAAACTTAATGATCACATATATGAAATCCTTTAAATGTGTTTTAAATCATAACAAAGAGACCCTTGGAACATCAAGGTGTTATACGACATGATGTTTCATATACAAATAGCACATTGCTGCTCCAAAGGATCGAAAGGTTTTGAAGTATATACCATCATGATAAAATATTCAGTTAATAAGCGCCATCCCCAACAAATTTTTCGCATACATGCATTGATAAAGATAAAATACATTACATTTAACATAATTGAATTTAATTGAATAATTAACTGTTTCTAGTTAATTTGCCTTATATTGATATTTTGAGGATTGCTTAAAAAACATAAAAAAATGATATATATGTTGTAATGATATTTCATGTACAATCAATTTGCTTGCACTGCTTAAAATATTTTTATTTTGTTTTGCTATATTTTTTTTTGTAAATAACATGTAAATATATCATTAGAGGGCCTCAAGGAATATTAGTTCCAAACTAATTGGGCTACCCTCTTTAAATAAAGACTTCCATTCCATGCCATCCACTCCATTACATTCCTTTCCATTCCAATATTAAGCGTCATTTTTATGACATCGAGGGCTAACGTACGATCAGTTAACCTAACCACTGTTTCCTGGGATCATGAAATATTAACCAGTACTAGAGCACACCCCATATTCGCAAGTAACTGATAACTTTCCCACTTGAATCGTGAGAGACGAATGATGAGACACAATGTGGTATATCAATCATCACAGAGACTGTTGCCGGGCGGGGATTCGAACTCATGACCTCTGGATTGATAGTCGGACGCGTAAACGATTGAACTAAACGGTCCCGGCTGTATATATTTGAAACCATTAATTATGAAAGAATTATTTGATGAACGTAACGAATTAGTAAAGACATTAATAATATCATTATACCATAAAGGGAGATCAACATTATAAGAGATGCTATACAAACATGTATAATACTGTTTAATGCAAAACCTATAAAATGCATTTGATCGTTGACATTTTGTTGTATTTGAATACTCTAAGGGAAAACCCAGGAACTGTTTCACTAACCTATCCAAATAGATCTTAAAAGTTACTGAAAATGTTCAACAATCTATTCACCTACGTCATCTTTCGTAAGCTTAGGAAAAAGAACATTTATAAGAAATTTCACACAATCTATACTTTAGTGCAACCTATTTTATGTTGGGAACTGATGGAATACGACATTTGTTAGCTCGCAAGTCATTCTGGTTTGAATTCAGTTTGTATGTTCAACATTGGCGTCGAATTTAACCGATTGAAGATTATACTTAAAACACCGGCGATTCTTTATATAAGTTAAATACATGTATAACTAAAGTATACGCCCCAGCAAATGTCAAGAAACTTGCACGAAACGGTTTGGTATCGTAAGAGGAATGCTGTAAACTAGAAGATGCTTCTTACACGTTTGGACAACGTCGAACATCATTATCTTTAATTACATTGAGATAAACCATTGGCATTCCTCTTCCTCGTAATGAGACCCCTACTCTCAACACAATCTTGAATCAAGCCCAGTTTATTGCGCGAGGAAATCTTTTTCAGTTTTATGACCAGATCCAAACTGGTTCTAACCTCTTGACTTAGGGTTAACAACAAAACTCTCCCTTGTTTTACGTGGGAATTCGTCAACATCGTCATTAAAAATGAGGACGTAATAGGTCAGAATTAACTCCCCTGATAACTAGTTAGTATATGTCCCCCAAGGCGCTTGGTCATTGTAAAGGCTTTGTGGAACAGCTGTAATCAAAGTACACTTAACTTGGTTGTTTGGTCATAAAATATGTAACACCCTAATTTGGAAGACGAATAATGAATCGAATCACGTTGGGATTTCCCTAATGCACAGTGAAACGAAGAGTAAATTGTTTTGGTTATAACATCTAACTGATCTAGTTTGAGAAAGGACGCTGTCAAACTACCTATAGTTGATACATATATCTGAACTGCATATGTTGATGTTAATTACTGAAGTATAGATATCAGTGTATACAAACCAAACTGCCGTTATTTTATTTCCTTTTCTTATTTATACGTAAGTCATTACCGTCACATAAAGAGTATATGTGCCATCAAGAATGCAAGCAAACTATCTCAGATAATTTGAATATTTAGCGTCATTTTATGCCTTCAATGGATAACAGACACTCAGTTTACTCAACCACTTTTTCCTAGGGTCCTGGAACTTTATCCATTACTCGAGCACACTCATGTCCTCAAGTAACTGATAAATTTCTTAAATCAGCGGTGAGAGATGAAGATCGTAGATTAATTATCACATAGACTGCGGCCGGACGGGGATTCGAACTCATGACCCATCAGATACGCTACTGACTGATATGATAATCAAATAAGACCTAACATAGCATACCGGGCCCGACAAACAAACATGAAATATATTTTAATATGAGTCGGTTTGAATAAATGTACATCATATATTATGTTTCTACACATGTATAAGCACTAGGAGTGTTCTTTTATGATTCTCATATGAGACTATTATCTTGCGAGATGCGTTTAACGACAACTACGTTCATTATCAAATTTTAGTTATTTGATCAATATGTTTCAAATGTGTTTACAAAGTATTAAGATGTGCAAATTAACCTCATTGTTATTTATATTATAACTGTTTATTGTATAGCCGGATATTTATCATATCATATCATATCATATCATATCATATCATATCATATCATATCATATCATATCATATCATATCATATCATATCATATCATATCATATCATATCATATCATATCATATCATATCATATCATATCATATCAGAATGCACATATACAAACATTAGCCGGATATTTATCATATCATATCAGAATGCACCTACACAAACATTAGCCGGAGATTTATCATATCATATCATATCATATCAGAATGCACCTACACAAACATTAGCCGGAGATTTATCATATCATATCATATCAGAATGCAACTACACAAACATTAGCCGGAGAATTATCATATCATACCAGAATGCACCCACACAAACACTATCCGGATATTTATCATATCATATCAGAATGCACCCACACAAACATTAGCCGGATATATACCATATCATATCAGAATGCACCTACACAAACACTAGCCTGAGATTAATCATATCATATCAGAATGCACCTACACAAACATTAGCCGGAGATTTATCATATCATATCATATCAGAATGCAACTACACAAACATTAGCCGGAGAATTATCATATCATATCAGAATGCACCCACACAAACACTAGCCGGGGATTTATCATATCATACCAGAATGCACCTACACAAACACTAGCCTGAGATTTATCATATCATATCAGAATGCACCTACACAAACACTAGCCGGAGATTTATCATATCATATCATATCAGAATGCAACTACACAAACATTAGCCGGAGAATTATCATATCATATCAGAATGCACCCACACAAACACTATCCGGATATTTATCATATCATATCAGAATGCACCCACACAAACACTAGCCGGGGATTTATCATATCATACCAGAATGCACCTACACAAACACTAGCCTGAGATTTATCATATCATATCAGAATGCACCTACACAAACACTAGCCTGAGATTTATCATATCAGAATGCACCTACACAAACATTAACCTGAGATTTATCAAATCAGAATGCACCTACACAAACACTAGCCGGAGTTTTATCATATCATATCATATCATATCATATCAGAATGCACCTACACAAACATTAGCCGGAGATTTATCATATCAGAATGCACCTACACAAACATTAGCCGGAGATTTATCATATCATATCAGAATGCACCTACACAAACATTAACCGGAGATTTATCATATCATATCAGAATGCAACTACACACACGCATTAGCCTGAGAATTATCATATCATATCAGAATGCACCCACACAAACACTATCCGGAGATTTATCATATCATATCAGAATGCAACTACACAAACATCAGCCGGATATATACCATATCATACCAGAATGCACCTACACAAACACTAGCCTGAGATTTATCATATAATATCAGAATGCACCTACACAAACACTAGCCTGAGATTTATCATATCATATCAGAATGCACCTACACAAACATTAGCCGGAGATGTATCATATCAGAATGCACCTATACAAACACTAGCCGGAGTTTTATCATATCATATCAGAATGCACCTACACAAACACTAGCCTGAGATTTATCATATCATATCAGAATGCACCTACACAAACATTAGCCGGAGATGTATCATATCAGAATGCACCTATACAAACACTAGCCGGAGTTTTATCATATCATATCAGAATGCACCTACACAAACATTAGCCGGAGATTTATCATATCAGAATGCACCTACACAAACACTAGCCAGAGATTTATCATATCATATCAGAATGCGCCTACACAAACACTAGCCTGAGATTTATCATATCAAATAAGAATGCACCTACACAAACATTAGCCGGAGATTTATCATATCAGAATGCACCTACACAAACACTAACCGGAGATTTATCATATCATATCAAATGCGCCTACACAAACACTAGCCTGAGATTTATCATATCATATAAGAATGCACCTACACAAACATTAGCCGGAGATTTATCATATCAAATGCACCTACAAAAACATACGATATGGCGCAATTAAATAGTCGGAAAGAGCCCTGAATCATCTGAATGCCTCTTACGACATGCATAGCCCTATAGATCGTATTTTTGCCATTATTTAGAATATAGCAACACCCCCGAAATGAGAAATCCCTTGGTACTTAGCCGACTCGGCTGTATTAATTAAGTTCATGACTCGACAAATGTCAGGTTTATGATTTAAATGCAGCCACCTTGAACAAACGAATAAATCTGAACACAGCTTATTGAACACTCCTGTAATGTATAACTGATAACATCGTCGACAACTCCAAACATTATTTTAATAAAAAATAAGTATTATTCTTTAGAATAAAGTATCACCAAAACTGAGTGTCAACTCATTCTGTATTGACTGCCAGACTATGAAATACTACTTACGTAGGATTGTAATGATTAAAAGTCCCAAAAGGAACTCAAGTTGCAAACAATTATCTCTAATGTATCAGTAAAAAATACTCTAAAAGCCACAATAACACGTTACAAGAGTTGCAGATACGAATCTCTAGTATATCGGTCAAGATACACCAAAATAACACATTACACAAGTTGATAATACTTATCTCTAATCTATCAGCAAAGATATACCATAAGGACAAGTTACAGGAGTTACGGATACGTAACTCTGATACCGACCGAGATACGCCAAACGGACACGTCACAAGAGTTGCAGATACGTAACTCTATCCAACTGACCAAGATACACCAAACGGACACGTCACAAGTGTTGCAGATAAATAACTCTAACCGACCGACCATGATACGCCAAACGGACACGCCACAAGAGTTGCAGTTACGTAACTCTATCCAACTGACAAAGAGACACCAAACGGACACGTCACAAGTGCTGCAGATAACAAACTCTAACCGACCGACCGAGATACGCCAAACGGACACGTCACAAGAGTTGCAGATACGTAACTCTATCCAACTGACCAAAATACACCAAACGGACACGTCACAAGAGTTGCAGATAAATAACTCTAACCGACCGACCAAGATACGCCAAACGGACACGCCACAAGAGTTGCAGATACGTTACTCTAATACCGACCGAGATACGCCAAACGGACACGTCACAAGAGTTGCAGATACGTATCTCTAACCTTCCACCCAAAACAAACACCAAAAGGAACACGTTACACGAGTTGCAATTACGTATCTGTAATATATCGGTAAAGATTCGCCAACAGAACACGTTACAAAAGTTGCAGATACACAAATCGATATATCGTACACGTTACGCCAAAAGAACACGTAACAACCTTGTTGTTTTAGTGTAACGCCTACTTTTCGATGGGTAATCTTTAAAGACTAACTCTTGGACCAAGATAAGTACAAATAAAGTTGGCATCTTTCTTTAACCCTCGGGTGGAGTTTTACTTGTCTTGCCATACCGGTATGGACATCCTGCTAACATGGATTGTAAGATAATCTTATGCCTTCTACCGGTTTGTTTGTCGTCAATAAAATGACGTCATCAAATCATAATTATGTCACTTTATCCAATATGTAACATGGTTCAACTTTCCATTTATTTGCTATCTCACCGAGATAAAACTTCGCTCTGACGTTGGAACACTCGTTAACGTGAAGCACACAATATGTATGACGTAACCTTGTTATTAATTGATGTGTATGACATGCAAAAACGAATTACATATTACTTGTTTGGTAGTGATTTAGCATTACTGTTTAGGCGGTATCAAGGTTCTGTCATCTGTGCCTCTTATAGAATGTTCCCATACATAACAAAATATACAGTAAATCTTTGCGTGTATGATGACGTGAGACAAACAGTCCACACAATTATGATTAATATCCCATAATAATACTCAAACCAACAAACTATTACTATAATATCACGTGTTTTATAACTACTATACAAACATACACTTTATCTGATTATTATTTGATGGAAGTATCTGATATAATTTTCTCATATAAATAATATTTAAAGCTATATTTTTTTTTCAGAAACTTTAGTCTTTATATTTGCACTACAAATGTTAAAATGGTATTCCTATTTTTATCTAGTTTGAATGATCATTTACATATACATTGCACAGTAAAAACAAGAAAGTCACCATTTGATGGTTCATTGCCTTACACGATGGTTTACGTTTTAAACAAATAGTTTGTCTCATTTCGGTTTAACAATAAAAACACCTTTTTTTACAAAGTCTTGTAATATGCGAGACTTCACATTTGTTATCATCTATGAAAGAACGTCAAACACATGGCAGAACATGTGGAAATATTTTTAATCTTTCTTTCTAAAGTATTAGTAAATTTTAGTACACGATGTATTGCATTATAAAATTAAAAAAACGCACACAAACATTGCAAATATATTATCAGTACAATCACCTACCTCATTTTGATTATATAGAGCGGTGATGAATTAAGATTAAATTCCGTTCTCAACTGCAAGTCTTAAACGTGAAGTCAAAATCAAACAAGAAATCGTTCTCAATAGGCGTTTAATTCTGTTCAAGAAAACATTTATACTACGATGGTATAGGGATATGATTACATTAGAGTTTGATATTTTATTAGTCACATGGTTTATTTTATTACTGCTGTGCCTATTTTGCAAGCTGCTTTGAGACCATTTACTTCGTGAATTATTTCTGTATTGTGGCTCGCTGATGGTTCAGAAATAATGCAATTACTTGTTGGATGTGCATGTGTACACCATGGTTCCTGGTCTGGAAAACCACACAGGTCAGCTTCTGGAGAGGTGAACGCTGCTTGTGTTAGTGATGATAGCAGATCAGAATATAACTTTATCTTAAGAGAACGGAACTTCGTTTATTTTATCGAAACAAGAGTTAGTAAACCATTTTTTGCAGGGCATTCTTTTGCCAAGATTTTTTGTTTGTGTTAAACTTCACATTACGACAAGTTCATTACATATATATCATAAAAGTGCTAGTAATGTTTATGGAAATAAGAAAATGCAATTAGTTGAAAATCTGTAGACATAATGAATCTTATGGAAAAAAATTGTTCTACAGGAAATGCACATACTATTATCTTATTATCGGTAATATATGATCATACACTCAAGTTAGATAACCCATTGCTATATGCAACACTTTCCAGAGGTAAATACGTTTCATTTTAATCTTTAATACATTTCCTCACAATAGTTGCTTTGCAATACAGTAACAGAACCTGTCAGATATTCTATTTTGAAATGTTTCAGGAAGGAACAGCTCTAACCTCGTGCCATGGATCAGAATAAATGTTTAACAAGTTACCCAGCAGCAGGAATATAACAGAAATAACAACATACTTCTGAGGGCGAGTGACAACATGGATTTCCACAACTGAATAGACATTGGCAAAAGGCCGATTAGAACGTTACATAATGAAGTTAATTTTACATCAGTACATTTAAATGCTACTCCATGTCAGCACCTTTGCATCATGTTTATTTCAGTATAAATGATAGTACTTTACATATTTGCCTTACACAATTTGTAAAATCAATAATCATAATATTCGATTGGCTGTACTTTGTTTAATAAAAATGCAAACATTTGCTATATAATAAGCTGTAATTGTTTTAAAGAACGGACTTTATATTGTTTGTACTTTGTATCGTCTGCACCGTGGCATGAGGTTTTTGTCGTTGTTTTCTTCTGATTTTATATATATTTTGTTATGTCATTTCTCTTACCAATATGAAATAATTCTTTTGTAATAATGGCATATGGTATATATATATATATAATTTTTCCTTCTCATGATTGCAGTTATGTTATGAAGAATATACGTGTGTTTCTTTTATATGGAAAAAAGAGATTTTGTTACATACATGTGTTTAAATCAGTATTTTTTTCGAAAGGTAGATAAAATACATGTTTAAAATCTTTGGGTTGTGTTGGTCATTAATGAATAATTGTTGATGCATTTGCTTTACGTTATGAATACTGATGAATACAATGTTAAACAAAGTGTTACAACATACATTTACTTATTCACTTTTTTATAATATTGTATAACTATACCACAACAATTCAGAAACAGTTACATAAAGATTTAATAGGGTTCAATATTATCTAAAACAATAGCTTTATTTTGCCTGTGAAATCAATTCAGATATAGAAAAGGAATAATGGTAGTTCCTTTAATGTGTTTTAATTGATACCATTCCTAAAATATGAATTTTTAATGATGTGAACGCATTTTCATCAGATTACATGTTATTTGCGACATTCAGTTTTATGAGTAGAGGAATACTCTATGAAGGATAGGAATACAATTTTCATCGGTCAAGGAGAAACTGTCGTAAAATATTTCACCATGTTCAAACATACATTTCGAAGACCAAGCGTTTGATTCATTGAATTGAACTATCCTTTATTGCCATAAGAGTGACCCACAACACCTCAATAAGCATCCTGTGATCACACCTCTCCTTTCCTGTCTATCTACTTTATCTACCCTTTTCCACTTTTTTTTCTACTCACAGGTTTTGTTTTCTTTTAAAAATAATTAAGTTATAAAGGCAAGTATTGATCAATGATAGTATACACAACTCTCAGTAGTTGAAGTGCCGTATACGCTGCAGCCTATATACATACCCAATCAGCTACATCTGTTTTCCCAACAATCAAGTTACTTACACATATTTATTATTTTCATCTCAAGCGCTGCTTATAATTCGTTTGTCTATTAATTAATTTGTTTTCTTTGCATCTGTAACATCATTGTAAAGTCTTTGCAAAATATTCAGAAGAGAGACTTTGTATAAACTAGAAAAGGCTTTCTTCTCAATTCTAGTGTTATGTATCGCTGTATATTTGAATATTATGTATATGTTATATGTTGAAAAACGAATAAATATTGTTTAAACTAAAAATAAAACTAGTAAACTTTCTCATAAAAATATTTGGATGAAACTTAGCTCGTGATATCAGCGGTAAGAGGTGTGTGGCTTGAGAGGTCGCCTTAGACCACTCGGCAACGGAATATCTCTATACATCATAAAGATATGTAATACCAAATATATTTATCATCACGTTTTTTTTTTAAAACAAAATAAAATCTATTGCAAAACAAACTGTTTAAATACATTGATCACCCTGCTGTCATGGAACCTTCACCTCCACAATTACATACACGTGACTTTGATGATACTTCAACTAAAATATCCAACAACTAAAACATTAGTCCATTATATTCAGTTTTATTATGCGTGAAACGATATTAATTTAATCACAATTATTATATCATTTCATCTTATCTTAAGAGAGCATGTGGAGTAGATTCCAATTCCTATCAGAATAATTAAAATTCTTCATTTTCATCTGACATCTGTCCAACTACTGGCGTTAATGGCAACGGAGATAGCTGAGTGTCGAGAGAATTCTACACGTGTACATCTAAACAAAATAACTATAATAACTGTCTTCTCGTATTATTCTGAGTAAAAATTGTAGATTTTATGCTCGTAAGTGAATTGATTTTTTACGTTAACAATTACCATAGTTTTGTGATGTATATATACTCATTTTGACTGTACATATGGGTTACTTATGGTGATTTGTTTATGGAAAATAGTGCAAAAATGCTATTCTGCTTAAAGTATCGTCTCTTTTATACAAGTATCAATTTGGTTAATTTAGGTTGGGATAATTGTAATAAATGCTTTAAATTATAAAAAATATGATAATTTATTCCTGAAAACTATCTGTTGAACGATTGTGTTATTTTATTGCGATGTTTAATACTTATAAAGTAGTGGGATATTAATACCTTATTTCATTTTAATCTATTTTGGCTCGAATGTAAAGTAAGCTTTCTGGTTCCTTTGAGAACCAATACGGAGTGTTGTCTTTAAAGCGTTTCGAACAGGTGATCAAACTCGTGATCGCTAGCGTCAGCGCTCAGTTCACTTCTGTTCCGCTTATATATCTTGATATGAATAAGTGTGTAAATGCTATTTTTGCTGTAATAACAACATACTTATTTTAACTGATTTGATTAATAGTACCATTAAACACTTATTTCACGTATGCCATCGCTGTGTTTCTACTGGTCGTTCCAAGACGGCAGTCACTGTTGTCATGTCTTCTGTATTTATGATTTGTACTTGTAATTATTAATATATTGCTTGTTGTTTATGCTGTTGTGTCGACTGTCCTTTGACTGCCACATCTCCCGTTGGATATATATAATTTTTTTGTGTATACATGTTTGTAATAAGAAACACAATATGTTTAAGTTAGTATATGTTATGCTTATTTAAAAAAATGTGTTCAAGATATGTTTAATGTAAACATGTAAAGTTTATTATATCATAAATTTTGACAACAGTTTCATTAAATACAACACAAAATGAATGACAATCGTCTCATAGATAAGATCTAAAATAATATCTACTTCAACAAAATATCACTTTCACAAATCAAGTTTTAAAACGTAATGTGTATGACATTATACAGTTTACAGTTGTTGTTGTAAGGTGTTTAGCGTCGCTTTCAAATTTGTTTCAGTCATATCGTGACGGTGTCTACTTGAGACAGTATTCTGAGCGCTGTCACACTGGAGTATCATGCCGCCGACACATTGTATGATACTCCACCAGTCACATTATACTGGCACCAGGTCGACCAGACCTAGAACTGTCCTCTAAATGCTGAGCGCCAAGCGAGGAAGCTTCTAGTACCATTTTTAAAGTATTTGGTATGACCCTGCCCTATGTTTACAGGGCCACACAGACACAGACATTTTAGAATGAAAATATAATGATTGTTTATCTGTTTACTGTAGACTGTTAGATGGAGATAACTAAAAAGCTATTATAATGAACTACTTATTCTTAATTGTTCTAATAAATCTTTGTTTTAATCTAAAAATAATTAGTTGGTTATTCAGCGACAGCTGCCAGTTTTTTTTTAAGTGCTATTAACCTTTAAATATTCAAGTTAAATGTTCTTGTTTGTGTTTATGGTCGGCAGCAACATAATTTGTCACGTGATTTACTATAACCTTGGTTCGTAAATAGTATTAAGTTAAAAAGAAATAAGAATATATATGTCCAACAAAACTGACAATGTTCCTTGCTGAAGTAAGAATCTGTATATTTTGTGTCAGGCAATATTTGTGTTAACTTTCAGTTGTTTTAATAGGCTTGGTTTACCAAAAACTAAATGTTTAACACAGTACGAAGTACTCCTGATCATCTAGTCTTCTTTTGTGATACACTTAAGGTGATCTTATATTAAAAGGGGACGGTATCACATTAGGTAAAGTGTTGGCAAATCACACAGTTCTATAGGAGGTTGTGGGTTGAATTCCGTGTTCGGCAACACTATCTCTAAAATACAACATTAAATACTGGAAATACAAACAAAATGGACTCATAGAGATTCTTATAAAGAATGAGCTTTCTTTGCCATTGAGCTACTGAAGTGAGTTACACCTCACCATTTTTAAACTACTATACAAAACAAATGTTTTTGTAATGAAAAAAAAATTAATATGTGGTGCTTGGCGCAGCTCATACTATTTTGCCTGGGTGTTGTGCCAATATCCCCGATACATTACAATGACAGAACTTTTCCCTACATTTATATTATTGTTTACAGTCAAAACGTGTGAAATAAAGATGCATAGTTGATGGTTCCGAATCAAATGGAATAATGGTATATTGCAATAAAACGCAGCTTCTCCATCAATCAAAGTCTGATTAAAAAAAAAATTCAATCCCGCGATCGTACATCAAGGCGCATTCCAGCTGTTAGCCACAAAAGTCAAAAACTCCGATTTTGAAGAGATTGGTTGTATATAGCAGTTCTTCGTTGGGGATGCTTTTTGAATGTTTTTAAGCAGAATGGGCGAGTGTTCTTATCCAGTTGCTTATCATCCAGAAATAGGTGTTTATGTTTGAAATGTTGCTATGTTTGTATGATATGTCAGACTCGAGTTTTATTGCTATTCTACTCTCCGTTTAAGTGATTCATTGATCGCGGTGCAATACTTGTACGTTTTCCGTTTTGTTTTTTTTATAAATGTTAATGTTTTTTACAGTTTTAACTCAAATAACAACTGTATCAACCACGCCTCTGTATATAATATAAATTCTATTATTGATTGAAAATTGAATACTCGGAATACTCTCATATTTACACGTAAATAGTTTTCACGACTATTTTTCCATTGTGGTTTCTTTTTTTTTCGGTTCACAAACACAAACTGCAGCTGGAATGTGCATACATGTCACAGTATCCGTTTGCTATCAATCGATGTGTCACGTGTACAATTAGCGGCACGGAATGATAAGAACAGCAATGTCCACATGTATCAGCCTGACATGTAGGCTATTGCAACCATCTTCACGAATAACCCTATCTGTGCGTGTGGTCGTAAACCGTGTATAAAATTATCTCTCTGAACCTGAACTTGTCTTTGCAAGAGCAATTAAAACGTCGCGGCATTATCGTCTTGTCCAAACAAAGATTTTGTTTCAAGTTCGGACGCTGTAAAACAACAATGAAAACGGAGATGCCGAAGACGACACTTGACAGTCCAGGATGTCCAACCCCACCTCTTGGCCGTATTATTACCTTTTAAACGGATTCACATTTTCAGTAAAATGTTATCTTTGATGCAACATACGTTATACATATCGGTATATATAATGGAGTTACATTGTTTATCGGTATGCCAATCTTCCAAACAAGCTAGAGGCCCAACAAGCTCAAAAACGTTTTTGTATACCATTGTACGTATTTCCCTTTTCATGTTGCCTCATTACATGTTTAAATCGAATTACTCTGCATAATGTGCACATTCATCAATCAAATGCACATGCAAAGAACTGCACATGCATGTGCAAACAACATATGGCGGTCTGGAATATATTTATTCCTACGCACAAAAAGTAGTTTTGATTTAAAATAAAGGCTGACATACATTTGAGTATATTTCAATCATAATTTGCTATACTGCACATTTTATTCTAGTATAACTGTTAAATGATTTTAACAAAATTATGCTTTTCAAATGAGTTGCCAAATAGTAAGGTAAGTATATTGCAAGTCGGAACATGATAAATGATATGTTATCTCAAGGTCATGTCTATGAACTAATTCATTGCGTGCAAGAAAACAGCATCGCAGGACTATGAGTGGATACTTTAAATGTTTTTTTTCCTTAATAAAAGTTGAAAGAAAATTCAGGGCAAGGTTTATTTTGCCGGGGGAAAAGGGAGGAAGAGTTTGCTATTCACCCTCCAAAGACTTTGACCCCATTATCACCCCTTCTGTATGCTTGCGTTGTACTCAGTTAAGGAATGAATACTTTTTGTTGAAATTCCATGGGATGCTTTTCACGTGATAATTAAGTAGATCCAGAAGTGGTTAATATAAACTTTGTTAGTTATATGTTAATATATGTTACATGAACGTTCGGCAAATGACATTTTTTGTTATACTTATATAATGCACTTGATGACCACAGTCATGTCCTGTTTCACCTTTTTTTTGCTCCGATATGTATGTAAAGTATGTTTTATATTGAATTTCGTAAGTTGTTACATGACGTCAAAATCTGTTAATATTTTTTATATTTTTCAAAAAAATTATCAGATGTCGAACAGAATTATACCCCAAACAAAAACTAACTATTCATGGACATGCGTTCATGCGAAAATGAACGGCGAAATGTTGTATATAGGTTCACGGAAGGAGTTTCATCACGTATGTAAAATATTTTGTTTTGCTTGTGTTTGTACTACTGTGATGGCTGTCTTCTTTAAATGCCACACCTTCTGTAGGACACGGGAAATGAAATTGACTGAAATAATTATGTGTCGCACAATTAAGAAAATACTTCTCGAATAAATGATATGTGATAATTCTGGCGTGTCTTACAGTACTGTACCTATTGTGACGACAGTCCAGATGATTTGTTGCTCAAGGCTTTGGAATAGGGTGCTTTAGTTGTTAATAAATTTTTGGTTGAGGTTGACCGCCATTTTCAACACCGTTCAGGTTATATATGGCATTCAAGTTTTATTGGTGGAGGAAGTCCTCAGAATTGTTCTACGCGGAACCACTGTCCTTTCGAATGTAATTTGCTAACTTTCTCACTTTCTCACATAAAGCTACGACCATAGTAGTGAAAGGTGCTTTAGACCACTCGGCTACGGAGGACACCTGAGTTATTCATAATATCTGCATAATATACAAGATTATTAGACAGATCACCTGGAACAAGAAAATAAGCGTGTGCATATTAGCTTATACTTAATATATGTGCAGTCAATTACGATTTAATTAAGTCAAAGTATTAACATATAAATAATTCATGTAAGTACCTTGCTGTTTATATACAGGTAAAGTCTATGTTTTTCATCTGTTTTAATACAAATAGGCTAGATATAAAAGATTATTTTCTAAATCAGGATGAGGTCAATGTCGTGAAACAAAGAACTTAACATCGATTTGTTGTTTCATTAAATGTACCCAAAATACACCACAGGTTAACAAAACAGCATATTTATACTGAGTTTAAACATTCTTATAAAGTCATTTGTTCTAGGAGTATTTGTAATGAATGTTAAAGTGATAGTGGTTTTAAAACAGAAACGCACAAAGACCATCAGATATAGCTGAAATATTGTACATGGTATTTAGCAATAGACAACTTAACAATCTTATTGAGATTTGCATTACAGTTCAATTTTTATTTGGTAGAACAAAAACTTCAATTATTTTAGTTCCGTTCTAAATACTAGGCCTTTCCATTTTACTGCCACTGTTTAATCTCTCTTTTGTGTGTCTGTTATATATTGTGAATGTATGAGAGAACTATAAATCTCATTAATGCCCTCAACTCAATTATAAACATAAGTCCTGTATTCTTATTTTATTGAAACATTAATTATATCAATGAATTTTGATTAATGTTGATTTATGTCCCCGTATACTATAATATATATTACATTGTCTATATAGTTTGCTGATACATCAAACGTAATTCTACAAATTGGAAAGGGTATAACTTTCCAATAAACTTGTCATAAACTCTAATAAATGGTGCTATGAGCTATGAAAGGTGTGTAAACCCGCTATTAATGCCACTTTTATTTTTTCAATGTTCCTTTGTTTTAGAGAACACGGGTATGCAGCAACAACTGCGGAAAAGACCAGTTGTGCACACGACGTAAAAGAAAAGAAGCCCATCTGGATCACAGGCAGATTTATTTATTCTATTTCATCTTCTAATGAAACCTCATTGATTGCGTTGTTTGCTCATGTGCTCTTTTGTTTGATCACTGACCTAACAAATGATTTATTAGTGTTTTATTGTGTGATAATGTTAAATTTATAAGTATGCGCGGTTCTGGTGGGTAAGTAACTTTCAAACCGTTTTAATGTTCCCAGGAAGTAGTCTTTTATCACTTTACAGTGATGTTGATGGGTTCCATCTTTTATCGACATATGATGTTCATTGTCGAATCTGGTAATAAAACAGGTCTACCTGGATAGTGTATCCATTACTATTTAATTCTGTGAAGCGAGTGTGTATGAAATCTCGATATAAAACTGGGTTTTATTTTCAAGTTTTATTTTCAATTGTTCAATTAAATGTTCCTAGTGAAATGATAGTGTCACATTTGTAATGAAAACTACATTATAAAATTATCACTTTGATATAGGGCAGAAAGTGATAAATCATTCGAAATAACTGTTAAGATAGATTCTATACTTGACTGTTGTATCACATCTGAAGAAGAATATGGATGACCGGTTTTGTAAATATCAACATCCGAGAGAGTACTCATGATTATAGTCAATACTATTTACTATGCGACATTCCATTTATAATCATTAGTTTCACTTATTTTAAATGTACAAATAATGTTATTTTGGCATGATTTTGAACAAATATTATTCATACTACCATTCATATCGCAGAAATTCCAATATATGTTTTACAAATTTAGTACTACCACAATTATCAGCTTATACAATAGTCGTTATATATTTAACACCTTTTAAACCGCAAGTATGGGTGGTGTATCAAATCTCTATATATATATATTTAACACTTTTAAAAACGCAAGTATGGATAGGGTATC
Source organism: Panopea generosa (assembly GCA_029582155.1). Classification (NCBI taxonomy): domain Eukaryota; kingdom Metazoa; phylum Mollusca; class Bivalvia; order Adapedonta; family Hiatellidae; genus Panopea; species Panopea generosa. The sequence goes on along the minus strand of CM055894.1, from coordinate 74,309,177 downwards.
AAATCTATATATATAATTGACACCTTTAAAACCGCAGGTATGGGTGGTGTATCAAAGCCATATATATATATATTTAACACCTTTAAAAACGCAAGTATGTGTAGTGCATCAAATATATATATATATACCTGACACCTTTAAAAACACCAGTATGGGTATTATATAAAATCTATATATTATGACATGAAAGATAAACAAAGATACCACGTTCTTGCTTCGTTCTTTAATTATATTCCAAAATATTCATCACTTAATAAATTTCACAAAATGATTGAGGTTGACATTTATGAACCAATCAAAATGATTGCAGATCCAGGATATAAAATATATTTAATATATAAACAAATCGTTTATATAGCCGTTTAGTATATAATGATTCCATATCTTTCACGCATTTAAGAGAATATACATAATATATTATAGTCAATGTGTATCAATAATAATATTACTCAGCAAGGACTTATATACAGATCTATATAATTCCTTGAACTAAGGTAAGATATCAATTATTTTGATACAATATTGAAGCTCCATACAATTGTAGGACAATATAAAAAGATAAATCCCCAAAAATGAGATTAAGCATTGAAAGGACACAACCATCGCAACACCACAATCATAATAAATACTTAGAACAATGATACTGCGTACAAACCAACATACGTACTCAGTGACAACAAGTGCCAATGCTTCGAACAGTCAGTGACAAAATATACTGAACGGAACAGCTAACACACCATCTGACATTTTATGTACCTGACATTTTATGTATTTTCTAAAAAAAAGTATACAAGCAATTTTTTTTTAAATTTAGACTTGAATAAAAAAGACAATTGTTATGAAAAAACAATACATAATCGTCTATTCTATGTCGTATAGGGATTTTGATAACGCTACTTAATATTTTGATGAAAATATTTAAAAAAAAAACGGCAGGTTAGCTGTTCCGTTCAGTATTGTTAGATAACATTGAGGAGCTTAAGCCAACCACAGAGGTTATAAAACTATTTTAAAAGTTTTAATGCAGATCTGAGGTTAAAAGGTATTTCCATTTATTTTGTTATAATGAGTCCATTCAAATTTGAGTTGAGCTGAAATCTTAAGTTGGGCATGGAATAAAGTATTATAACAGCGGACCATCATTTACGGATAAAACCAACCGCGCTCTTTTCTCTGTTCTCACATTATAAAATGAGTATGGATAAAAAAAGCCCAGCCAGGACAGACTCTTTCAAATGCAACCGTACGAACATGTGTGTGATGTAAAGATCAAATATGCTTAGGAAATATATAAAAAGGGATCAAGTAACGCTATACGCAGATGCACTCGATGACTTTTCAAAAGACAGAGTATAACGACGACACGGAGAAGTATCTAGAAGCTCGTCTGTTTAAAACTTCTGAAGAAACTAGCTATCATTGAGTTCCCAGTCTCCCCAGTCTATCGGTCGTCGCAAAATTTAAGTTATAACTTCATGGACAACATCTGTGGAAGGTTCATCCACCAAACATGCAGTACGATATAGAGGTAGCGTAGTCCCATTTGATAAACTTCTTGAGTTGTTTCTCAAATAAGGATTGAAGTTCCAATGGCCTTTTCCACTTGGAAAAATAAAATCATATCATCTTAAAACAGCAATATCGCAGAAGTGTTCAAGTGTTTAAATCATGTCCCAGAAGAGTCAAAATGTTTCAACTATGCTGCAGAAGTGTCCAAGTGTTTCAACCATGTCGCAGAAGTGTCCACGTCTTTAACAATGCCACAGAAGCGGCTTAGTGTTTAAACCATGTCACAGAAGTATGCACGTGTTTAAACAATGTCACAGAAGTGTCCAAGTGTTTCAACCATGTCACATAAGTGTCCACGTGCTTAAATCATGTCACAGAAGTATGCAAGTGTTTAAACAATGTCACAGAAGTGTCCAAGTGTTTCAACCATATCACAGAAGTGTCCACGTGCTTAAACCATGTTACAGAAGTGACTTAGTGTTTAAACCATGTAATAAAAGTGCCTGTGTTTAAACCATGTCGCAGAAATGTCCACGTGTTTCAAACATGTCACAGTAGTGACTTAGTGTTGTAACCATGTCACAGAAGCACAGCTGTGTATCATCTTGTTTAGCTAGATACGTTTTTTCGGCAAACCAGAGAAAATGTCGATGTTGGTGTGACATAATTATAACATATCGTAGTCTTTCTTCTACATACATATGGTTTGAAACGATCGGAAGTGTCCCTATATTTGCACCAATGAGCTCGGTTGAATATACAACGATTTCTATGTGTACAAATTTGGAAATCAACAGTTGCTAATGGTTAAATTATGCAACATGGTAGCACACCACGTGGAAGGCGAGTATTAGAACAAACCATGCATAGGTCTACTTAAGCCGGAGTGACCACTTCTAACATTTGGCTTCATTGACTATGACTTGCAAAATCAAGGTGTAGCTTGTTTCTCATTCAACCTTTGCTTATTTAATATGATAGATTTATATTGATTTAATTGTGAATATATACGTGTTGATGTACATATAAGGTATTCGTTGGAAAAACATAATCTGCTATAAAGACAGGATTTAGTACACTTTTACACCATAATATTATAATTTGTCTGACCTAGTCCAGCTTAACAGAAATATGGATTTGCTGCAAATGAACTATATTCGAATGGAATACAAATTCTGACATAAAATGCAAGCTTATTATCGTGGCATGTTGCTAAATATTGTTCTGTGAGATGTCAAAACTGCTTAAAACACTATACATTTTTTCTTTTACCAAATATCCGAAATATGAAATCTGCGTTAGCGTTGGTTTTAAGCCATTTGAACGATGAAACATGTCTATCTTTCAATTACGTATGCATAGAAAATGAAACCTGCTTTAAGATCTCGTTCAAGCTGATATACGTTCGAGAGTTTAGCACGCGGAAACTGTCATGGCTAATGACAACGGTTCTGGAATCTGATCAAACTTTGACCTCGCTTGTGTATATACAGTATAGATTCTCGTAGAACTATACTACTATTATGTAACCAAATACAAGGTCACGTGAGCTGTATGATCTTGTTTTGTGCACCTGGTTGCGGACATAGAACGGCAACTCGCAAGTCAAAGCGCAGAGGTGAAAAGTTATTTGAGTGTGAGTTTGTAGGAGGTCTGAGGGTTTATAATCAGTAACGATTGATTGGGGAGGGTACTTGATTAAATGCCTGCTTACATATAGAGACGACTTTAGCCGCCGAATTAAGACTCTGAGTTTGAGTTTAAGTTCATATTATTTCCTGAATAACAAAAATAAGAAAATATACAAGCAACAGGAGGTGTTATTTTCAATGAACGTAGTCACCATAATCAATATACAGAATACCCATTTTAGTAAATATCAAAATAAATCGTCATATCATAAAACGAGTATGTTTTAAAACGGTTTGTTGTTATGCACGTGTACACGTTTCTTTGTAATACCTGACCAATAATACGTAGCCAGTATCATTTATTACTACTTATTCTAAATTTTAAAAAGATCCATGTGCAAGGTTTAGTTTTATTTGTTAATCTGAATTAAGTATCATACATTTATCTTTTCAGGATACAATGCCTTTGAAAACAGAAATTAGCTCTCCAGTTTCGTCAAAGTGACATACGAGAACGCTGATTGGTCATTTAAATTACGTCACAGTTGTTTTTTTACTTATGAGATAATGATAATATTTGTCAATACGCCCGTCAATGCTTATTCATAGCTAATGTTGATATATACCATACCGACTCTAATTGAAATGTTGTATCTTGTTGAACCTTGTATAAATTCCGAGACTGACAGGGAATTTCATGCATAACGGACCTGAATTGGGAGATATCAGGTACTGGGATGGACTAACACAATTTGAACACAAAAGTAATATTATCCCAGAATAGTCTATCACAGAAACTGATATTTCCCAAATCAGGTCTATTAACCGCCAATAAAAAAGCAGGGAACTATATACCTCACCTACAAGTCATAGCAATTGAACGCTTACTAAATTGTGACGTCACAACATCTTTCCCAAATGCAACTGACCAATCAACGTGCTTAAATGTGGCTTTCCCAACATTGCTATTTAACGGGTCCAATCAGGAGAGCTGGTTATGTTCTACAGATTTAAAACAGAACTTCTCACACTAACACCATTTGCCTGATCTATACCACATACCTTCGTAAAGTACATGCATGACTTTAAAATATCAATCAAGGGAGACAGTTGGTTTAAACGTAACCTTAATCTCAGACATTAAAACCTGCTTCGTTTGATCTCAGCTGGTCGATGAAGTTTTTAGCGATATACCGTTTCACGATGAGTATGATAATGTATCCGCTGCCTTCCCTGGGAACATAAATAATTCAATTTTATTTGAAAGCTTGTGAAATGAATACAACGCAACATGTAAGCGCATACCGGAAGTGATACAAATGCAGCGCTGTAGCACATTTGTTTTCAATAATAGATGCTAATACAATATCACTGTGTGTAAATGTATTGTGATTACATTAATAGACAATGAGGCAAAGATATTCTTCGCAGACTGCGGTTGGTGAAAGAGTTTTTTTTTTCCAAACATAATCTAATAATCAAGACCAGTGCCCGCCAAATAGCCAGCGTCGCTACACAAACATCGACAAAAGATGAGTGTGCTTATTTAATTTCATAAATGTCGTTTCGATTTACAAATATATATATATACTTTATGAAATATTAAAGCACGCATGTTAATTAAATTCGTTTTGACAAATAACACTTAAGCCTTGCCCGATCAGCTCAGTCGGTATCGCGTCTGACTATCAATCCAGGGGTCGTGAGATTGAATCCCCACCCGTCAACAGTCAACGTGATGATTGATATGCGACATTGTGTCTCATTACCATTCGTCTCTCATCGCTGATTTAAGTGGGAAAGTTATCAGTTACTTGCGGAGATGGGTTGTGCTCGAATACTGGTTAACCTTTCAGGATCCAAGGAAACAGTGGTTAGGCTAACTGCTTGTCTGTTGGCCCTCGATGACATAAAAACGACGCTTAATATGCAATCAATCAATCAATCAATCAATCAATCAATCAATCAATCAATCAATAACACTTTTATTATACATTTACCATTTATTACTTAAATGGCGTCCAACCCGTCCGTTCGTCCGTCCGTATTTCCGGACCATCTATAGAGTGTTTTACCTATGGTTTAGGGTTAGGAATAAAAATTACTTAAACCTGATTGATAAGAACGTCAGCGTCTGTCTGTTCGTCAAATTTAAACCTAAATTTTACATCCCACCCTGTACTAAAAACCTCACCACAGTAACTTTAATCACAGTTTTAACCCGATTCAAATGAAATTTGCTTTACAGAAGATACATGACCTAAACCTTAGTCCGTGGTCCTTTATTGTTATAGGTTATATATTACATCACAGTTTGGATCAACAACCATACGGACGCAACTCCTTACAGTTTATCGATGCAAATTAAACTTGCCATACAACAGAGACATGGTGTTCCGATTCAATTATTTTATGCAGTTATGGCTCTTTGTTCTTTTATCTTAGATTTCACATCACACTTTGGACCAAAAACCTTGCGGACAAAACTTTTCTCATAGTTTTAACAAGATTCAAATGAAACGCACACAGCAAGTACATGTTCTGACCGTGTGTCTGCGGTCGTGGCATTCACATTAAATAATCTAATACGACCTATGACATTTTTAATGACATTACACTACTTTGCATTTCAGCCTATAAAAATCGAGTAACATTACCTACCGTCATGAAACGTTATATGGGGACAGGCCTTCTGGAAATGATGACCTTTATCTGTTAAGAACAATTACCTAAAAGGTCAAGGTCATTTGGGTCACCCCCCTCTTAAAAAATATTGTACTTTTTTACTTTATTTTATTCTTAATTAGCTTACTGCTTGCATTTCTGATGTTCCATCATATCAACCTCCCGAGCTTATTTAATATCATCTGCTTATCTGTTTATCAACTTATTGCTTAACTTTGCCTTGCTTTTATTTTGACTTAAATGTACTTTTTTTATTTTTACATAATGATATGGTATTTGATCTCTATAGATCTCAGATATGGCTGTAACGCGCTGTTAGTACCCAACATGCACAGGAAATGCAAGTGTCTTCAGTCCATGGCCATTTAGCAGGCCGGGAATATCTTTTTTATGTCGTCTGTACAAAGAACAAGAATAAAAAAAAATTCATCAGTCATCGTATGATATCAACGTATTTAATCCATTTTTATTAAAGTCATTTTGTCAGGCATGTCGGTAAGTAGTTCGGCATTGTACGTACGATAGCCGAGTTATACGGAAAACACCGAAATGCTGAAAGCTAGGTTAAAATAAAAATATATAATATATAGTTTTATAGTCCTGTACTGTAAATTATGTGATAAAATACACTATTCAAATAATTATTTTAAATGCAAGTTTCAGGTCTATTAACCCCAAATGAAAAGGCAGGGAATTATATGCCTGTCCCACAATTCATAGCAATTGAACGCTTACTAATCCGTGACGTCATTCAAACTTTCAGTTGAAGCAACTGACAAGTCTGCGTGCTCAAATATGGCTTTCCCAGCATTGCTATTTAACGGACCAAATCGGAAGAAACTAGGAAAATAATGTTACCAATTGTTATTATTTCTGATCTTTTGGTATATTCTAATCAATTCAGTGTTTCTTTAAATAAGATACGGCTTAAGTCAATACTATGTTTTGACCTATGACCTCTTACGAATTAACCGAGTGCGCTAACGTGTTATATTGGTTACTTTATATACTTCCTGTGGAGGACCCTTCAATAAGATGCAGCCAAACCTGTATAAGATGTCACCTCTATTGACCAGGCACTTGTCTTAAACTGCCATATTTGCTTTTTCAAATTTTAATGCTTTTAGAGCTTAAAAAAACAATGACTTTCAATGTAATTTTGCTCCTTTCATTGACTAGCTGCTTAAGACAGCTTTGCCTTTAGTATTGAAATGTGTTTAATAAAACGGTCTAAATTACAGGGACTTTTTCATTTGGTAGATTATTATCATTATAAAATGTATTGACAGAATTAAAAAAATAAATAAAATAAATATCAACTATAAGATGCAGAATTTAGATGACCATGATATTGCCTCAATAACGACACACACAGACATACACAGACACGCACACACACACACACACACACGCACGCACGCACGCACGTACGCACGCACGCACGCACGCAATTTTATTAGTTAACAATGATATAGGCCTTATATATAACTAGTACATTTTGAAATACATAAACTTCTGGTTCAAGTTTGCTTTCTTTACATTACAATCATTCAAGACTGCATACGAGTATTTCTATATAGATTTCGATGGGAAGGGTTCAATTAAAATATGTACATCTCTGATTTATATAACGTACACTATATATCGTTTTCCAGAATATACAATACCGGTCCAGCAGCAAGAACACAATACATCAATCTACTTAAAATACAATCATAGGACATAAAGGCAGCAAGATTTAGTTAAAAAAACTCTATTCAAAATGAAATATCTGCGTTGCATCTACAAATAACACATTAAGTATTACTTATTATTCAATATTATATCCTAAAATGGGTTTATTTTATGAAGCCAATTTGTACAATAAGAGACAGTTGGTACACACACGAATATACTCAAGGCTAACCGTTATTTTATTTGTCAGGCTTTCTTTTAAGGATGTAAACGCATCTTTCTTTCACCTTTTCATACTCTAATATTTAAATTACGGACCAAGACAGCATCAAAGCCAGACGACAATATGCCGGAAAATCCACGTTAAAACGTAAAATTTGCAATATAAAATATTCAATTTTGAGCTGTGTCTTATGTCGACTTACTGACTTTGTATTTAATTCACTAACTTGTGTTTGTTTTCAATGCCAATATATTTTTTTTTATTTCACCCACCAGTTGGTAGTTCATTTATTTAACCTGTAATAGGTGTAAGAGGATCGGATGGGACATTCCTCAATATTTACATTCAGTTTGATAGTATATATTGTACAGTTATAATGAAGTATACACAGATTTTGTCTTTTAAATTATCAATTTAAACAGTTTATTTCTTCCTTTCCCGCTTTCCCTCCATTTAACAGTGTGTCATATTATTCAATGAAACATTTTGTCGCATCATACATTGTGTCATTTTCTGCATGTATGTCAATAATAAGAATATCGACATTATATTGAATAAGAACGAAATATTGTATGCCATGGTGATGTAACTAACAATTTCTATGACAATAGTATTTCATTTGTTATGCGCAAGAGATAAAACAAATCGACAAGCATTTACATGCGTACTTTCTGTGAAAATCTGTACTTGTGCATCGACAAGCAAACTCATGCATACTTTCTGTGAAAATCTGTACTTGTGCATCGACAAGCAAAAACATGCGTACTTTCTGTGAAAATCTGTACTTGTGCATCGGCAAGCAAAAACATGCGTACTTTCTATGAAAATCTGTACTTGTGCATCGACAAGCAAACACATGCGTACTTTCTGTGAAAATTCTTTCTTGTGCATCGACAAGCAAACACATGCGTACTTTCTGTGAAAATCTGTACTTGTGCATCGACAAGCAAACACATGCGTACTTTCTGTGAAAATCAGTACTTGTGTATCGAAAGCAAACACATCAATTATTCTTTTGTAAAGCATCAAAATGTGTGCACTAAGAATTTGGACGACATTATAAATGTATGTTTGTTTCATGTCAGAACACATTTTATGACAAACAGAAACTTAGTTTTGCAGGTGGTAATGTTTTTTTATACCGACCTTACCATTATGAAGAGCAATTTATCTCTTGATACTGATAACCGGCAAACTATGATTATTACATGTGTCTTACTATGTTTAGCGAGTCGAAACACAATTCAGAAGATCATACATGTCCAAAAGGACACGTGGCAGTCAAAGCAAACAGCAATTACACCATCACAGATATAAACCATGTTAAGTATAAATATGACAAACAAACCGGTGCTATAGCAAAGGCAACAACATTGGACGATTCGGATATAAAACCGGAATTAGAGAGCTCAAACCTGGTTTACTGTTTCACGCAGCCTCTCTCATCCTCTAGTCGTCTGATCATACATTGAGACAGTGTGTAACGTCATACATTGAAACAGTGTGTCACGTCATACAATGAAACAGTGTGTCACGTCATACATTGAAATAGTGTGTCACGTCATATATTGTAACATTGTGTCAGGTCATATGTTGTAACATTGTATCACGTCATACATTGTAACAGTGTGCCACGCATTACATTGTAATAGTGTGCCATGTGATTCACTGTAACAGTGTGTCACGTCATACATTGAAACAGTGTGTCACGTCATTGAAACAGTGTGTCACGTCATACATTGTAACATTGTGTCACGCCATACACTGTAACATTGTGTCACGTCAAACATTGTAACATTGTGTCACGCTATACATTGTAACAGTGTGCCACGCATTACGTTGAAACAGTGTGCCACGTGATTCACTGTAACAGTGTGTTACGTCATACATTGAAACAGTGTGTCACGTCATACACTGTAGCAGCGTGCCATATCATACATTGAAACATTGTGTCATATCATACACTGTAACAGTGTGTTATATCATACATTGAAACATCATGTCATATCATACACTGTGACAGTGTGTCATATTATTCAATGAAACATTTTGTCGCATCATACACTGTAACATTGTGTCATAGCATTCAATGAAACACTGTGCCACATCATACACTGTACTAATGTGTCACATCATACACTGTAACATTGTGTAACATCATACACTGTAACATTGTATCATATTATACACTGTAACCTTGTGTCACATCATACACTGTAACATTGTGTCATATCATACACTGTTACATTGTGTCATATCATACACTGTAACATTGTGTCATTGCATTCAATGAAACATTGTGTCATATCATACAATGTAACATTGTTTCGCATCGAACACTGTAACATTGTGTCATAGCATTCAATAAAACATTGTGTCATCAAGCAATGAAACATTTTGTCACGTCATACAATGGAACAGTGTGCCACATCATACACTGCAACATAGTGTCACATCATACATTGAGTCATCTTGGCAAATCATGCAATTAAACATTGTGTCATATCATACACTGAAACATTGTGTCATATCATACACTGTTACATTGTTTCATATGATGCATTGAAACTTTGTGCCACATCATACACTGTAACATTGTGCCACATCATACACTGCAACATTGTGTCACATCAAGCATACACTGTAACATTGTGCCACATTATACACTGTAGCATTGTGTCACATCATACACTGTAATAGTGTGCCACATTATACACTGTAGCATTGTGTCACATCATACACTGTAATATTGTGTCATATCATACACTAAAACATTGTGTCATATTATACACTGAAACCTTGTGTCATGTCATATCATACAATGTAACATTGTGTCATATCATACACTGTAACATAGTGTCATATCATACACTGTAACATTGTATCATATCATACTCTGTAACATTGTTTCATAGCATACATTGAAACATTGTGTAAGATCATACACTGTAACATTGTGTCATAGCATACATTGTTACATTGTGTCCTATCATACATTGTAACATTGTTTCATATATATTGAAACATTGTGTCATATAATACACCGTAACATTGTGTCCTATCATACATTGAAACATTGTGCCACATCATGCAATGACACATTGTGTCATATCATACATTGAAACATTGTGTCATATCATACAATAAAACATTGTACCATATCATATATTGGACATTGTGTCATACAGTAATATTGTGACATATCATACATTGTAACATTGTTCCATATCATACACTGTAACATTGTGTCATATAATACATTGAAACATTGTGTCAAATCATACAATGAAACATTGTGTCATATCATACATTGAAACAATTTGTCACACCATACACTGTAACATTGTGTCACATCCTGCACTGAAACATTGTGTCATATCATATTTTGAAACATTGTGTAACATCATACAATGAAACATTGTGTCATATCATACGTTGTAACATTGTGTCACATCATACACTGCAATATTGTGCCATATTATACACTGTAAACGTGTATCATATCATACATTGAAACATTGTGCCACATCATGCAATGAAACATTTTATCGTATCAAACATTGAGTCATCTTGTCACATCATGCAATGAAACATTTTGTCGTATCATACAGTGAGTCATTGTATCACATCATGCAATGAAACATTTTGTCGTATCACACATTGAGTCATCGTATCACATCATGCAATGAAACATTTTGTCGTATCATACATTGAGTCATCGTGTCACATCATGCAATGAAACATTTTGTCGTATCATACAGTGAGTCATCGTATCACATCATGCAATGAAACATTTTGTCGTATCACACATTTAGTCATCGTGTCACATCATGCAATGAAACATTTTGTCGTATCATACATTGAGTCATCGTGTCACATCATGCAATGAAACATTTTGTCGTATCATACAATGAGTCATCGTGTCACATCATGCAATGAAACATTTTGTCGTATCATACAATGAGTCATCGTGTCACATCATGCAATGAAACATTTTATCGTATCATACAATGAGTCATCGTGTCACATCATGCAATGAAACATTTTGTCGTATCATACAATGAGTCATCGTGTCATATCATACAATGAAACATTTTGTCATTGTGTTTCACATCATCATTATTCTTTTGCAAATGCGTTAGTAATTCATGATGCAAAATGTAATTACGCTTTGAGCACTACATTTATAAAGAAACAAGTGATGCTTACATGTATTAGATGATTCTGTGACGTCAGAGCAGCAAGAGAACAATACCCAAGGATACGAAAACAGGACGACACGGATACATAATCAGCATCTGTGTCCATATACGGCTTTAATTTAAACTTGGAATTCATTTTGGGCGTTACACACAAAATACAATAAAAAGAGAAATTATGAGATAAATCAATGCATATAATTTTAAAAGCATATGTTTATCATTAAACTGATGTAAAAAATTAGCAAGAAAAAATAATTTACAACATAAAACAAATACCGGTGAGCTCCAACAGTGTAAACCATTTTTAATTAATTTAAGATGCTTAATATAATTGTAAACATTCACTATTGCCCAATGATTTATAGATCTATATTTGAGTTTAAGTCTAGACATTAAGGAACGCTCTTTTATTCTTCTAACAGATATCACAACAGTTGCATCGGTTAATGTAGTCTTAAGTAAACGCCTACCAGAACTGGATGACCATTGACGTCTAGCTGGTCACTTGAAAGTAAGAGAAATCAATGAGCATGTAAACATGGCCGGACTATTTAAACTGTGTAAGTGTCCAAGGTGCAATAGAGTCGATGATCATTGTAGCAAATTGATCGTTGAACCCTTCAGTCCAAACAAACTGAGTGAGATGGACCTGAATAGAGGAGTTTCTTAAACAATGTAAACTATAGATAACAAACTTAATAAACACAAGTAGCTCACGTTATAATAAATGCTATTTGTTTTGTTTCAAATTGAACAATAATCTAACAGTAGTGTAAATAGTACTGCTCTTATTGTATCAATACAATAACAGAATGCAAAATGCAAAAATAAGTTTGCATTATCGCATTTAGTATTTATAAGCTTTTTATTACCATCGTCTATTATTATAACAATAATTATAGCTTTTGTAACTTGTTATTTTTCTCTAAATATTTTAAATGTATTTGCTACTTTTATTGTTCCTTTATTGAAATTGGTTTAATTTATGTACCTGATACTACTTCAACTACTACTACTACTACTACTACTACTACTACTACTACAACTACTACTACTACTACTACTACTACTACTTCTACAACTACTACTACTACTACTACTACTACTACTACTATTACTACTACTACTACTACTACTACTACTACTACCACTACTACCACTACCACTATTATAATTATTACTACTACTATTACTGCTTATAATATTAATGATAGTGATAATAAAGATAATAATAATAAAGACTTATATTAACGAGATAACTCATTTAAATTAATTCAATCTTCCATTAGGTCCTCAATATATGGTTTCCTTTTCCGAAATGTAATATGAAAATAATTCTAACATTCCCAGCCTCAAATATTAAAGAATTATATACTTATATATTGACAGACTTATAACAAATAATTTCGAAAGTGTTGTTTTTGTCTTACATCTATTTTGATCTATACTCACACGTATTTTGAACTATACTTACATGTATTTTGAACTATACTTACAGTATGTTGAAAATACTTACAGTATTCTGAACTATATTTACATGTATTTTGAACTATATTTACAAGTATTTTGAACTATATTTACATCTATTTTGAACTATATTTACAGGTATTTTGAACTATACCTACTGTATTTTGAACTATATTTACATGTATCTTAAACTATATTTACATGTATTTTGAACTATATTTACATGTATTTTGAACTATATTTGCATGTATTTTGAGCTATTCTTACGCGTATTTTGAACTATACTTACGCGTATTTTGAAGTGTACATGTTAAGAAATTATTGAAGCAATTAAACGTACATGTATGCTTTTATTTGGTAGTTGGAATTAATACGTGAATATTGTTTTGAAAATGGAATACCGTTTAAGTAAAACAAATTTACTTAAATACTATAAGAAAAACAACAACAAAGTACAGAACGGACATAAAGTGTTAATATTTAAACATATTTCTTTTATGTGTTTTATATACTGTAAGATTCGTGATACCTTCATATAAGTTTTCTTGAAAATGAATGACAAGATCGTTTTTAATTAATTTAAAGTTAAATGTTATAGAAAACAACATCCTACTTTGGTTAGTACTCTTTTTGGACGACACAAAAGCAAGTATTATGAAACAACTTGTCACAGATGGCGTGCACACGCCAGTAACTAGAAAACATTTTTTATAAAACGTAAAACAATAAATGAATACACGAAATGTGATTTCACTGGGAAAGACGATTTGAATTTACCGATTTGAACCTATTCAAATATATACATAATTATAGTAATCTTAATTAGAGATGTTATATATATATTTATTCTTCATCCCCGCCACTCTCCCTCTCTCTCTTTCTCTCTCTCTCTCTCTCTCTCTCTCTCTCTCTCTCTCTCTCTCTCTCTATCTCTCATCAATATAAACATTGTGTAAAGTTAAAAAAAGTGTCGAAACTAGGTATTAATATATTGGCCGGGTATGACTTAGATCAAGTTCGTTTATTTGGGGTTTTTTTATATGTAGTTGTAGTTGCAAAATTTGTAATTATTATGATTTATGGTAAAATGTCATTAAAGTACTAAGGATAAAACTGAAATAAGATCAATATAATGCATGGGTGGTTTTATAATTTGTTTTACTAGTACGTTCATCGTAAACCATCCAGATAATTTGACGTGATCACCGTTTGCAGAACACCCTGAACAGAGGTATAAAAACAGATTCATTGACTGTTGTATTGACCTATTTTCGAGTCAGTTTGATGGTGTTTGTTTTTGTGGATCGGTGTGTTGTATTTTATGATTTGATCAAGAAATAGACTTCAGTTTGATTTCGATGGTTTTCTTTTCCTATTATTTTCTTCCTTATTTCAACCAAAACTAGGTTTGAATAAGAATCTTGCTTTTAAACATTTGAACAAAGATAGGCGTTATGTTGTTATGTTGTCCATAATTTGTAGCACGTTAAAGTTTCAGTTTGATACCTTGTATCAAGGAATAATACAAAAAAATAGATAGACTTTAAAGAGATGGACTGTAATTTGATTAAGGTGGTTTTCTTTTCCTATTTCCATCAAAACAGAATCTTGCCTTTGATAATTTGAAGCAAAGGCAGACGTTATTCCGATATGCTGTCCATCATTTGTACCTGTTCAGACTTCAGTGTGATACCTTGTGGATTATCGTTCGCAACAATGAACGTTGCTTGTTGTCTTTTTCAAATTTGAATCGATATGAGCATTAGATTTGTCGGTTGCTTATTCCCGTTCGAAACCAAGAAAGTCGATGACAAGGGTGGGATTAAGATAAAATGTAGAGCGGACGCACAACATACACAATCTGGAAGGTTTACAATTAAATTTGTAATACGACTTTTTCACCGCTGTTATAATTATGTTCAATGTTGTATCTAATAATGAGTTTTCTGGCTCTGTAATCATTGACTTGTGTTAAAATATTTGTTAGACGATAGCAACATGAAGTGTTTTTTTTATCTTAAACTGTTGCGAATATAGTCAAGACAGCATTTGTAATAAATGTATCTCGATTATATAATATCTTAGAGGACATGACATGATATGGCAAATTCTTAATTTACATGATGTTCGAAAGTGGTGTATGCCATAATGCAAAAACGACATAATATAAATACCATGCATTTTATTATACTTATATTTAAGTTGTTACAATAAACATTTTATTATACTTATATTTAATAAACACTTATCTAAAACTATCAAATCTGCGTTTTTTTCACATACCCCTGTTTAACCCTCCATTACCAAAACCGTTCCCTAAAAGCCACACACATATGAAATCCCTTATAAATCTTAATTATCAAACATATACAAAAGCATAAATCATGGAAACTAATTTTTGATATTATGTTATACTAACAGAACGAACATTTGTTTGTTGCCCCGTCTTGTGTGTTCCAAAATAATTATGATTTATCGTCTCATTATCGTGGTTGAACATCGTCAGGAAATTAAGTTTATCACCTGAGGGTCGTTAATACAGCAAACAGTCATAAATGAGAAATTGGTTTCTGCAGCAAATTCGCCATTTTGAAAATAAAAGTTCTGTTTGAAGACAAGGCTGTGAAGTACTACTGGGTCAATTTATGTTGTTTTTTTTGCTTTGTTCTTATTGTAAAGCCTCCTTTCATATACTGTGGTTTATGTATTGAAATTGTTTCATTAAAAAAAAAAACGTTTAATTTTGATTTGTTTTTTATACAATACATTATACTATATTATGGTATATCTTTATATGTATATCGTTTATGTCATATTTATTTTTTAGAGAATTAACATGTACATGTATTATCTAATTTTATTTTATTTTGGAGACATATTCTGATTATATAATGCATAATATTGGTACGATTTAAAAACATTTACATAATTTTGAAAGCGTAAAACATCCAATATTGTTTTATTTTATTTTTTGTTTATAAGTTTAGTTTTCTATTA
The DNA here is from genome assembly GCA_029582155.1 of Panopea generosa. Lineage (NCBI taxonomy): Eukaryota > Metazoa > Mollusca > Bivalvia > Adapedonta > Hiatellidae > Panopea > Panopea generosa. Next base: position 74,292,789 of record CM055894.1, on the reverse strand, counting down.
AAATTTAAATACTTTTCTTATTATCTTTAAGCGAAATAATCACCCAGAAACATTAAATCTATCACAGACATAAAGAATTTATTTACACTTTTATATGTGGCAATGGCTGGAAATCTGAAATGTGAATTACAACTTGTTTGTTTTTGTTGTTGTTTTTAACTAATATTTTCATTTAAACCGTTTAAAAAAAACAAAGGTAATTGCTATCATATGACATATATATGTAGAAAAGATTGTGTTATGATAGTGTGAACAGTGAATGGTTAATCCATGCATGTATATATAAATAGTAACTTAAAACAATTTACTAGAACAAGTCTGACATTTATCATACAGAAGGGGCTGTGGGCGTCTGTAAGCTACTTTTTTCTATATTATTATTAAGTCTCTATACTGATCAATTAATTCACGGAAACGTAATTATTTGTCTTATATATCGTGTATTCTCTATTGATAGATTAATACCATGTTGGTACAAGACTTAATATTCTCCGCAATTTTGCCTTAATGGTAGGTGGAAAATTATTATTGAAGTTTCAGCATCATTCCGTCTATTTCATTACCTTGGGTACTAAAACTTCATTAGGTACCATGTTGCTTAGCAACAATAATTAAATAATGAGCAGTAATGCCGGTTTTACTTCTTTTGAACCCTTATAACTGTATTCAAACAACATGGAAACCCAATGTTATCTGGCAATGTTTAATTGATATTTACGACCTATCAAAAAATAGGAAGAAATTCTATTATCACAAACGCATGCGTTTGTTATTTAATTTAATTGGAAACGGCAAAATGTATTCAAAATTGAATTATCAGAAACTAATTACTTATTATTTACTTTAAGATTCCACACACTAATTTGGCACGGGACTTTTTGATTACGTCTGCAATACGATTAAGATATATACAATATTCAAATATATTTTTATGTTCCTCATCAATTCTGTCAACATGTAGCATCATACACTATTTTAGCTCGTCCTTTTTGAAAATAAACTCGAAGACCTGTTGTCATAGTCCTTGCGTCGGTGTCGTCGTTGTCTTTGTCGTAGGTGTCGTCCGCCGGTAAAATGTTATGCTTATCTAAAACTTTTCTTTCTTTTCTGAACAAACTACTCATGTTATGGTGACTAAACTTCATACAGTCATATTATGTTATAGAAACAATGTATATAAATAACTTATCGACATTTTAACACGTTGGGCTGTAAAACTTTCGGTTAAAGATTTTTGTTTAGTTCAGGTTTGATTATTATTACTATTTTAAAATCTATTTGATTTTTTAGTTATACTATTCATTCTGTAAACTGATGACCATCAACTAAAATTAACATCTCTGACCTTGACCTTTTTAATGATCTTGGTTAATACTTGCATTATCCAGTTTTATGCTTAGCTCAGTCTTTTCTCTGTTCCTGAACCAACTACTCATGTAATGGTGACTAAACTAAACTTCATCAACACATTCATATTATGCTAAAGAAACAGTTTATATAGCTAACTTTCTAAATTTTGGGCTCTGAATTCTAAGTTTAAAGCCTGTTTTATTCTTCAGTAATAATATTCATTCTGTAAACAGATTACCATAAAAAAATTTTTACTTCACCTATTTATTGGACTTGGTTAATACGAGCATTATTTGGTTAAAGTTTTATGGTTTGCTCAGTTTTCCTCTGTTTCTGAACACACTATAGAGACTAAACTTCATAAACACTTTAGTAATAAAGACGAGCCTCTGTACCCGCTTCCGATGCTTTTGTACCGTAATTGTATTAATGCTGGTGATACTACAAAAATGGTAAACAGACACGGAGAAGAATAAATAACAAAATTATATATTATCCATATCAATATGTTTTTGGAATGGGGTTGAGTGCAATTTCAACACATTTCAAGTTATATATGGCATATCCAGTTCCATCTATTGAGGACGATCTCATAATGAATATGAGTAGAACCCACCATCCTTTCACAAGTTACTGGCAAACCTTCTCTTCTCGCATAAAGTGTTTTGAGCGAGCGGGACTCGAACCTACGACTTCAGTGGTGAGAGGTAAATGATCGTGTGACGGCGCCTAAGACCACTTGGCCAGCAGGCCTCCTTCATATCAATAAATTTGTGTGTAAGGTCTTTGTTGTACCCATATAGTTAAAAGCTGGACATAGCGTCTATCTATTAAACCTGGCACTATTGTGTTAAGAGTTCATACAAATGAATACGCCTTAATCTACATGTACATGAGAAATAATTAGTTGCATATCATGAACTGGACAGAGGATTGAATTTGGACATTTGATGAAGTTGTTACAAAATATATCCCGCATTCACGGTTGAAACGTTTTGGCGTTCGATTTTATGAAACCTTCACTTAATAGTTACTAACTAATAATACGAACTAATGTACATACTTGTGTCAATCATTTCTCACAGCGCATATTCTCCTTTAGTTTCAGGCATGGATTATGTTACAAATAAACACGAAATTAATACGTAATTGTACCAAATGTATGATATTTGCGTTTGCTATTCATTTCATCCATTCAACCCTGTGGATTAAAAAACAACAACAATGGCGGAAGGGTGCTATACAATTGATAGATGTGACTGGTTGTTGTAAACTGAGTGCATCAATAACATATTAGGAATAAGATGTTTTATTGAGTTGCCATGAGACGTGATCTTACATGCGACGAGCAAACCGTACTTTGCATGTGGTACATATAGTGCACGTTCATACATATTGAACATTGCACAATCTTACTTATGCTTCCAAAAATATCAAATACAATTATGTAAATAAGCAAGTTTCAACAAATATATTAACCCCATATATTTATAAATTAGCATGCCCTCAGAGTCTGCATGTTTCCTCAAAGCGATCCTTTTATCAAACGTTTATATATACAGTGAAAGGAAAAAGAAAGTATACATACCTATAAACGTCGACAGGTCAAGGAACAATCAATGTATTGCATATAAATTGTGTATATTTATATTTCATCATAATAAATTGAATAAAAAAACAAACATTTAATTCATTTCAAAGCAAAACAATGAGAAAAAAAATCAGTTCATTCTCCATCACATGATTAAACTTATCCAATAATGAAGCAGTTTTAAAAACCAAATATATACTTTCTTTTTCCTTTCAGTGTATATGTATATATTATATGATAACTTAAACAATTCAATGTATTAAAACAAAAATGGTTAAAGTATGTTTATATGAGTACATTCGAACAAAGGAATTATAATGACATAATTTATACACATAATACAAGAGTTATCTTCAAACTTTACTTTCATATACGTTGTTATAACTCAACATCGCAGCTAAAGTAAAGTAGTATATTTTCAAAATTACTTATGTTGATTAAAACATTATGTAATATTATAAAACCACAAAGTAGCATTCATAATTCTAATATTACATTCAGAATGTGCTGAAATATCAAACCATTGTAAACTGTAAAACAGCACTTAGGAAGGATATAAAAGAAAGTTGGTTCTCTTTAAAGTGCTAATATTGATGTCACATACCGCGACGACAAATTGGCATATCTTTGCTCTAATAACTTAATAATCAGTTAAAAAGAAAGAAAAAACAACGTTTAATCAATAAAGTTTAGTACAAACTGAGGTTTTCACAGCTATGTTAATTAATATTCATAACTAATCAAACATGTCTTTAACCAATATATTTATCCAACTTGTCCTTCCGAAATACAGATCGCAACTGAGAGAAGAAATGCAGACTCGGTTTTACTGAATATGTTCATGAGTTTTAATGCAACATGCAGCACTTCTCACGCACCGGCACCAGCTCGTGTATATTCTGTTCTCGAGCAACATTGAATGAGCGGAACCAGTAACATTAAACACAATCAGAAATAGTTTAACATATTTTTGTTTAGATACTGTTGTTTCCAAATGTTTAATGGTGTGTAAGCAATTCTTTATCGTAGCTTATATAAATATGTAAGGCCGTTATGGTGATTAACCTTTAAGCACAAAAATTCTCTTAAAAAGAGTCGTTAGTCGTCTACTTATGTGCTAAAGATGTAACCCTGGTTCACACCCTTGGAGCTTTGTAATTGTTAAAATTTCACGTTATGGCCTCTACATTTAACTAAAAATACTACATATATTGCAATTTATTTTTATACATTCTGCTCATCAGTCATCAGTTTATTTCAAAAGTGAGTTGAAATTTAATTTAAAAAAAAAAAAAAAACATTTTGAAGGTTACGTATTGGTTCCATATACTTAGTATTGTCCTTGTAAAATTTCAGACACAGTCAATATTATACATATATCTTAACATTTATAAGCTTGAAAAAATTGTTGTTATCTTTTTGTGATATCAAAGTGGCTGTGACAATATACATTGATGTATTTAATTTTATAATAATGGCATAAAATGAAAGGACAGTGGTAATATTGTGATCCGTCCATTTTGCAATGATATATATATGCCGTTTTATAATACAATTCAAAATATATATCATATCAACTCCTTATGTATACGTATAACAACCAATTATAACAAAACTTATTAAAAGATGGTAAAATCAGATATAGGTTGAAACACTATCATTAAAACAAAAATAAAAACAAATATAATCTATGTTTTCATCCGTTTTTTTCAATACGGGATGTGATTATTTAAAGCTATATTTAAGGTAAAATTAAATGTACCTCAATTCAGATATTATATTAAGTAACTCATTAAATATATAGAAAAATGACATATATGATCTATATATTTATATGTGTTTATATATATATATATATATATTAGGGAACTATTCAGGTTATGTTTATTCGATAATTCTTCTATCAAAATAACAGTCAGAAATGACTCAGTTGAACTCATATTATTTGATCCATATAACGTTTAATTATTTAAACTTAATCCATTTTTCATCGACTGTGAAACGAGTTCTTACAATTTTGACAAATCGCGCTCGATGTCCTGCTTAATAACCCCAGTATTAAGCAAATGCATATAAACTATCATACCTTAGGACATCACATTATATCAGTTATTAGATATTGAGTCCTCGATCCTCCTGTCCTAGGTCCGATGCCCTACCACTCGATTACGCGCTACACGTTTTTCATTTTGTTTATTATTGAGTAAGATTATTCTGAGTCA